>BSBK01007029.1:1695000-1862605 GCA_027943335.1 Chamaecyparis obtusa | reverse complement strand
CCATGACAACATAGTTATCGATGACAACAAACATGTCGCACAACAACCCTTGCTATCGACGACAAAAGAGTTGTCGAACAATAGCCCTTAGCTATCGATGGCCAATGGGTGTCGCGCGGGGGGTAGGCTTCGTGCCTCCCCCAAACAAGTTTCTTTTATTTTAAAAAATAAAAATAAATATTTTAAATAAATAAAATTATATATATAATAAAATAAAATAATAATATTTCATTTTGTTGATATTAGATAAATTTTTAAATTAAGATTTTTAATCATGTAATTATATGAACTTAGTAATTATTGATTTGAAATCAATTTATTTAAATATATTGATTTTCATGTATAAAGAAGAATTTAATTCAGTAATATATTTATAGTTATTTTAGTGATTATTTTAATGAATTAGTTTATGTGATGGTGTTTTATAAATTAGTTTATTATTAATTAATTCTTATGACTATTTTTTTCTTCTCTGATTGTGGTTAAGAGGGAATATTTTTACGTCATCCTTTTTAGGATTGTTACCAAAGGCAAGTTTGGGGAAATTAGGTTATGTTTGTTTGTCTTGCATACTTGTATGACATTCGATTTTGTTATACCCAACCTTATTGAAGCTCTTGATTATGTTTTTACTATGTGAGAATTTTATGATGTATATGTGATGGAAGTTGGTTATGTATGCTCCAATGGCATTATGGGACCAGATCTTGACTTTAATGATTCACGATGATCTATGAGATTTTATTGAGACTTATGAGCTTAGGGTAGGTTATCTAGGTGTTAGAGGGTAAGTGGTTTATTTTGGAGGTGTCGGAGCCCAGAAGTTTCTACCTAGGTATCCTTAGTAAGCTACTTAATAAGTGATAATATAATACATTAAATGGGGTTTTAAAATGAATTAATAAGATAATGTGTTCCTCGTCCATGCCTTGAGTGCTAATAGGATAAGGATGAGAGTGGGAGAAGATTTTTTACCATCTAGTAGTGATGTTGAGGTCTGGCATGATCACTTATCCTTTTCTACTTGAGAGGATTTTTGGTTTCTGCATATGATCACACTTGGAGTCAGAGTCTAGTGAGATCATTCCAAGGGGTTGACATATGTGATGATATTTCCTTGATTTCATCTTAGGTTTTCTACATGTGGGGTTTCCTTTGGATTAGTATGTATACCTTTGTATGTTTTTTATTAAGGTAAAAATAGGTTTTGAATGGAACCAGAAACCATTTACAATATAACATAAAGATTTTACATTTCAGCTTTTACAAAAAGAGATGCCTGCTACGAAGACAAAAGAAAGACCCAAAACAACCCGAGACAAGACAACAAAAACAAAAAGAAACAGTTTCTAGTACAGCTACCAGCTAACAACCAGACATGCTACATTTTATTAATAGTCTTCTCCATCTTCTTCTGTAGGTCCTCCATCTTCTAAAAGGCTTCTTTTAAATCTTTCATCTCCTTTGGAATTTCAGGGACCTTCCTCTGGATGCGGTCCCTAGTTCTTGTTCTCGGTCTAGTGTTCCCAACATTATCATCAATCGTTATGGTTTTTTTTCCAGCAAACTTTTTTCCAGATAGTTGTATAGCATTTTCAGGTTCATAACAAAGGCACTAAGGCCTTCATTGTTGTGTTTTAGGACCTCATATATTATGTGCCCATTGTAACTGATATTTTTTGTTAGTTCTTTAAACTTGTTGTCAACCATCATTTTAATTTCAGCATTAATATCCTCATTTGGGTTTTTATTTTTTACCTTATCCAAAAACTTCTTTTCCAGCTTTTCCAGCTTAGTTGTCAGGGTATTCATTGTGTCTTCCATGGCCTAATGGTGATGTTTCATTTCTTGCATTTCCTGCATTATCCACTTATCCAGATGAATAATATGACCATCAGTCTTCTTAACCTCCTCCAGAATAGTATCATCCATCTTGAAGCCTAAGGTAGCCTCCTTTTGGCTATCACATTCCTCATAGCTTGACTGGCCCTTCCCTTCCTCTTTTTTAGTTATTTCTTCTTGTTTCTCTTCTGGTCTTGGGTTTTCCAGACCATCTTCCTCCTCCTCTTCAATTTCTTCTTCTTTACCCCCTTCTTCCTCATCATCATCTTCTTCCATGTTCTCTTTTTCCTTTATGGCCTCCTCCTGCTCATTTTCTTCAGTATTCAAGTCCTCTTTTTCCTATGCTTCCTCCTCTTTACCAGAGTCCTCATCAGCTTTACCCTCCTGAGTGCTTCCCTTTCCCTGAGACAAAGGGCTTTTGTCTCTAGCATCATCACCATTGTCAATGACTTTATTCTTGTCACTTTTGTCTCCAGCTTCATCGCCACTCCCAATGGCCTTTTTCTTGTTTTTCCTTCCCTTCTTGTGGGTTTCATCCTTTCTCTCTTCCTCTCTGGTATCCTTTCTTTTTCTAGTGACCCTTTTAGGAATAGGATCTAGGATAATGTCCCTAGCATAGTCTGCAATGAGGAGAATCAATCCCTCATGCAGCACCAAATTTCTCACTTTCTTCATGTGCTTAGTAATACTATTGTTTAGAGAGCTCAATAGAAAGTATGGGAAAGAGACCTTTTTGTCGTGCCTAAAGTGGTTAGCTAGAACAAAGTGTAGATTATAAATTTTAGAGTAACTCCCATCTAGTGTGAAGTACTCAATCAACACTTTCAGCATTTTAGCCCAAAACTTCTTGATTTTTGTAATATCTACATAATGCCCTTTTCTTTTGGTCATCAGAGCTTCTTCATCCACAATTTTAGGAAAAAGCTTAAAAGATTTAGAACCTATACACTTATTGTCCCTATAAAAGTGCATTCATTCCATGGATAAACTAGTAATTTTGGAAGTAAGGGTAAGAGTTAGGGGGAAAGATTTGCCCCATAAGTTAACTTTTCCATTAACCCAGCCCTCAACAAACTTAGTGGTTACCTGTTTATCATAACCATGAAGCTTTTCAATGTACAGTGTGATCCCTCCTTTCTTCAACTTCTTCCAGACCTTCTTCTCTTATCTCCATTTCTCACAGTCAAAAGGCTCCTCCCTTCTCAGACCTCCTCCCATTTTTTGAATGTTGTTACTATTATGGCTCGGAATCTTACCAATTTTCCAAGACTCACTACTCAGCTTTATCTTTCTATTCAGATCTCTTAAAAATACCTAGAATTTATGTCTCATTAAGTCTAAAATAATGAACACGCACTTTACCTTATATGCAGCTCTCCTCCATAATTGCTTCATCCTTGTCATCATTAATTTGAGTGGTTTTTCCATCCTTGTGATTAATTTTATCATAAGTGATTAGACTTATGATCTCTATTTTTAGATTAGCTTCCCCTATCCACATTTTTGTGACATCATTATGGGCCCCCTCATTTTCCAACATGTCTGTCAACTTATTACCTTCATGATATATATGGGTGATGTGGATTTCCTCAAAAGTTTGGATTACCATCTTGATTTTATCAATTATGTGAGCTATAGTCCTATACCTTTGTACGTTGAGTTATACCCTTTTGAGATATAAATCTTTTAGGATACCTTTCTTAGTTCTAACTTATGGGTGATTATGGTATTGTTATCTGAGTGGGATCTAATTTTATATCCTTAGCATGGTGGGAGTGTAACCACAGGTTTCCACAAGGTCAAGAGGTAGTGATTCTCTTACCATTTGAGACTCTGGCGTTTATGTACCAGTGTTGGATGATCCTTGTTGCAGTTGTTCCTTATTCTTTCATCCTTGGAAATTGGTTCATATTCTTCCCTTTGGAAAGTTGACTATACTATTGTATATACTATGATTTAGTGTTGTCATTATGGCAACAAATTCATATGAAGTTTTGGAGTCAACGCATAACTTAGAAGATCACAAAATGGCTAAGTATGGAAAACAATGCAGGCAGCGAAGCACCTAATGAACAGAGCATCAACGTACGTACGTATGACTAAGTTATGGCATGCACCCTTGAAAATAATCTTTTGGATATGTTATTAAGCTATGGTTAATAACACATGATCAGATGAGTTAGTATGATGAAGTTATTGCAAGTTGAAGTGACACAGATAGTGAGCAGCAAAACAGAACAGAGCATGGAGTTGATTGTTAGTATTTTGGTTAGCATGTATAATATTGTTTTATAAAGGCTATGTGCCTATTGTATTTATGTTGTAAACATGTTAATAGCAATGTATGTAAACACACTTAAGCCAATTCATTTGGAAGAGTTGTATGTAATAGGTTATAGGCCGACTTAGTGAATAGTTTTGTTTGTGCATATAGATAAGACATGTGCCTTTGTAATTGAATATGATGTTATTGGATATAGAAGATGATATAGAAGAGAAGAAGTATGCAAAGAGAAGTCAGTATGATATAGAGCTTTACAAGAGGTTAAATCATCAGTGCACATAAGGAACTGATCAAACAAGTAGTGTCGTAGCAGTAGTTCACCATTGTAGATATAGTGAGTATCCAATATCCAGGAGGTTGTAGCCTTCTCCATTGTGCAATGAGCTCTAGAAGTGAGCCATCCACCCCTAACAGGGTTTGTTACTAAAGACTCCTAATAGGGTCTGACCCTTGACAAGGTCATTGTACTTAATGCATTGCAATGACAGCTCCTAACAGGGCTAAGGAACATTAACAGGTTTATAATACACAAGTACAATTATTAGTGGGTATTAATTCCCACTGGGGTTTTTCCTTTGGCCAAGGTTCCCTCGTAAACATATCTGGTGTTATGTGTTATAGTTGTTTACTTTACTTGCTTTAATATTCAATTCAGCATTTAAGTAATAAAGTTAAGATTCAAGATATCAGAAATTAATATTGTAGAACATTGATTCACCCCCCCTCTTAGTGTTCCCATTCCTAACAATTGGTATCAAATCTTTGGTCCTCTAAAGAGAAGTTTAACCACTTGAGGATATCATGGGTTCGAAAGAAGTAAAACATCTGAAGAAGAATCTTGGAGCAGCTCTTGAAGGTCTTGACAGATCCGAAAAAGAAATTGAAGATCAATGAAGCACAAGTATTCATCAAGAAACTGAGAAAGTATTTGAAAGATTATTCTGCAACTGATTTAGGAAAAATGGTCAAAATTTTGAATGAGGAAAACACATCTCTGAAGGATCAAATTGAAGACTTGGATGAAAAGCTAATTAACAATCAGGAAGCCTATGAAGAACAGGTCAAAGAAAATAAGTATTTGGATGAAGAACTAAGGGAAGCAAACATAAAAATCTTGGAGTTAGAAAACATCAAGAAACAGGTGGAATCTGAATTTTCTAAAGCAAAGAATCATATTGACAAATTTCACACAAGCAAGGATCTCATAGAGTCACAATTGTATGAAAAAAGATTAAAGGAGATACCAGTGGCATTGGATTCAATGAAGCACAAAATTAAATCAATGACATGTGAGAAAGAAAGAAAGCATCTGAAGAATCTACAAAAGCTAAGAAGACTAAAAATCATACTGAAGCTAAAGCTAAACCATATAAGGATGAGCGCAAGCTAGTACACAAAACTTGTTATGTCTGTAACAAGCATGGTCACATAGCAAGAGATTTTAAAGAGGTAAGACCTTTCAATGGTTACTATTATTCATGCAATAAGTTTGGTCATAGAACTATGAATTGTAGATCAAATCAAAGAAATCAGAGTTAGAAACATCAGAGAAATCATCTACAGTAGAATTTTAGAAGTTCTCATAACATTACATGTCAAATATGTAATTATAATGGTCAGATAGCTAGATAGTGCAAATTAGTAACTCACATCAAATGCATCGAGGAATATAAGGCCTCCAGTTATTTGTCACTCTTGTAATAAGGCTGGACACATCTCAAAGTTTTGCAGATCAAAAGCGCAAAGACAAGAAAGCCCTAAAAATCCTCAAGGATCAATATTGGATGAAGCAGGAGAAGTTAAGTTTGTGCAAGCTACAGAAGATGTGAGCAAGACCTAGATGGAAGTAAAGAAGGATAATGTTGATAAATATATATTGGATGCATATGTAATGGATGCACCCTCTACTTCTGGATAAATGACCCTCATGGTCATAGGGGGAGCTAGATTAGCTCTAGACCCCTGCGCAGATGGTATACTCACCCTCAGAGTATGCACCTTTGGTTATGACTATTTGGAGACTAGTTGATATTGTATGTAAGAATGCATAGCCTGATTATGAGCAAAAATGAAGATTGGAATTCTCTATAGGATTATGTGTTTACGCGACAAGCATTAATGGTGGAAAGTTGATTTAAAGTCACCGAAGATCCATTATTCACACTTTTGCATTCGAGTTCAAGAATTTGGAGAGCATAGGAGATCAAAATAGTTTGTGTGGAAATATTACAATTGGTTTATCAACAAACAAGTGTGAAAAATTGGTTGAGAAGCCCTAGTTCAAACGCGACGATTCAGAAACCCTTGGAAATCTACTTGAGCGATTAATCAAAGTAAGTTATGTCTACACCAATTGTTTTTGATGTTACTGAAAGGAATAGATATATCTTTAAGAAGAATCCTTTCAAGTTAGTCCTAGATGACCTAGAAGGAGCATTCTCTAGGACTCTGATTGGAGTTATGCACGTAGAGGACATACGCGCATACATTGCAAGAAGGAACCTGTTGGACTAGACAAGATTAGGTCACACTTAGAATCTATGATGAAACTAGACATGACATTCCTGGATGAGTTTGCGCACTTAGAAAATAACCCTATTATTGAGTATGTGACTGCATATGAGTTTTATGAATCTAAATGGATTAAGATTCTATTGAATAGAATTCATGATGACTTGTTCTATACTGGAGAAGTCCATGTTTGGATAACTACTTATCTCATTCATGAGATGACAGGACTACCTAAGACCGGCGCCATTCTTCCTATTGGTAAGGATGTCAAGAAACTGGTGGAACAGGCTTGTAAATCCCATAGTGATAAGCGCGACATGACCATTGAGCCGATTGAGGAGAAAGATATCAAGATCATGTCTATGATACTTTGATATAATTTTTAGCATGCAAACAGGGTAAATAGTGTGTCTACAACCACTATTTTGGAAACTATTAGATTAGTGAAAGAAAATAGAGACTTCAACTTATGTGAGATCTTATGTGCATAGTTGATGGATAACATCAGGGCCATCTATGTGTGAATGTTTAAACACCTTCATGAAATTAGGATAATCAACTACAATTCTATGAAAATACAATACAAATGTAAGCTAAGAATTGGAATTAACATCCATGACATCTCATGGTTCTCTATCTAATTTGGTAAGTAGAGCTCTCAGCCTATTCTCTACTAGTGACAAATCTAGAATGAGAAAAATGATACTACAATGCTTAATCTAGCTCTCAAACTCTCAAAATCTGATACAAAGATCAATTCAAATGCTCTCAAATGCTCTCAATTTCTCATAAATTTCCTATAATGATGATGCTTTGCAAATGAATTCTCTAGTCACTTATTGCTCTCAAAATGACTCTTATTTATAGTAAAATCCGATAGGGGGTAGAGTTATTTAATCATGATTTAGATTTGGTTGATTCAAAAACTTTGAAATGTTTTTAAATGGGGGGACAATTTAAATGATTGTCTCAAAGGTTTGAACAAAAAGACAAAATTGAGTTGTTGAGATTGAATGTTGAAAATGTGTGATTGAGATTCAACTATTTTGGAGTGATCCATGTGCTTTGTGTTCTCAATTTTCATTGGTTCCTCAAATTTGTGTTGAAAGATATTAGGATTAATTAAATTCCATCAATTAATTAAATTAGCAATGTAAGGGAATAGGTTCAATTTGATTTTTGATTTAAACTATAGAATTAATTGATTAAAATTAATTCTATAATATTTTTTATCCCTTTAAGCTTGTATTTAATTATTTGATGTCATTATTTGATTTTTCCTTTGATTTAAATGATTTTGTCCAATTTTATTAATAAATGTCCATTTAAAATTGATTTGATCCATTTTGATTAGAATTAGAGCATTTTGTTAAGATTTTGCATTATGATGATTTTAAGACACTTGCCCAGTTTTTGGTGTCTACACCATCAAGCATGATAAGAGAAAGATATTTAGGTTTGGTTAACTAATCATCTATATGTACTTTCATATAGTTGGTAAAGTTTTAGAACTTTACCTTGACAATAGTCTACCCACATTGCCTCAAATATCATTCAAGGCATCATCAAAGAGTACCTTGAAAGACTACATGGACTTTAAAATAAAGACATTCAGAATCAAAATGTAGAGAAGGTATAGGATACCTAAGAGCATAGTAGAGAAGTACAAGAATACCATTTGTTTCATGGTAGAGACAAATATCACTTGCATGGAAGTAGTGGATCCAAGGACTAAGTGGATCCATCCACTTGGTTATGAAGTGGAAGCACACATTCTTGAAGCTTATGCACAAATCCTACTATCAGTGCCTAAGGATCCCAATGAACCAAGATGGGGAACTTATGAGAAGAAGACAAGATAGGTAGATTCAGTCTTGTACAGTGCTATGACTAAGAGGAAAGCATCTAAAATCACCTCTAAGATACTAAAGATTAATGGTGTCACTCAAGAAGATCTAGATAAGGCAAGGGAAGCCAATATTGAAATGCAAGTTGAGAGCACACCCTCTTTAGAAGTGAAAATAGAGAAGTATGATGACCCTAAGGAAAAGAAGGTAAAGATAGAAGAAAACACCCCTACGCCCATAGATAAAATTGATTTGGAGTCCACACTGCATCCTGAGTATAGCAGGATGCCTAAGAGGAAAAAGCATATTGTAGCAAGCCATCCATCCTCTAGGACAACCATAAGTCAAAGGAAGAACACTCAAGCACCTCCTGAGGTAGGATTCAGACCAAATCTTGAAGTGTTGAGAACCAGGATAGTAGATGAAGGATGAATTGATCAAATAGGAAAGTTTTATGATAAATACAGTGAGATTGACAAATTAGAGATCCACTCTATTATCATAAAACACATGATTAAGTTCAAAAAGATAGTCTTGGAACTTAAGACAGTCATTCCTGACAGTGTATGGAATATTTTAGACTTTTTGAAGAGATAGGCCATAGAAGAAGACTTCAGGATAAGGGATAAGATATTGGATGAAAGCCTCCCTATTTGTTTAATTAAAGAAAAATCATTGTTATTGGATTTGGTGAAACCGCACCTGAGAACCAAGCTGAGAACTCTGTAGATAATGAACAACTACTATGAATTGGTAGCAAAGGAGACTAAAAAACCATTTGAGAAGATGTTCCTAGATAGACACATGTATCCTCCTACTACGCCTACAACACAAGTCACAAGTGAGCAAGTAAAGCATTTGAGGTCCCTATGATAGGTCCACAGGACTCTACGCCCTCAATGACAGTGCCTACTAAAGCAATGGAGTCTACGTTTGTGCCTGGAACAAAAGATGACACAATTATTATTGATAATGTAGAGATATCAATGGCAGCCACAGATAAAGACTTAGATAAGTTTGAGGAAGCCTTTGTAAGCACAGAAGAGGCAGAGATTCTATGTGGTGATAATTTACCTAAGCAACAAGAAGAAGTTCAGGTTGAAGACCTGACTGGACATGAAAGTGGGAAAGAAGATGAACCTAAAATTGAGAAGGATGAAGAAAAGGAAGATGTATCTATAGATGAGCCCTCTATTGAAATACCAGTGAAGGTGAAAAGTGAAGTTATGGATAGTACACTCTTTACCCCTAAGCCCTCAATGTCATTGTTGTCAAGTTTGACCCCTGACACAATAAGTTTGGATTCATGGGGAGAAGAAGACCTGATGAAGATCAACGTGCTAGAAATGGAGAAAGCCAATGAGAAACAAGTAATGAGGAATCCATTATTTTTTGAATCATTAAGTATTATAAATAGCCTACTGCTTGACAATAAGAAACTGATAAGTGTTCATTCAGTAGATGATGTCAGCGCCATCTTATCAAGTTTTAAAGTAAATTTCTAAGTCTTGAGGAATCAACATCCCAGGTTGTAGAAGAAAAGTATCTCAAGAAAAGATTAAATGAGCTGATAGAAAACTTCACACTTGACCTGAGTTCACTAAGGGTTGGTCAAGCTATATTGAAGGAGATTACAGCTAAAGGAAGAAAGATAATAGCTGATTGTATGGATAAAGACAAACTTACATCAGATCTTTCCAAAAATATTTAGGAAGTTGAATCTATGATAGAAGTAGTAAGAAAATCTATAAAAGATCCCTCCATAGATCTAAATATGTGTAATAATGTCTACCAAGGACAAGTGGATAAGATTGAGAAGGCAAAAAAAGAAATGGCTCAGATAAGGGTTAGGCAAGCTCAGTTGAGACATGCACTTGCGCCCTCATTAGATGTGCTAAATCAAAGTATCAATGAGATTGATGCCACTATTGTGACATATGATCAAGGTCCATGTACAGATTTGGAGAAGATGGAGAAATTAACTTATGCTTTGTGCGCCTATCTCCAGACAATAAATGCACTCAAGGCATTTTGGCAGTAAGAGATCCAAAACTTGAAGGTTGCATACCTGGATGTACTCTCAGTGTAAGTACTTGGAGTTGTATTTTTTTGAGCACCTTTGTCATTAATGTCAAAGGCGGAGTAGAGAAATATGGGAGGAATATGGAGTAGTGTATATGATGTAAAGGGGAGTAGAGTATATAGTAGAAGGGAGATATAAGATAAGAATATATGTTAGAAGGTTTTTTGTGTAAGATACAGTTTAGTAACTTTTCCATATTCCTTTGTTGCCATTAATGAAAAAGGGGGAGATTGTTGGAAATTTGACTATACTTTTGTATATGACTATGATTTAGTGTTGTCATTATGGCAACAAGGTCATATGAAGTTTTGGAGTCAATGCATAACTTAGAAGATCAGAAAATGGCTAAGTATGGAAAACAGTGCAGTCAGTGAGGCACCTAAGGAACAGAGCATCAACGCACATGTTTATGACCGAGTTATGGTGTGTTCCCTTGAAGATAAGATTTTTCATATATTATTAAGCTATGGTTAAGAACACATGGTCAGATGAGTTAGTATGATGAAGTTACTGCAAGTTGAAGTGACACAAACAATGAACGGCAGAACAGAATAGAGCATGGAGATGACTGTTAGTATTTTGGTTAGCGTGTATAATATTATTTTGTAAAGGCTATGTGCATATTATATTTATGTTGTAAACATGTTAATAATAATGTATGTAAACAGGTTTGAGCCAATTCATTTGGAAGTGTTGTATGTAATAGGTTATAGGTCGACTTAGTGAATAGTTTTGTTTGCACATATAAATAAGACATGTGCCTTTGTATTTGAATATGATGTTATTGGATATAGAAGATGATATAGCAAAGAAAAAGAATGCGAAGAGAAGTTAGTATGATATAGAGCTTTACAAGAGGTTAAAGTATCAATGCACATAAAGAACTGATCAGACAAGAAGTGTCATAGCAGCAGTTCACCATTGCAGATATAGTGAGTATCTAATATCCAGGAGATTGTAGCCTTCTCCATTGAGTAGTGAGCTCTGGTAGTGAGCCATCCACCCCTAACAGGGTTTGTTACTGAAGACTCCTAACAGGGTCTGACCCTTGATAAGGTCATTGTACTTAATGCATTGTAATGATAGCTCCTAATAGGGCTAAGGAACATTAACAAGTTCATAATACACAAGTACAATTATTAGTGGGTATCAATTCCCACTAGAGTTTTTCCTTTGGCCAAGGTTTCCCCATAAACATATATGATGTTATGTGTTATGGTTGTTTACTTTACTTGCTTTAATATTTAGTTTGGCATTTAAGTAATAAAGTTAAAATTCAAGATATCATAAATTAATATTTTAGAACACTGATTCACCCCCTCCCCCTCTCAGTGTTCCCATTCCTAACAGATCCTTGTTGTGGTTGTTCCTTATTCTTTCATCCTTGTAAATTGGTTCATATTCTTCCCTTTTTATTGTATTTTTACTTTGTACTTAGATTATATTTACATACCCTATGATTTATGCAATGGATATGGGTGTTAATGTATACCTTATGGTTCAGATGTATATGTTTATTCTTTTATGAGATGATGTACTTTAGTTTCATTATGTGGAATATTTGTATGGTTATTGTACTTAATATATTAATTTGTATTTATGAAATTCTACGTCAAGGAACCCTTGAGATTTGTAATTTGTAAATTTTATTGTGTATATGAGTATGTATTATCTTTATGTTATTGATTTCTCCTTTTTATTCATTCTTATTTGTAAACTCTTAAGGAAAAAAATTATTTTGTAAACTTAGTAACATATTTTAGTTTAATTTATCTTGGGTTCCATGGTAGGGCATTACAGTCTACACCTTTCGGTTACCAAAATTTAAAACCTACATCTAATAGTTACACAATTTCAACTTGCACCTATTAGCTATCCAAGTTTCAAACCAACACCTACTAGTTTGATTAAAAATTATAAAATTTATATTTCATTTTTTTTTATCTAATAGCCTAATCAATTATATTAACTTAAAAACATAAGTTTATAATAGTAAAAAATAATATGTACATGGGATAAATTAAACTCACTCACCAAGAGTCAAATGAGCCTAGCCTAGAACATAGTATCTGAATTAACATATAGGCAATGCCTAGAAATAGAAACCAAATGAAAACATGAGCATAACTTAGAGACATAACACTCTTATGCAGCCAAGGCAGTAGTAGGAGGATCTAGTTCATCCTTCTTTCCCCATCCTTTTATAGGATCTGGTTCATGGTTTGGAAGATTCTATCCATATGCATTGTCATCCTCATTCTCTTTTTCCTCCTGACACAAAGAGATTGCCAGGGCTAATCTAGGAAAACATTTGGAAGAGGAAGGTCATCTTGAATCTACACCTAAATTGGTCCAACATGAATGTTTAGGAGGAAAACCACATGTAAGAGGCCACCTGTATGGGGACCCATGATGTGGAGGGGTGTCAAATCATATACAAGGTGAAATCTAGTGATCAGTTGTACAATGTCGGGGAACCTCTAAATGCGATGTGTCTGAATGACAGTGAGAAGAACTGCGACCACGATAGAGGCCATATGAAGGAGAATGTTCACCAGTAATAGAAGCATCTAGTAGAACACTTTTCATCATATAAGGGGCATTAACCCAATGCTACAAAATATCTTGGAAATGGGCCACCTCAAGAGCCACCTTATCAGCTTGTACCTGTATCTCTAGCATCACATTCTTACATGTGCAATGTTTAGCAAAAAAAAGACATTAGTATTAAATGTGGCATGTAAAAAAATTGTCACATTTCTACCCTTCCATATAACGAATAAGATTTCCATCTTGAAAGCGTGCCAAAGTTATAGAAATGGGGAAGGAAATCTAGTGTTATCACCTAGGAGAACCGTATGCTTGGAAAAACATTCTGGAAAAAATGGAAAAAGAAATCATGAATCCAAACCCAATAATTTTGAGCCCTTCTACAAAACCAAAAAATGTGAAGGAACAAATCAAATTGTTCACAAAAAGGGAAACAAAGAACTGTAATGCCTAAATGGTGAAGGCGGGAGCCTAAAGGAAAGCCTTGGAAAATAATACACTAGGAAACGTGCACTATTTTGGGTTCCATGATAGCATACCAGATAGTTGCAAACCACAATCTCCAGGTTGAATGTGAGGACTGTAAATGCCATCATTAGTTAAGGACCTGAACCATTGGAAAATAAGGCAAAAGCCACTGATATCCCTATCGAGGTTGATGTCTCAAGAAAGTTGTCTGATGATACCAACACCAATCCTTTCACTAGGGCTTGATGGTTGAAATGACAATCTTATAGAGAAATTCTATTGGAAAAGATGAGGGAATTAGTTCAAAAGTCTAATGATCTTGGTGATTTAGATGAAACTAGACTTTCAAATCCTCCCAAGTGTGAAGAGATATTGTAGGCCTAGAGAAAAGGTCTTGAGAGGTCCTTATCCCATGCTTATGAAAGCGAAGAGCATGAATACCTAGGATATAAGCCAATGAAAGGCCTTGAACCTAGATTAAAGGAGACCACAAAAGATTATGTTGATTATAAGATAGTCCATCTTCAAATCCAGCTCCATCCCAGCAAAGTGATGGTTTGGTTGCTTCCAAGGCTCTCCAAATACTTTTAGTGATAAATGAACCCTAGATTTTCACTGGTTCTCACATGAGAAAAAGGGTTTGATAACCAATGCCTTTCCAAGATGGCTATTATAAAGAATGCTCATAAGAGATGCAATTTCAAAGAAATTTCTCTGCTTCATTTCCTGAAATGGAATGAACACTCCATTTGACACACAAGGCTTGTCCTTGTGTTTAGGTAGAAATGAGACCAAGGTTGTGTTAATATGATTTAGAACAATAGAGAGAGGGGGGTGAATTAGTTGTTCTCAGGTCTAGATGTATAAAACAAACTTCAAAACTTTTCAACAAATTAGATCTAAAAACCAACAGCTACTCGGTCATCACTGATTGCATAATAGAAACATATAACATTGCAGTCGACTACCCAACTCTATCTAACTTGTAAAATACAGAAATGTTCAAACCAAAACATTCACACAATTATTGACACTAGGATTTATAGTGGAAACCCGATTTGAGAAAAACCACTTTGTAACATGCTACTATTATTTTCACTCTTCTGAAGTGAGCTCGGTTAAAAGCCAACCCTGTCAAAGGTTACAATACACACTATCAGGTGTGACCCGGTTAAAGGATTTCAATCACTCTGTTAGAAGTGAGCCTTGTTATAGGACTTGCATACACTCCATTAGAATGCAACCTTGCTCAAAGGATTTAAACATATGACTATTAGGTCAACCTTTGTTAAAAGGATTTTAACTGTTACAATGGTTAGAAAGTAGTAGTAATATTGATCTGAAAAACATACAACTCACTTTGCAAATATCAGATCCAATTTTGTACACATATGCTGGTTTATTGACTTGGAACCTTTTCCATCTCCATCACTGATTTGCTCAGAACTTTCCTTCAAGTAATCACCACACTTCTCCTTCAGCCTTTTCTACTTATACAATCAATAACATCTACTGATCTTCCAGCATCCTCTTTTCACCTATGCACGCCACATACCTAATGCTTAGGTTCCCTTAATACTTCCTCATTTAGGTTAATTCATCTTTTGCTGCTTAATCTCGTTCATAGATCTTAGGGTTAGGTCAGATTCATTGAATCTACCCGCTTTATGTTCTTCATCTTCTTTTCTAGAAACATCTCAAATCTCTTAAAGATTTACAATAAAACATTTTATAGTGCATTCAATGCTTTCATACAATCAATAAATAAATTCAACATGTATTACATAATCCAAGAATTCAACAATGTCGGCTGCAAATCTAAATTCTTGATGCAGGAGCATCCTAGGTGTAAGAGCAATCTTGCATCACCCAAAAATATTTTTGGTTTCTTTTCAATAAGGGCTATCTTGTGTAGAGTTGCTATTTATGGAAACTTGCTATTTTTAGTAAGTTGGTCATACGATCTCGAAATGTTCTAATTTTACATGTGGAGGTTCATCTCAGTCATATCAGCCTGCCAGTAAGGTTTCATGGCTAGATCAGGTCTAGTTTTGAAGATATTGAAACTTTTCAGTTTTGGAAATAGGGTACAGAAACTTTGAACTCAATTTTGAACACTTTAGAGGCCCTGGATGAGATCAATTTTTTGGCAAAATGAAGCTTGCTTAATTTAGATGTTGTAGAGCCCCTTGTGCCCTTTCTGAAATGGGGTTATAATAGTCAATCGGGTCAATGGATGATGACTTATGGTCTCCGAAAGTTGGGTCACCTGAAATGGCAGAAAATGATTTTCCTTAAAAATTTCTATTTGGGTTTCAAAAGTTATTTTGAGCTGACTTTGATGTAGTAAAATGAAAAATAAAATAATTCTAAGTTTGGTCGGCCTTGTCGGCTAAAAATTCTGGAACCTTCCCAGGCGGTGAAAAATTGCCTATATAAGGAAGGCTATAGTGTTGTCTTAGGCAGTTCAGGATAGTTCTAGGTAGTAGATTTGGGTATTGATTCGAGGCTTTGTCCTACAGAATATTGTAAGGGAATGCCCATGTGCCTTTGCATATTGTAATTTTGAAAGTTTGTAATTCCACATTTATGGAGATAATAAGAAGCCAATTTTATGTTTTTGCATATTGTTGTTGTTTCTCTATTTCTGTTATGTGTTTGTGGTATTAAGGGGAGCACCCTTCATCAAGTGGTATCAGAGCAAGAGTTCCAGAGTGTGTGAACAGATCATCGATTGTGAGGTAGTTTGCACTAGGATCGTGGTTAGGGTTTCAGCGCGCATCGTGAAAATGTCTCCACACAGGGAATGTGGTGGAAGAGCTAGTGTTTTAACACCTAAGGTTAGAGCGCTCCAGAAACAAGTGCGAGCATTGCAAGAGGAGATTCGCAAAGGAATGAATCTTAATGTCAGAGATGAAAGTGAGGATGAAGCCGAAAAAGAAGATCAAGAAGGAGAAGTCAAAGTTGTGAACCAGGAGGAAGAAAGACTTTTTCAGGCCATTTCCAAGATTGGGAAAAGACCTAAGATTGAGGTTCCTGCATTTTCAGAAAATCTTAACCTAGAGGAGTTGATCGACTGGATCAATGAATGTGAAGAATATTTTGAGTATGAAGATATTGAGGATCCTAATAGGGTAAAATTCGTGAAGGCCAAACTGAAAGGTCATGTGAAGATCTGGTGGCAAGAGATTCAATTGGAGCGAAATAGAAGAGGGAAAGATAAAATCACAAGATGGGATCGAATGGTGGATAAATTGAAGTGGCAGTTCATTCCTATTGATTATGAGCTTGACCTATTGAAGAAGATGCAAAGTTTGAAGCAAGCAGAAAGATCTGTTCAGGAGTATACAAAGGAGTTCTATCGAATCCTCATCAAAACAGGCCATGCAGAAGCGGATAAGGAGAAAGTTTCCTGTTACCTTAATGGGTTGAGGTTGAGCATTCAGGAGGAGTTGGATCTGGTTCGAATGAATAGTATTGAAGAGGCATACCAGTTTGCCCTAAAAGTAGAGGAAAAGTTAAACAAGAAGTTCAAGAGCAGACAAAATGGAAGAGGTCACAGTGGACAATCTGGTGGATGGTCATATGGAGGCCGAAATGAAGATCTAAAAAAGAAGGATGAGGCCAGTAGTAGTCAAAATTAGAGAGGAAACAATTCTAATCATTTCCAAGATCAGAACAATAGAGATCAGAGAGGAAGAGGAAGAGGACAAGGTTCAGGAAGAGGTTTCTATGGAACATGTTTTCACTGTGGAGAAGAAGGTCATAGGGCATTTGAATGTCCTCAATGCCAAGGAAGGACAGATAGGAGGAATGAAGGCCAGGCCAGAGTTGCACATGTAGATGAAGATGCCAGATCATCAAATTCTGAAGATGCTGAAAGAGGAGAAACGTTGATTAACAGAAGAGTCTTGCTGAGTGGTGAGAATGAACCTAAACAAAGGAGGAGCCTATTTCACACTAGATGCAAGTGTGAGGGTAAATGCTATGATGTGATTATCGATAGTGGAAGCACTGATAATTTGGTGTCAGAAGAGATGGTGACAAAGTTGAAGCTCAAGAGATAGAAACACCCACATCCATATCGGATTGCCTGGGTGCAAGATAACCACAAGGTCATGGTCAGTGAACAATGCCTGGTAAAGTTAAAGATCGGCGGGTACCAAGATGAGGTACTATGTGATATCATATCTATGGATGCATGTCATATGTTGTTGGGTAGACCGTGGAAATTTGACAGATGTGCTGTACAGGATGGTTGTGCGAATACCTATTCTTTGACAAAGGATGGAGTGTGACATAAACTAAAGCCATTGAAGGAGACCGAAGAAAAGGTATGTGGTAATGCAAGAATAACATTTTTTGATGGAAGAAAATTCCTAGATGGTATGAGGCATGAGCATGTGTGTTTTTCTTTAATTCTAAAAGCTGGTAAAGAGGAGATAGAGGATGTACTTGTAGAGGTTGTAGATTTGTTAAATGAGTTTCAAGATATTGTATTTGATAATGTACCTGATGGATTACCACCGGTAAGGAAGATCAGTCATCAAATGGATTTGATTCCAGGAGCCAGGTTGCCAAACAAGGCAGCACACAGAATGACACTAGCAGAAAGTGAAGAGTTGAACAGACAAGTACATGAGTTGTTGTAGAAGGGGTTGATTCGAGAGAGTCTGAGTCCCTATGTTGTACCAGTGGTATTAGCACCAAAGAAGAATAGAGAATGGAGGATGTGTACAGATTCTAGAGCAATAAACAAGATCACAATCAAGTACCGGTTTCCATTGCCATGAATGGATGATATTATGGACTATTTGAGTGGGGTTGTGTATTTCTCAAAGATAGATCTGAAGAGTGGATATCACCAGATTTGGATCAGAGAAGGAGATGAATGGAAGACTGCCTTCAAGACAAAAGAAGCACTGTATGAGTGGTTAGTCATGCCTTTTGGGCTAACCAATGCATCGAGCACTTTCATGAGGCTCATGAACGAGGTTCTGAAATAATTTATGGGTACATTTGTCATTGTTTACCTAGATGATATTTTGATCTTTAGCAAGACATTGGAGGAACATATGATGCATATTCGTATGGTGTTTGAGAAGCTGGGAGATGAGAAATTGTTGATTAATTTGAAGAAGTGCATTTTTGTGAAGAAGGAGTTAGTGTATTTGGGATTTTTAGTTTTAGCAAAAGGTCTGAAAATGGACCTAGAGAAAGTACAGGCTATCCTTGAATGGCCTACTCCAAGGAGTGCTACTGAGGTAAGGTCTTTTCATGGTTTGGCTAGCTTTTATAGAAAGTTTATCAAAAAATTTAGCAGTATTTGTGGACCCTTGACTGAAACAATGAGAGGGGATAGAAAAGAGTTCAAGTGGACTAATGGGGTAGATAAGAGTTTTAAACTGTTGAAATAGAAAGTTACAGAACAGCCTGTTTTAGCACTTCCAAATTTTAATAAGGTGTTTCAAGTAGACTGTGATGCTAGTGGTACTACAATAGGAGCTGTTATGAGCCAAGAAGGCAAACCTATTGCTTATTTCAATTAGAAGTTGAATGATGCCAAGAGAAAATATTTTGTTTATGATCAAAAAATTTATGCTATAGTTCAAGCATTGAAGAAGTGGAGACACTATCTTCTTCCTAAAGAGTTTGTTTTGTATACTGATCATCAAGCTTTGCAATATTTGAATAGTCAAGGAAAGTTGAATCAGAGGCATTTGAAATGGGTTGAGTTTTTGCAGAGTTATACATTTGTTTTGAAACACAGAAGTGGAAAGTCTAATAGGGTTGCAGATGCACTTAGCAGAAGGCAACTATTGCTGATAGAGATGTAGATTGAGGTGGTTGGGTTCAAGGAACTCAAGAATTTGTATCCAGAGGATCCTAATTTTGGTGAAGCTTGAAAAGCTTGTAAAGAACCTGTTACTCTAGACAAAATGAAGTGGTTGGATTTTATCATTCAAGATGATATGCTATTCAGGGGGAGTGAGTTGTGCATTCCATGAAGTTCTATGAGGGAGAATCTCATCAAAGAGGAGCATAGCGAAGGATTGGCTAGACATTTTGGTCATGATAAAACCCTTGCTTTGGTTAGTGAGAATTATTATTGGCTACAGTTGCAGCAAGATGTGAAGAAGTTTGTACAAAGTTGCAAAGTATGTCAGATGGCGAAAGGAGTGAAGCATAATACAGGGTTGTATCAACCATTACCTATACCAGAGAAGCCTTGGGGGGATATCAGTATGGACTTTGTTATTATTTTACCGAGGACTCAGTGGGGACATGATTCAATTTTTGTGGTAGTTGACAGATTTTCAAAGATGGCACATTTTATTCCCTGCAAGAAGACTAATGATGTTGTTCATGTAGCATAATTATTTTTCAGAGTAGTGAGACTACATGGTTTGCCAAAGACCATAGTTTCAGATCGAGACACTAAGTTTGTTGGATATTTATGGTGTACATTATGGAAGAAGTTAAAGATGGATTTGAAGTTTAGTTCATCACATCATCCACAGACTAATGGATAGACAGAGGTGGTGAATAGGAGTTTGGGGAATTTGCTAAGATGTTTGGTTGGAGATAAGCCAACAGGATGGGATTTGATTTTACCACAGGCAGAATTTGCATATAATATTTCTGTCAACAGGAGCACTGGTAAATCACCATTCCAAGTTGTATATGAAAGTAGTCCCAAAAATGCATCTGAGTTGAGGAAGATAGATAAAGGAGAAATAAGTAGTGCTGAAGCTGAGGATTTTGTAGAACATTTGAAGAACATCCATGAGGAGGTGAGGAAGCACATTACCAAGATGAATGCGCAATATAAGGCTAAGGTAGATGAGAAAAGGAGGCATAAGGAATTTTAGGTTGAAGATGAAGTCATGGTTCATTTGCGGAAGGAGCGATTTTCAGTTGGTACATACAACAAGCTGAAAATGAAGAAGTTTGGGCCATGTAAGATACTGAAGAAGCATGATTCAGGAAATGCATATGAGGTAGAATTGCCTACTAAGCTGAATATTTCACCAATGTTTAACATTTTAGATTTGACAGAGTATCATGAAGGAGGTGTTGAAGATGAGATCACAGCAGCATAGTGGAGTATTCCAGCAACTAGTTCAAATACTAAGGAGATTGAGGATATACTGGACAGTTGTGTTGGTAGAAGCACAAGGAACAGGACATATGAAGAATATCTGGTCAAGTGGAAAGGATGACCTATTGAAGATTCATCATGGCTGACAAAGCAGGAGGTTAACTGTCTTGGTTTTCCTCTCCACACCTAAGTCATGACAGGGTCACTTCTCAAATTACCCCAGGTGTCTGATGCAGGAGCATCCTGGGTGTGAGAGCAATCTTACATCACCCAAAAATATTTCTGGTTTCTTTTCAATAAGGGCTATCTTGTGTAGAGTTGTTATTTATGGAAACTTGCTATTTTTAGTAAGTTGGTCATATGATCTCAGAATATTCTGATTTTACATGTGGAGGTTCATCTCAATCATATCAGCATGTCAGTAAGGTTTCATGGCTAGATCAAGTCTAGTTTTGAAGATATTGAAACTTTTCAATTTTGGAAATAGGGTACAAAAACTTTGAACTCAATTTTGAAGGTTTTAGAGGCCCCGGATGAGTTCAAATTTTCAGCTAAATGAAGCTTACTTAATTTAAGGGTTGTAGAGCTCCTTGTGCCCTTTCCGAAATGGGGTTATAATAGTCAATCAGGTCAACGGGTGATGACTTATGGTCTCTAAAAGTTGGGTCACCTGAAATGGCGGAAAATGATTTTCCTTCAAAAAATTTGTTTGGGTTTCAAAAGTTATTTTGAGCCGACTTTGATGTAATAAAATAAAAAATAAAATAATTCTAAGTTTGGTCGGCCTTGTTGGCTAAAAATTCTGGAACCTTCCTAGGCGGTGAAAAATTGCCTATATAAGGAAGGCTATAGTGTTGTCTTAGGCAGTTTGGGACAGTTCTAGGTAGTAGATCTGGGTATTGATTCAAGGCTTTGTCCTACAGAATATTGTAAGGGAATGCCCATGTGGCTTTACATATTGTAATTCTGAAAGTTTGTAATTCCACATTTGTGGAGATAATAAGAAGCCAATTTTTTGTTCTTGCATATTGTTGTTGTTTCTCTATTTTTGTTATGTGTTTGTGGTATTAAGGTGAGCACCCTTCATCAATTCTCTTCAAATATAAAAATACTGACGCTCGATCAATACTGTGCTCAACTTCTCAGACTTCACTTAGAAAGCTCAATCAATACTAAGAAATGTTCCTTGACTAACACTGTCTTCCTCGGCAATTAACTAATGTTCAGTCACCACTAAATTTTCTCAACATACACTAACTCAGTCGACACTAACACCACTCAGCTTAAACTAGATTTCTTCACTTTTTCTCAATTAAGCCTACCAGTTTAGTCTTCATTCTTTACTAAGATAAATAATACATTGTCTCATCATTGTGCAACATCATCAAGTACTCTTTGTAGTATCTAGATAACTCAATCTTTCCTTAGGTGCTATTGTTACCAACCTTGCATGTCCCCTTCTCATCAATCAAATAGATATAGTACTTTCCTAAGTAGCAACAGTCTTACCAGTTAAGGTTTGACATCAATGACAATATAACAATTGCTTCAATTGTAGTTTCTAACAATCTCCCTCTTTGGCATTGATGGCAACACTATATGATATCACCTTAATAACACATGGATTACCAACCAATCCAAAAAACTTATCTCTCCATCAGAAATATTTGTAATATCCTTAGCTTCATTCTGATTCAGAATCTATTAGCCTCACTTTTGTGACCGTCTAGAAATACCAAATCTCCCTCTATCCTGATCCTTCATCTATGTTCATCTTTCTCAGGTTACTTTCATCTCTGTCATGTGTTATTATATCATCTTAGTTCATCTCCCTCTTTGACAAAAATGCCAAAGCAGCAATTAAAACATACATCCATCAGATGTAGATATCAGCTTTATAGTTCAGTGTTTCTGCCTCTGTCATCTTGCTTATGACTGATTCTTGGCTTTGCTCTTCTTTTCAAAACTCTAGGCCAGTCCTAAAGTGTGACAATATTCTACATCAATCTGTCAAATATTCTACTATAGCATATTTGATGCAGTGCTTCTAGCTTGACTAGGAAGCCTCAATTAGGGGAAGGACCCCTAATTGACTTCTCAGATACTCATGTGCTTCTTTAGGTAAAGCTTTAGTGAATATGTCTGCTAATTGTTCTTTTGTATTCACATATTCCATGCGGACTTCTTTATCTTGTACCAATTCGCTCAAGTAATGATACTTGATTGCTATGTGTTTGGTCTTTGTATGCATTACCAGATTCTTAGAAATATTGATAGCACTTGTGTTATCACAGAAGATAACAACTGGTTCAGTGATTTCTTCTTTCATTCCTACCAAAAATTGCATTATCCATACCAAATTTGAACAATTCACTGCGGCAGCAACATACTTGGCTTTAACAGTAGATTGAGAAATGCAATTTTATTTCTTGCTTGTCCAGGAGACTAATCTTTGTCTAAGAAAGAAAGCTCCACCACTAGTACTTTTTCTGTCATCTACATTTCCTACCCAATCAACATCTATATATACTCTCAGTTCAAATCTTTCATCCTTCTTGTAATATAGCCCATAGTCAATAGTCCCTTTCAAGTATCTCATTATTCTCTTCACAGCCATCATGTGTGTTTCCTTAGGATTGGCAGAGAATCTTGCCACAATCCCAACAACTAGTGCAATATCTAGTCTACTATGTACAACATATTATAATTTTCCAATCATAGATCTGTACAAAGTCTGGTTTACTTCTGCAGCATCATCATTCTTAGACAACTTTTGTCCAATAGCCATAGGAGTACTCACTGGTCTAGAATCTTCCATTCTAAAACTTTTCAGCATCTCATTAACATACTTAGACTGTGTAATGAAAATTCCTTTCTTCATTTGATATACTTGTAAACCAACAAAAAATTTAATCTCACCAAACATGCTCATTTCAAATTTAGTTTGCATTTCATTTGAAAATCTCTTACACAAGGCATCTTGTCCACCAAAAATAATATCATCAACCAAAATCTTTGCCAACAAGATTCCTTTACCTTCTTCATCTTTCATGTACAAATTGCTTGTGTCATTTGTCCTTGAAAATCCAATCTGTATCAAGTAGTTATGCAATCTCTCATACCATGCTCTGGAGCTTGCTTCAATCCATATAGTGCTTTGTTCAATTTGCAGACCATGTGTCTTCTATTTGGATCTGATGCAGGAGCATCCTAGGTGTAAGAGCAATCTTGCATCACCCAAAAATATTTATGTTTTTGTATTCAATAAGGGTTGTCTTGTGCAAAGCTGCTATTTATGGAAACTTTCTATTTTTAGTAAGTTGATCATAAATCTTAGAATGTTCTAATTTTACATGTGGAGGTTCATCTCATTCATATCAGCCTGCCAGTAAAGTTTCATGGCTAGATCAAGTCTAGTTTTGAAGATATTGAAGATTTTCGGTATTGGCAGCAAAGTACAGAAACTTTGAACTCAGTTTTGAAGGCTTTAGAGGCCCCAGATGAGGTCAAAAACTTGGGTGAAAGGCACTTTCTCAAGTCAAGCCTGTAGAGCGCTTTGTGGCCTTTCTGAAATGGGGTTATAATAGTCAATCGGGTCAACTGGCGATGACTTATGGTCTTCGGAAGTTGGGTCACCTGAAATGGCGAAAAATAATTTTCCTTCAAAATTTTTGTTTGGGTTTCAAAATTTATTTTGAGCCGACTTTGATGTAATAAATTAAAAAATAAAATAATTCTAAGTTTGGTCGGCCCTAAGGGCTAAATTTCTGGAACCTTCTTGGGCGGTGGAAAATGCCTAAATAAGAAGACCCGTAGTGTTTTCTAGGACAGTTCTGGGTAGTAGATCTGGGTATTGATTCAAGGCTTTGTCCTATAGAATATTGTAAGGGAATGCCCATGTGGCTTTGCATATTGTAATTTTGAAAGTTGTAATTCCACATTTGTGGAGATAATAAGAAGCCAATTTTCTGTTCTTGCATATTGTTGTTGTTTCTCTGTTTTTGTTATGTGTTTGTGGTATTAAAAGGAGCACCCTTCATTGGGATCAATAAAACCTTCTGGTTGTTTAATGTAAACTTCTTCTTCTAGTATACCATTTAAAAATGCAGACTTAACATCCATTTGATATACCTTGACATCTTTATGAGCAGCATATGCAAGCAGAGTTCTTACTCTTTCCAATATAGCTACAAGGGCAAATGTCTCCCCACAATCTATTCCTTCTTCTTGTGCGTAGCCCTTGCATACCAGCCTAGCTTTATTTCTATTGATTTCACCATGTTCATTCAACTTATTCTGGAACACCCACTTTGTTCCAATGACATTTTTATTTTCAGGTCTCGGCACCAAAGTCCAAGTATCATTCTTCTCTATCTGGTCTATCTCTTCATTCATTTCTTGTATCCATTCTTCATTTTCTAATGCCTCCCTTATTCTCTTAGGATCAAATTCACATAGTAAACATGTTGGATCCTTTTTCTTACTTCTGGTCAGAACTCCAGTATCTTTGTCTCCAATTATCTGTTCAGGCTTGTGATGTCTCCTTACATATTTTGTCAAAACAGGTTCAGCTCTCCTTTCCTCTAATTCATCAGGTTCCCCAATAAGATTGTCAGATTTAGCTTCTGAATGCTTGGTAACCTCACCCTGATACTCGACAGCATCTTCCTGTCGCTCGGCATGTTCTTTTTCCTTCTTGGCACTATTTTCCTGATGCTTGACAGCATCTTCCTATCGCTTGGCATTGCTTACTCGAGACTTGACATCAGGTGCAAGTCTATCACTTACCTCTTCTTCTTCTATATACATAAAAGATTTGTAATCTTCTGGTTCTCTTTTACTATCAACTTCATTTCTTTCTGCATACTCATCAATTTTGACATTCACACTTTCCACAATTTTGTTAGTGTTAGAATTCAAACACTTATAAGATTTACTTTTTATGGATTACCCTAGGAATATGCCTTCATCACTTTTAGCATCAAACTTTCCATTCCTATTGTCTTTTAATATGTATTACTTGCTTCCAAAGATTCTAAAATATTTAACACTCGGTGCATACCCATGCCATAATTCATAAGGTGTCAGATTTGTACCTTTCTTGATCTGTACCCAATTAAGAGTGTAAATACCTGTACTTATAGCTTCTTTCCAGTATTTATCTGCCTATAATCTCTAGTTTTCTTATAGAGATCTCAAATGCAGGCATGATTACAGAGCTTATAGGCGACAGAGATCTGACTGTAGGCATAAGTGAATCTCCTGTAAGCATGATTTTACCTATTTCCTACACAATAAACATGGAAAATGGAGAATACAAACATGCACATGATGATGAAAATGATAGAATCAGGCTTAGAGCCCCACAGTGGGCGTCATTTGTGTGTGTGAGTTTAACACCTTCATGAAATAACAAGATTTAAAGAGAATTTACACTATTCAAAGCAAACTAATCTAAATAATGCACAAATTAATCTAAATATCTCATGGTTCTCTATATTTAAGTGGTAAATGAGGCTCTTAGCTGCAAATCCTCACTAGTGACACTCTAATAATGAGAAATTGAACTAATATGATAAGCAAACTAGATCTAATTATCAAATTCTATCTCTATTTGATAAGAAATCTACAAATGATCAACAATTTAAGCTAATTATCAATGAAAATAGCTAAGTGAGTGGTGTGGATGCAAATTGCAAGAGCTTGGCTGCAATTCTCAGATATGTGGTGGATGAATAATGCCTCAAAATGCTTTCTACTTATAGGATTTTCCCAAGGGTAGGGGGTAGAGTGAGTTCATCATGGTTATGCTTGGGTAAGGTCAATTGGCTTTGCTTTGTCCATAAATGGGGGGACAAGGAGGGGAAAATCATTTAAATGGTTTCAAAAGGTTGGACCATTTCAACAAAAGTGAGTGATTTGTGTACATTTTGTCTCCAATTTGCTTTGTTGAGGGAAATTATGATTTATTAATTAATTAAAGTAATTAAATTTAGCCATGAAGGGTAAGAGGTTCATTTTGATTTTTCATTCCAACAACTATGTCATTAATTGAATTTAATCAATTTCATAGTGTTTTTCCTCTTTTCAAGCTTTATTTAATCATTTAATTGAATTTTCCTTTGATTTGAATTGCCTTTGTCCCATTTATTGATTTTTCGTGCTATTTTGATGATTTGATTGCACTTTTTGATTGATTTAAGCCTTTTGCCAATTTTTCGTGTCTACAAATGTCCCTCTTTGAGTTGATGTGCGAAGAACACTGATTCAAAGATTCCCTTGGTATGATGATCTGATTCTATTCTGGTTCTGTGATTCCTTGATACCTCTGATAGTTGGTACGATGATATGATACTGTCTCTGATAGTGATATGCTGCCTGATATGATATGATAAACTGATTTGATACTGATTTGCCTCCTAATATGAAACTGATATGATATGCTGATATGATAACCTGATATGATATGCCCCACTGATAAATGTTTTTGATGTGATGCCAATTTGATACTCTGATGCCCCCTCAGAAATAAAACATATTGATTCCTTGATTTGAAAGATTTTGATTGATTGGTCCAATATGTTTTCATTTCTGAAAAATATTGATGATATGCCATGACTTGCAATTTGTATATCCAAGATAGATAGGTCTGTTGTAGTTAATCAAAACAAGTGATTATAATAACAGGATAATGGTACCAATGAATGTAATTTTTCAATCTGATAGGATAGTAAAATTGATATGGGATAACTGATCAGTGTGAAAACTAATATAGTTGATAGGATTGATCTTGATCAGTGTGAAAACTGATATGGGATCCTGATAGGATTGATTGATGTAAAATGATTCACTAATATAGAATACTGATATGATTCCCTTGATTTTCCAAACAGGCACATTTCCGTAAATGATATATATACGGTCCTTAGCTTCTTAGATATTTGGATTTAAGTCATGGGTTGACCCAGCTAGAGTACATGTTATTGAGATGATTGATTATGGAGCTCCTTCAATTTGTTGATATTATATCATGTTTTAGTTATTGATCAGGACTTGGATGTATCACTTTGATGACATTGTATCTTTGATTAGACAGACTTCATGGATCTGTGATGTTATGGACACTTATTTGATTTATGGACTTTCCTTGATTCTTGATTGAACCCCCCCATTTGATGATTGATCATGATTTTGATTGAATGAACCCCCTTGTCCTTGGAAAAATACTACAAACAAATGCACATGCAATTAATCTAACATGATAATGCAATTAACCTCCCATGATAATGCAATGCAATGCAACTAAGTGTCACTAGCTTTTAGCAAATAAATGCGTTGAGGATAAATTTTCATCATTGAGCATTTTGGGACTGGAAATTTGATACAATCACCACTGCCCACTGACATGATGATATGAATACCGCTTTTATATCGCTTTTGGTAACACCCTTTTGGAAACTAGTACAACCCTCACTAGTTGGATGACCAAACTATGGGAGTATGAATACCAATCCATTTTCTCAAACAATCAAAGGTCAACCTTCCACACTACATGAAAGTCCTCGATGGTTCTTTGGTGACCATGTTGTTAGATGAATTCACATAAGTTGTGGGATCTTCCTCAAGATAGTCACTCAAAGACAAGAAAAATATCATGTCTCCTTCATCGCCAATCTAGTCGAAACCTCATTGATGAGCTAAAAAGATGTGATAAAAATCAATGTAAGTAAAGACCATCAAAAGAAAGCTTCAAGTGTTTTGCATTATTTCATGATTTTCAAAAAGTATTTCCAAGTATTCTGATCTTTAAAGTGTTGTCAATTTTTAATCCTGAATAATAAAGTCAATGAAGACTCAAGGATCAAGTTGTAGGCTCAAATACTTGGGTATGAACAATGATATCCATCAAAGGTTCATGAAAATCACTCTCTTCTGAAGCTCTGATAAGTCTCTCTGATGTGTGACCGACTATAGCACTATTGAATCTGCTGATTCAGATTAAATGCCCCTGATTGGATAGGAAAAATGTTGGACTTGAGAAAACTTCCAAGATTTTACAAAAACTTGGTTCATGCCAGATGCATCTAAAAGCACTTTATGCTTTCCTTTTTACCAGCTCTCAAACAAGATCACATTGGTTTGCCCCCAATGTCTAGCAAGATATAGGACATGAAAGGTGGATTGTCAAGCTGATGGATTAGAGATGGAAAGGCCATGATGGATGAAGCAATGCGAATGTGACCCGTAGGACTATCTCCTCAAGAGTACCCAAGCTAAGGAAAAAATAATATAGCAATGTGAAGCGTGTTTTTGGATAAGCCATGGAAGTCAATTGTGCAGGGCTAGATAGTGTATAGGATAACGATCTACTACCATGAAAAGGAGTGATCCAAAAGAGTGGACATGTCAAGAAGTTCTTGATAACAATTTTTTTTTTTTCACTTTAAGTTCTTCATCTTGATCAAGACCAAGGGTCAATTTGGGTAATATTTGGATAAGATAACACAATCATGATAAAGGATTGATGGAGGCTATGACGGGATGTTTTGGGATTATGAAAAGACTATCAAGGAATGATGAAGGTGAATTTGGGATAAGCAAGATCATGATAGGGTAACATGGATGCAACAAGTAAATAAGCTGATAGAGAGGATAACGGATGTCAAGATACTTAATGCTCATGGATATGTTCAACCTTGTCAAGATGAAAAGTGAGAGAGGAAATATGGATGTAAGTGAGATAAATGATAGGAAGATGGAGGATGGCATGGATGAAACTTGCCCCCAAGCGTAGAGTGCAAGAAGGAAAAATTACACATGATGTCTATTTGCCAGGTTTTCATCATGGTACTTGTCTAAGGTGCCACAAGAAGTGGTTTTTACCATAAGATAGATTTATTTCTCTTTACTTTTGCTACCAAGGTGCCTATTGCTAGGTTTTCACCAAGGCACTTTTTCTCTTTTTTCATTTTTTTCTTTTTTTCTTTATTTTTTTTTTTTTTTTGTATTTTTTGATATTTTCCCAACAACGGAATCTTTGGACAATGCTCCTCTGAAAGATATGCTATAATAAACCATGGGTATGACTAGGATGCTCAAATATATTGATAAGAAGGATGGAAGTATGGAAAGTATGCATTGGAAAATGAATGTGAGGATAAGAAGAAGGTATGTTGCAGATGGGAATGTTGGCAAGATCAACTTTGACACACACTTTGAAGAGTGGTGGAATGATGGAGGAATGATAGATGAAGGAGGTAAGGGTCCTTTTGAGGTAGTGGATTTTTGAATATGAGAACCCAAATTAGACTTGAAAAGTGGAGGATGTTTGGAAGGAGATGGAATGGAAGCCTTTGGAAGCTTGAGTGTCAATTTTGATTCTTCTTTTGTGTGCAAGTCCTTCAAAAGTGACTTGGGAATCCACATATTCTTTGATTTTTCTTCCTTTTGTGATGCTTTTGAATGCACTTCTTCAATGAGGGATTTAGGAACCCACATTTTATTTTTTTCTTTTTGCTTTGTGGACCTTTGCGGCCTTTTGGATATTTCATTTTTTTTTTCATTCACATGTCGATTAGATGGGACATTGTGATTTTTATACACATATGGATTCTTGGATTTATGATTTTTATGTTGTACATCAAAATTGCTTCCAAAAGACGTAGGAATTGTGGATGAATAGGAATAATATGGAGGGTTCATATGGATTGGTGTTTGGACATTCTTCATGTATGTGTGTCTTTGTTGATCTTGATACATGGTAGGGTAAGTGAATGGATAACTAGGGATGATAGGAATGGTTGATGGGGGAATATATGGACCTAGTATGGATGGAAGAGATGAAGACTTTTGTTTTGGGACATAGGCACCCAAAATGGATTTTGAGGATAGTGGAGGTATGTGGTTGCATTTGAATGGAGGAATATAAGGTGTGAAAGGGATATCAATATCTTTGGAAGGAACTACATCGCCAAGATTCTTATCTTTAGGATTTATCTTTATACCAATAGGCTCATGAATAGCTTTGATAGGAACACATTTGATAGGATCAACTGAAGCTTGAGTGGATTTATTATCATGCAAGGGATTTGGAAGAATGATGGTTTCTAGAGGTGAACATGGAGGAATATGACAAGGAAATGATGGGATGCTTTGATCTTGACAAGGATCTTCGAATGATGTAGAGATGGTATTTTGCTCTTGATTTTCAATATGCTCATTGGAATTTATGGAAGGGATATCTTGATCTTGCTTGGGAAGTGGAGAAGATGTGGAACTTGGAAGGGTACTTTGTTCTTGGAATGGAAGGATATCATCTTGGAAGCCATGAAAGAATGCAAGGGGATCATCAAAAGGTTCAAGGGATATGGGACCTTCATCAAATATGGGAGAAGATTGTGTATAATCTTGATCTTGATCTTTGTCACTATTTATCTCTTTTCTCTTTGGATTATCTTCTTGACATGGAGCCACTTCTAAGGATAAGGTAGATGTTTGGATATGTATGGGGAATATTTGGAAGAATGATGTAGGATCCTCTTGAATGGGTATAATAGGCATTAAAGCACATGAAGTTTTGGGATCCAAGATCTTTGAAGCATGGAAACAATTTACAGCAAGATGTAAGTTAGCTTGGGTTTCTTTTAGAGGTAGCCCTTGAGGGTAGCCATAGTCAACTTGAAAGGTGTTATCATTAGGTTCACTTTTTGACGGAGGAATTTTGGATAATTGTGGAGCTTTGGGAGATGAAGAAAAGATGAAAGGAATGCTAGCTATGGGAGGATCTTTTCTAGATAGAGGTTCGGGAGATGGAAGAAGGATGAATGGATTACTCTTGCTATATGGAGGTTTGTGCATTAGATCTTGCTTGAGAGTGGTACCTTTCTCTTCATACTCTTTATTATCTTGATCACAACTAGATTTATCATGAAATTTCCTTTGATCCAAGATAAGTTTGTTGCTCTTGAATGTTTCTTTTTTTGAGGAAGATGGAGATGTGGTTGGCCCATCATTATAAAGAAAAGGACACCTTAATCTTAACAATGACTTTTTAGACAATGCCTCTTTTTGTTTTTCCTTATTCTCCCTCAAGGTTGATGTATCAAAATTATGAGGAAGCTTAACTCCTGCTTGAATGAACTTCATGAAATATGCTTCTTTATTCCTCTCCAAAACTAATTGCATTATTTTCACGAACATGGGATCTTGGAGTGCTTCTGAAACTTCATCTTTAGATACTTCATCATCTTGCTTCCAATGGAGATTTTGATCTTGATTTCGATAATTGTTCTCCATAATAGGGTTGATTTTTTTCTCAAATAGACTCATCATTCTAAATGATTTTCAAGAACATGATCTATTTGTTGCACTAATAAAGAATATCTCCGAAAAGGGTATCCAAAAATGACTTCAAAATATTTTCGAACCCTCGAGAAATGTCCATTGTTTGCCCTTTTGTTTTTCTGGGCGTCACTGAACCGAGCATAGGCGTGACTAAAAATTTGACAGGTGTGCACTAGTTTCTTGTTAGGCGGTCCTTAGGTTCTTAGGTGACACTTTGCTGTTACTAAGTGGGTTTCCAATTCTTCTAGGCGTGTCTCAATTTTTTCTAAGCATGACTTTAGGATGTCTACGCGGGTTTGAATAAGTCACAGGCATGACTGAATCTCTGTTAGGTGAGTTTTTTTTTGCACAGGCAACACTTATCTGACCAAGGTGTAAGGTTTTTGATTTTTTTAAATGTTTAAGATTAGATTTTTTGAAATTTTCTTGTTTGAAAATAAAAAACAAACATAGCACACACATCAATGTCTCTAAAAACAATCTAATGTGTATATTCTCGAATGTTTTCACAAGTATAGCACAAGAATAGATTCCAAATAGCCTACCTAAAGTCAAATTGTCTTGTAAACATGGCTCTACAAGGTGGCTTTTCTATTTTATCCGGGTTTTAGTAAATATTCCGTTCAAAATGGATTAAAATCTCCCATCCCCCAAGTATGTTAAGGGGCTTCCCACACACACCAAAGCACGATTTTGTGCAATCCGTGAGGACTACTAGAGGAAGTTTGAGAAATTAAAATCCTTTTGTCATGCACCCCATTAAGGATACATGTGTGGGTCAGATTCTCATGGAAAAAGCAAGTGTATCCCACTTTGGGTTGTCCCTCTCACTGGCCCTTTAAGGCAATCTCGGGAGGCGAGCCCACTAAGTTCTAAACATGTTCATTTTAAAGCGGGGAAAGCAAACACATATAATCAATGATTCTTTTTCAACCCCGTGACAAAGGGGTTCTTATAATTTGAAGTGTTTTTGGTTCTTTCCTTTTAATGATTATCGATGTTTAGAAATTTGACAATGCCACAAGCTAAGGGAAGATGCAAGCTTGATATGAAAAATACCTCAATTGATGCTAGCAAAGGCTAGGGGCATTTTTAAGTAGTAGTTTTTTCTTGCTTCTCTCTCCAATTTTTCTTACCTTGGCAAGTGTGTTCCCTCCACCAACAAGTTAGTCGGCACAAACAAACAAAGTGAGGGGAAACCAAAATCAAAAGCTTGAAATACTACAATTTGATTATGCTCTTGATTCGTTTTACTCAAATACTTTGCAAATTTTACAAACTTAGGGACTAAATTCCCAATTCAAAGAAACATATTTCAGTTTGTAAGCATTTAGGACAGCAAGGTATACTCTAATAGGATGTCCTTTTTTTTTTAGCACTTTTCTATGACAGAGCATGTACCTTAGTATCTTCGTCCAATGTTGTCTCAAGAACCGCCTTATTGTGTGCTTGATTCTCCTTCTTAATGCTTTTTGTCAAGGCTTTATCTTCTTGATTGACTCTATTTTCTGGCTTCTTCACCTTCAGATGCTCATTCATTTACTGTTTAAAAAACATAACAGCAAATTAGTCCTTAAGATTTATCAATTTAAATGTGAAAATAAACCAGAGACATCAGGCGACATAATCCAGCTAGTATGCGTGAGTAAACTGTGTACAGGCATAACATTATCAGTAGCGAGCGTCACAGTTAAGGGCTCAAGTGATACCAAAAGTTACACAGGTGTGGGCAGTTTAATCAAAAGCGTGACTAGAAGATTAAATTGTGCAAAATAGTAAATGAAAAGAGACAGAATACACTATTAAGTGACAAATTTTCTTTCAAAAGCATGACTGAAATTATTGTACGCGTGAATGAAATGATTTTACGCATGACTGAATTGCTTTTACGTGTGAATAAAATTCTTTTACGCGTGAATGAAATTCTTTTACGCATGACTGAATTGCTTACATGCATGACTGAATTGCTTATACGCATGACTAAATTTCTTGTACGCGTGACTAAAACTATTAAAGGCAATGCAAAATCTCTAATTAAGCGACAGCAGTTTAAACATAAGCGATACTCCCTATGTCGTAGGCGTAATTATAATCTGCAAAGGCTGAAGGCTTTATCGATGGAAGCGCAAGTGTCTAGCTAGCAGGCATGATTACAGAGCTTATAGGCGACAGAGATCTGATTGTAGGCGTAAGTGAATCTCTTGTAAGCATGATTTTACCTGTTTCCTGCACAATAAACACGAAAAATGGAGAATACAAACATGCACATGATGATGAAAAGGATAGAATGAGACTTAGAGCCCCACGGTGGGCACCATTTGTGTGTGTGAGTTTAACACCTTCATGAAATAACAAGATTTAAAGAGAATTTACACTATTCAAAGCAAACTAATCTAAATAATGCACAAATTAATCTAAATATCTCATGGTTCTCTATATTTAAGTGGTAAATGAGGCTCTCAGCTGCAAATCCTCACTAGTGACACTCTAATAATGAGAAATTGAACTAATATGATAAGCAAACTAGATCTAATTATCAAATTCTATCTCTATTTGATAAAAAATCTACAAATGATCAAAAATTTAAGCTAATTATCAATGAAAATAGCTAAGTGAGTGGCGTGGATGCAAATTGCAAGAGCTTGGCTACAATTCTCAGATATGTGGTGGATGAATAATGCCTCAAAATGCTTTCTACTTATAGGATTTTCCCAAGGGTAGGGGGTAGAGTGAGTTCATCATGGTTATGCTTGGGTAAGGTCAATTGGCTTTGCTTTGTCCATAAATGGGGGGACAAGGAGGGGAAAATCATTTAAATGGTTTCAAAAGGCTGGACCATTTCAACAAAAGTGAGTGATTTGTGTCCATTTTGTCTCCAATTTGCTTTGTTGAGGGAAATTATGATTTATTAATTAATTAAAGTAATTAAATTTAGCCATGAAGGGTAAGAGGCTCATTTTGATTTTTCATTCCAACAACTATGTCATTAATTGAATTTAATCAATTTCATAGTGTTTTTCCTCTTTTCAAGCTTTATTTAATCATTTAATTGAATTTTCCTTTGATTTGAATTGCCTTTGTCCCATTTATTGATTTTTCGTGCTATTTTGATGATTTGATTGCACTTTTTGATTGATTTAAGCCTTTTTCCAATTTTTCGTGTCTACACCTCCATGTCGATTAGAGGAAACATGGTGATCTTCTTTTTTTTGTGGATTCTTGTATTGCTTCTTTTTTTGTATTGAACATTCAAGTTACTTACAAAAGACTTGGGACTTGTGGAAGAAGAAGGACGATATGACTGGTTTAGATGGCTGGATGGATGAAAAGGATTCAAGGGTATGAATCTATGTTGATCTTGAGGAAAGATAGGAGATGGAGGGATGTAAGGACCCAAGATGGATGATGAATTAGGAGAGTTAGGAGGGGAAAGTGAAGGGACATAAGGACCCAAGATGGAAGGAAGACGTGAAGCCTTTGGTATTGGTGGAGGAAGTCCAAGGATGGATGTGGAAGATGCAAAAGGATAATCACCCAATTCATCAACACTTATATGACAACCAAGGACATCAGCATCTTTAGAGTGAGCATTAGGATTTTTGATAGGATTGTGAACATCTTGAATTAGAGAAACTTCTTTGATAGGATTATTCAAAGCTTGCAAAGACTTAGGAAGAGTAGAATGTGGAAGTGAACATGGAGTGGTAGAACAAGAAGATGGAAGACTTTGATTTTGATAAGGATCTTTGGATAGCATAAGCGTATAAGTATCATCTTTGGAAAGTGCAAGTGGAGTAAGGTTATTTTGATTGTCAGTAAGCTCAACGGTGTAAGTAGTAGTGTGATCTTGCTTAGGAGAAGACTTAAGACATGGTGGAATGAATGGGGAAGGGCACAAAGGATCAAAAGAACCATGAAATGGATAAGAGACATCATGAAAAGAATTAGATGACATGGAGGGTTATTGATCTTGATCTTTCTTTATGTTCTTTTCTTTACCAATTTTAGAGTCCTCTTGACATGAAGCCACTTCTAAGGACAAGGAAGCATGTTGGAATTGTATGGAAGAGTTTGGAAGAGATAGTGAAGGACTAGCTGAAGTAGGCATTATAGTGCATAAAAGCTTAGGCTCTTTAGGTTTAGCATTATTGAAAGTATTTTTAGCCAAGTGAAGGTTAGCTTGAGTTTCTTTAAGAGGTAGCCCTTGAGGATAACTATAGGGAACCATATGAAAAGTATTAGGAATTTCATTGGATGAAGGATTTGTGAAATATTTGGAAGACTCAGAAGCTTTAGCTAACTGTTAAGTGATAATGGTAGAAAAAGTAAAGAGAAATAAATTCATCATATGGTGAAAACCACTCCCTTGTGGTGCCTTGGATAAGTACCATGATGAAAACCTGGCAATCAGACATCATGCATAGTTCTTCTACATATTTCATCCATTCTATCTTCTCTCTTTGATCTTGACAATGTTGACCTATACATGAACATTTGGCTATCTTGTGAGCTATCTTATGATGATCTTGCTTTCATTCCATTCATGTTTAGTCTTCATAATTATTTTCCTCCATTCACTCTAGCCTTTCGCTATCCTTTTCCCCTTTGGTCTTGATCTAATTAAAAAAGAGTAAAACACGATGCTATGAAGCCTCTTGACATGTCTACTCCTTTGGACTGCATCCTTTCCTTCTTTTGCATTATGCCTTTGTGACTTATCCTATGCTGGCCTTTCATTGCTTGTCCAAATGTGCTTTACATAACAAATTTTTCCCTAGCTTGGGTACTCTTGAGGAGTTTTCCCTTGAGGATTTCTTCCCTTCATCCTCCTTCATTCTCTTGTCTTCCATCTCTTCCACCAGCTTGTTAATCCCTCTTATTCTCCACCTTGCTAGACATTGGGACTACACGATGTGATCTTTCTTGGGAGTTTGGTGCCCATTCTGTCTGGGGGCATCCTTTGTACATATTTTTATTGATCCTGAAAAAATTCCAAAAAAAATTCATATGTGATGCTGAAAAAATCCTAAAAAGCATAAAAAGTACTAAAAAAATGAGCATCCTAGTGAAAACCTAGCAATAGGCACTCTGATGTCTCACCAAAAAAAAAAAAAAATTTAAAAAAAATATTAAAAAAAAAGTGCCTTGGTGAAAACCTGGAAACAAGCGCCTTGGTAGCAAAATACAAAAAAATTGAAAAAAGTCCTGAAAAAATCTATCAAGTGGTGAAAACCTAGAAACAGGTGCTGCTTGAGACCCTTGCACCTATGTCTATCAGTCTTATGTGGCACTCCTTCGCTCCACTTCTCGCTTTGCCTCTCCTAGCCTGGAATTGACTATTGTCTTAGTCTAGGGGGCATATGTTGTTCTAAGCTTATCTTGGGTCTCTTTGTGCGTTCGGGTTTCTTGGGCCACTTGGTTCCAATGATATTTTTTAACACCACCCCAACTGTGTTTTTCAACACTTCCCTAGCATCAAGTGTTTCTCAACACTTATCAAATATCCTACCCGCAGTCTTGAATAATGCAATATCTCCCACCGATAGATGTGATACTCAAAGTTTGACTCTATGACCTACACACATGCACTTAAACACTTGACTTGCTGAGATTTATTTCTTTGTGTGCTATCTATGATGATTTATTTGTTGAGTGTTCTCTCCTTGATATTTTTTCAATGATACCAAGCTAGAAGACTGGGGGCATGAGGACATGTTTTATTTGCTTTCTGCCTGTGGGTATATTTTGTTGATCTTGGTTGTCATGAGCATTTATGCTTGTTCCACTTGACTCTAGGGAGGGATAAAATCATCAATTGCTTATTCTTGATCAAATCCTAGTTCTATCATTTATTTGATCATTTTCTATGGGCTAACCATTTTATCATAAGTCTTTATTTATTTAAAAGGAATTCCCTCCCCTTTTAATAAATAAAAAGCCCCCACCTTTCCTCTTATCCTAAGTTGCACGAATAAAGCATTATTCTTATTTTATAAAAAGAAGAAAAGGCCTTTTTGTCTCACATAGGGCACAAAAGTCAACACTTATTTTCTCATTGGAGGATATTTGTGCACATGGATTGCTCCTCTTTCAAGCTCCACCCTTGATTAAAGTACGTTTCATCATATGATGAAAGTATGTTTCATCATATCCTATTGGCTATTCTCCAGAGCATATGCTTGACCATTCCATTTGCTCTAATTGATCTATCTTTGTGCTTGACATGTTAGTTCTCATCTTGAGTTCTTATACTATCCATCTCTTTCCTAAGTGTTCAGTACTATATCTACCAGGTTGACCATGCAGGATTTGCTATCTCTCTCTGTGCTTCATTCTTTGGATTTAGATCTCTATCTATTGCCTTCTTGGCTGATCTATTCTTTGACGTAATGTGTTCCTAGATTGATCACACATTAGTCAAAGAGGGGCAAATGTAATCACCCAAAAATGGTCATTTAGACTATTAGCCCCTTGCTAGCATTATTTGCTAAAATCATCAATTGCTTATTCTTGATCAAATCCTAGTTCTATCATTTATTCGATTATTTTCTATGAGCTAACCATTTTATCCTAAGTCTTTATTTTTACTTTTTTTAGGTTTGGATACCACCACAATGTGGTTTTCACCATCTGACCATTGCTCTTTTCTTTTGAGTTGATGATTGAGATACTTGATTTTTGATTCAGTCCTTTTTGTTGCTGGTTCACTGGTGGAAGAAGTAACAGGTTCAATGGCATGTTGATCCTGGGTGGACCAAGCTATGAGATCTAATTTTACAAGATGAAATGAAGTGACCGATTCAATGGAATTTATGTGAGGGATGTCATCTCTGGTGACAAGAGAGGTCAATCCTATAGGGTAAGCTATGAAAGTGTTAAGATCTAGACTTGTCATAGAAGGGCTAGCATGGTCCACTAAAGCAATACGTGGATTAAACTCATCAGACCCTACGTGAGACTCATCAACTACATCAAGTTGGTCACCATAAGTATGAACCACATCCACTTCCATATCCACTGTGGAAGATCTATCGGAGAGAGTATCCCATTCATATTCATTTGAATTTGTTGTTATGCTTCTACTGGGATGCTTTCACCAAGAAGGTTTAGGACCTTTAGAAGTAGAGGCTTCAATGTCATTATGTGTGAAATCTCCTCTTTTCATTAACCACAAAATATTCCTACATTGCCGGCTTCTAGGTGTAGCGGCTTCAGCTGTGTCCTCGGCAGGTATGTGTTCTTCTCCCCAAAGGAGTGAAGTAGAAGGAAGATTGTCTCCCATTTGAGCCATAGTGTGCAGTGGTGACTCATCTATATCTGTGTCTGAATCACTAATCATGGGAGCATTTCTAGAACATGTAGGGAGGTCATCATCGACACCATATCCTAGACCTGTTGTAATCTTAGAGGGTCGGCCATTAGTATAACTCAAAGGCTTGACTAGGGTGTGTCCATTATCATTTATAGGTCCTTGACCTTGATAGCCCATTTTTTGTAAAAATTTATAGCCTTTACCATAGTGCTTAGGAGAAATAGGAGTAGAAATATTGGTACTGTCTTCTTCATTTCTATAGATCCATTCTCTAACAGCTTGTTCTTCTCTTTCTGCCTCTAGGGGTATGGACACTTGAACAAAATTACCAAAAATTGTCATGGTAGAAGCAAAAGGCTTCATCTTATCAGAAGGTCTCCCATATGATCTAGGAGAAGTAGGCATAGCAGAAATGGAATCCAGTGTGTATTCACCCATACCAAGGCTCATCATCTTAAAATTTTTCTCAGCAGCAACCAGGGATGCAGTATGATCATTAGAGGGTTTGTTGTGAGGAAAAAATGTTTCAGCAGCAGCAAGAGTATTGATAGTAATAGAATGATCCCCAGGAATCACAATTTTAGCTTCGTTATGTGGGAATTTGACACACTGATGGTATGTAGAAGGAATAGCTTGCATGTCATGGATCCAAGGATGACCTAAAAGGATGTTATAAGCAAGTGGGATGTCCAATACTTGGAACATAATATCTTTCATGATAGGGCCCACTCGGACAGGTAGCGTGACAAGACCTTTGGAAGATCTTTCAACTTCATCATATGCTTTTATAGTAATTTTCCATTTAGGATCTACAGCAAATTCTAACAAACCCAACTGTTGTATGACATTGAAAGAAACAATATTTAACCCTACACCATTGTCTATTAGGACTTGGTGAACTCGGGTATGGTAGACCATAACTTCAATGTGTAAGGCAAGATTGTGAGGGTGGCTAAGAGATATGTCATCTTCTATAGAAAAGGATAGATAATGATGTGATGAGATGTGGTTGACCATAGCCTGGAACCTATCTGGGTCAATGTCATTAGGGACATTAGCTGTACGCAAAGCCTTTTCAAGGATCTCCTTGTGCAAAGGGGATAGCTCAAGGAACTCAAAAATAGATATATGTGCAGGTGTCCATTGCAGCTGATGGACAAGATCATAGTTAGACAAAGTTGAAGGAACTGTTGGTTTGGAAGATGAGGCTTGTTTAGGATCAAGTGCAGTTTTAAGGACCAGTTTAGCTTGCCCCCTAGTATCAGCATTCAGTGCCTCACTTCGGGAAGATGAACTACCACGTGTTTGCAAGACCAACTTTGGCATACCATGATTGGCTTTATTATCATCTTGAGGTCTCATCATAAGAACACTCTCAACGGGCTCTACCATGTTGATCACAGGTGAATCAAAAGTATATGTATAGTTGATCTTAGCATCATGATTCTTCTTATGTGCTTGGGAGGTTTCACCTTTGTCATACTTAGGTAGAGGATCTTTGAAAGCCTGGTGATCAAAGTTTTTAACTAAGCCATATGTGAGAATTGTGCCTCCATCAATGAGATCTTGTATAGCATCTTTAAGCATGAAACAATTGTCAGTCTTATGTCCCTTGTTTCTGTGATAGTGGCAGTAATAATCCTCTCTCCACCAATCAGGCTTAACTAGTGGATCATAGGGATGAGTTTTCTCAGGAAGCGTAAGATAATTATTAGCAACCAAAGTCTTAAGAATCACATCATATGGTTCAGCCAATGGGGTATAGACCTGTCATCAGAATTGCTTCTTTGGCTTATTTGCATACTAAGGCTTAGGAGCATTTTGAGCGTTGGCAGCTTCTTGTTGTTTTTCTATGTAAATAGGATTAGAAAGGTTGAAAGCAGGCTCTTTAGCTTTAGGGACATCTACAACCCCATCATTGACAACATACTTATTCCTATTCCAAGGTTTTCTCTTGTCTTTTCCATTACCTCTAGTATCTTTATTAATAACAATATCCCCCTTTCTTATGGCCACATCTTCAATCCAATATGCACTTTCAACCATGTCATTGAAAGAGGAGAAGAATTGTTTCCTTAGATCATAATACAGTTTTGGCACAAGAGTGTTGATGAAAATGTCAATCTTTTCTCTTTCGTCTAGCTGTCGAGGATATCAAGAATACAATGACCTCTAACGTTGTAAGTGGCAAATGGCTCACCTTGATTTTGCTTTAGAGCACTGAGATCTATCATGGTGATAGGCTATTAGATGTTGTATGAATAATGTTGGGTGAAGAGCCTAACCAACTCATAAAAAGTTTTAAGAGGTGGTGTCAACTTTGCAAACCATTCTAGAGCTTGTCCTATTAAAATTCTAGGGAACAATCACAGAAGAAATGTGTCTTCATGAACAAAGTCCATGCTAAGAGCATAAAAGTGACACACATGGTCATGGGGATCACCGTTTCCATCATACTTGTCATACTTGGGAATCTCAATATCCCTAGGAAACGGGACAATGTATAGACTATCATCAAATGGAAGAGCACAAATAGATTCTACAAAGGAGACCTTTGGAGGCTCTCTTTCTATTTCCATTTGGGTAAGGCGTTGATTTTTCCAACGTAGTTCTTCCTTAAGGACTTCCAATTTAGTTGGTACTCTTTGTTGGACAATTTGTCTGACATCATAGCTGGGAGGAAGCTTGTATCCTCTAGAAGTCATATATTGGAAATATTGGTCTCCATTGCACTCTAAAAGCTTAAGCATCTTTCATTGGGAGTCCTCATCTTGTTCAAATGCATTAAGATCCTCACTAGAAATATCATCAACAACCTATTCCTCATGGTGAGAGGGAGGTGATCTAGGAGGTGAAGAAGGTACAACAAAAGTTCATCTCGGAGGATATCTAGGTGGAGTGTTGTTGCCATAATTGCCATTAGCATCAAAAAGTGGTCTATGCTCATAACCACTAGTCTCGAGTTGCTCGTGAGATGTTCCTCTCATAGCCATGCGCCTAGCAGCATCCATTATGTTCTTACTGTGCTCTTTATCTAAGCGCATTTGGTTGTCCTTGTGCTCAAAGTGATCTTGCAAACGGCAGAATTTTTCTTGTTCAGTGAGAGTGAGTGACACACTGTCTGTGTTTTTGGAGGACTTAAATGCGGAAAAGACAAAGCCTCCTTTGTACCACGGGGTAGCCTTAGAATCCTTAGAAATAGAACTAGCATTGCTAATAGGCACTCGTGAGTGTCTGGTTGGAGAAGGTAACTGTGTATAATTGAACAGAGGGTGACTCTCCTGCTCAAATTGAGACCAAGTTGTAACCGGCATGAAAAGAATTATTGGTTGACTAATAGAATGAGACAAAGTTTTTCAGATATTGAGATAAGCAAAGCTAATGAAGATCACTTGTCAAGATAGAACAATAGAGATGGCTCATCAAAAGTGCTCAAGAACTTACAACAATCAATTGACTCAAGCCAAGAGATGAGCAAGAAGCTCAATTAGTAAGTAGCTATAGAGGTAACCGTGGTATGACAAGTGATCAAGAGTAGCATTTGTTAGGCTCAAACCCAATAGTTTTAGCTCATTTTTTTTTAGTCTAGAACAAACCTAAGCATGCAGATAACAAACTAGCTTTAGGTAAGAACAGGAAAGATACTCTGCGATAGGTTAAAATTCAAGTTTAGCAGCTCTGGATTGCAACAGCAGCAGGATAGTAGAATAACTCAAGACTCTTGATTGAGGTTGTGTGATGATGTTTCAGTATTGTATGACTCTTGACCAGTGAATGTGAGAAATTTATTTGAAAGATATTTGGTCAATGTTGTAAGTTTACAGGTACAATTTCTTGGTTTCAAGCACTGTAATATCAGGAAATAGACAAGTTTGCAAATAGTAGGTGATCAAACATGTCATAAAACACTTGTGCAAGAGCAAAAGCAACCTTGCCAAGACAAGCAATTGTGATATCAAAATGAAAAATTCTATGAGCACTAGTGTGATGTTTGTATGTTCAAAAATGTTTGCACGGGTACATAACAACAAGAACAGTTCAAGCACTTGCTAGCCTAGAAGGAAAAAAGGCTCAATACTTAGCAACTTGGCCCACACTTGATGTTCCATTGCCTCACACAAAGTGGTTTCCCACAATAGATGTTGGCTTTGTCATGGAGGTGTCAATGACACAACCAAAGGAACACAGATGGTGAGTAATCTTGGGGTGATCTGGGTTATTCCACTTGGATCAATCCTTGCACCAATAAGTTAAGTAGCAAAATAGGGTAGCTTCTATCTAATGGTTCTTAGTAAGGGCTTCCATTCATAGCACTCCTCTTGCTCCCCAAAGGGACTCCTTACCTTGCGGCAAGTAACGGACCTCGCGGCCACAAGAGTACCTTAAGCATTCTTACTCAACATTTTCCTCATGGTCATAATCCCACAAGTACTCACATCAAGCAAAGACAAGTACTATGTCTACCAAGATTTTGTGTCCTTGATAGCCTTGAGTTTATAGTGGGTTGGAATAGCTAGTGAAAAGCTTGTCCCCACTTGGGTCGTTCCTCTTGATTGCTCAAGAGTAGGCCCGCTAAAGGATTCTAAAACTAAACAAAGAATGGATTAATCTTTGAGGTTCAAGATTTCTGGTTCACCTCAAGGGTGAAGAGCATACTGTCCTAGCTCAAAAATCTCTCCCAAACACACCAAGCAAATTTTAATTACCCTCTTGCTTTCAAAATCCAAAGATGGGTCAAGATTTCTATTTCACCACAAGGGTGAAGAGCATAATTTCCTACCACCAAAAGACTCCTACAACAAGATCTTAAGTGCCTAAGAAATGAAACAACTAGTATGAGCCGCACTTAAAAGGAAAGTAATAAACAAGCAATTGGTTGTTTTTAGGTGTTGGGCAGCCCTACAAAACACAATTATTAGCCCTTTTGCCTTTGGAGCTTTGACATGCAATCTTTTTTTAGCAAATTTTTTTAAGCAATGAAGGTACCTACAAGCACAACTTGTTAGCTCCACAATGGTTAGCACATCAAAAATCAGATAATCTACAAGAAAAATAGCTAATCAAATGGCAAAATTTGAAAATGAAACCAGCATGGTTGGATAAGGCTCAGAAAGAGCTTTCCAATGATATATCACACTTAAATTTTTTATACCGTATGTGAAAATTTCTCAAAAATGGGTGCTAGTTTTCCAAAGTGGCATGGATTTTGAAAACACTGAAATTTTCAAAAAAATTAGGAAAATTGAAAACAGAAAGCAAAACTGACAAATATGGAATTCTGGTCTATATCTATTGTGGAATTTCACGCGAGATAGTACAGAGGGTCGTGCGAGAAGGTACCAAACCACGCGTGAGGAAGCACAAGCCCACGCGAGAATGTACGATGGCTCACGTGAGAAAGTACATAGGCCCACGTGATAAAATACTTCATCACATGCAAAAGTGCTAGAAATAGAAAATTTTCACGGGGTACGGTGTGAAGCCTCACGCGAGATTCCATAATAGTGATGCATAGAAGTACGGACAACGTACAAAAATCACAAAAAAAATAAAAAATAGCTGAAACCTGTAGCGGAAATGTAAGAAAAGAAGGACAAAACAGAGTTGTCTTGCCCCAAGGTGGGCGCCAAAAATGTACACACTAAGATGTGCACTTCTCTAAGCCATTACTTCCAAGAGAATCCATGAATGGGAAACCTTGGGAAGGTGACCTAGAGCTCCCTAGGCATGGAGTGCAAGGGTTTTAAGAATGCTCTCAGCTAGAGCTATTAAGCCAATAACCTTGCTAGTAAACCATGCAATGGGAGATTCAATGAGACAAGGGCAAGAATGCCAATATCCTCAAGAATCCAAATGGAGATGAAATGCAAGCTATGCTAAGAATGGAAATACAAGCTAAGCTATGAAAATGAAAGATAGGAGTGTTACAAATCCTTGCTAATTAAGCTATGTGAACTAATCTAGAGCATGAAAGGAAACTAAGCTAAGAAAGCATAAACATGAAGCTAAGATGCAAGAAATGAAAGATGGATGCAAGAATGTCTTCAAAAAGCTCCAAAGTCTCCAAGCAATCCTGCAGCATAAGGTTAGTATTCAAAAGATGGATCCTAGAATGAGAAGAGAGCTATTATTTTATAGGAATTGAAAAGGAATGGACCATGGAGATTAAGAGGCAAAAGATTTAATCAAGGGTGGAGCTTGAAAGAGGAGCAATCCATGTGCACAAATATCCTCCAATGAGAAAATAAGTGTTGACTTTTGTGCCCCATGTGAGACAAAAATGTCTTTTCTTCTTTTTATAAAATAAGAATAATGCTTTATTTGTGCAACTTAGGATAAGAGGAAAGGTGGGGGCTTTTTATTTATTAAAAGGGGAGGGAATTCCTTTTAAATAAATAAAGACTTAGGATAAAATGGTTAGCCCATAGAAAATAATCAAATAAATGATAGAACTAGGATTTGATCAAGAATAAGCAATTGACGATTTTAGAAAATAATGCTAGCAAGGGGCTAATAGTCTAAATGACCATTTTTGGGTGATTATAGTAACAAGATTTCTTACCTTTTCCTTTGTAGTCTTTGTACCTTCGATAGCTTTTGTCATCTTTTATGTCTTTGTGTTTGTTGTTTCTTTCTTCATCCTTATCATTCCTGTCAGGACATCTAGAAGCTATATGACCAACTTTATTATATGCAAAACATATAATAGGGAGTTTACCTTTGTACTTTCCTTTTCCCCTTCTCAATCTTCTAGCCATAAGAGCTTCTAGATCCTCAAGTTCTTCATCAGAAGTGTCATTGCCACTTTTACTTTCACTTTCACTGATGCATCTTTCTTTTTCCTTATTTGGCTTATTCAGAACTAATTGTGACTTAAAAGCATATTCAACATTATTGATATTACCAACAGTGAAGTTATCATAGTTAGAGAGTTCAAAAATAGTAAGTTTTCCAACCAAACTTTCCAAAGTAAGTACATTTGCAGGGTTACATCTAGATTCCTGAATAGCTGAGATTTTAATAGCATATATAGGATGCAGAGTTCTTATCACTTTTCCAATTATAGTTTCATTATCAATAGTTCCATTTACTCCTCTAATAGCATTCACAACTTCTTTTATTCTTCCACAATATTGTGCAATATTTTCACCTTCTTGCATTCTCATTTCATCAAACTTACCTCTGAGACTCTCAGCTTTAGCTTTCAGTATATTTATGTCACCGCCTAGATTGTTGCAAGACTATCCCACATCTCCTTAGCACTTGTGCAATCCTTGATGTCCTCAAATTCTAGATAGCTTAGGGCAGATGCAATTTCCAGCATTGCCTGATTATGTTCTTGCTTAGCTCTCATTTTCTCAATAGTCAAAGGTGTGACAGGTGAGACGTAGTCATTCTTGATAGAGTTCTTTGCAGAATCACCAATATCGGCCAAATGCAGCCTCATCAAGCTTTGCCATGCAGGGAATTTTTCCTTACTCAGCTTCGGTACCTCCTTCTTATACATCCTGGTCATTTTCTTCAAGCACCTTTAAACTTGTTTTATGTAGGCACCAACAGTAAGCAACACAACTCTGATACCAATTGTTAATATGATTTAGAACAATAGAGAGGGGGGGTGAATCAGTTGTTCTTAGGTCTAGATGTATAAAACAAACTTCAAAACTTTTCAACAAATCAGATCTAACAACCAACAGCTACTTGGTCATCACTGATTGCATAATAGAAACATATAATCATCATTGATAGCATAATAGAAACATATAACATTGCAATCCACTACCTAGTTGTATCTAACTTGTAAAACACATAAATGTTCAAACCAAAACATTCACACAAGTATTGACACTAGGATTTATAGTGGAAACCTAATTTGGGAAAAACCACTTTGTAACATGCTACTATTATTTTCACTCTTCTAAAGTGAGCTTGGTTAAAAGCCAACCCTGTCAAAGGTTACAATACACACTGTCAGGTGTGACCCGGTTAAAGGATTTCAATCACTATGTTATAAGTGAGCCTTGTTATAGGACTTACATACACTCCATTAGAATGCAACCTTGTTCAAAGGATTTAAACATATGACTGTTAGATCAACCTCTATTAAAAGGATTTTAACTGTTACAATGGTTAGAAAGTAGCAGCAGTATTGATCTGAAAAACATACAAGTCAATTTGCAAATATCAGATCCAATTTTGTACACATATGCTGGTTTATTAACTTTGAACCTTTTCCATCTCTATCACTGATCTGCTCAGAACTTTCCTTCAAGCAATCACCACACTTCTCCTTCAGCGTTTTCTACTTATACAATCAATAACATCTACTGATCTTCCAACATCCTCTTTTCACCTATGCATGCCACATACCTAATGCTTAGGTTCCCTTAATACTTTCTCATTTAGGTTAATTCATCTTTTGCCACTTAATCTCCTTCATAGATCTTAGGGTTAGGTCAGATTCATTGAATCTACCCGCTTTATGTTCTTCATCTTCTTTTCTAGAAACATCTCAAATCTCTTAAAGATTTACAATAAAAAATTTTACAGTGCATTCAATGCTTTCATACAATCAATAAATAAAGTCAACATGTTTTACATAATCCAAGAATTCAACAATGTCGGTTGCAAATCTGAATTCTCTTCAAATATAAAAATACTGACGCTCGGTCAATACTGTGCTCAACTTCTTGATCTTCACTTAGAAAGCTCGATCAATACTAAGAAATGTTTCCTCGGCTAACACTATCTTCCTTGGCAATTAACTGATGTTCGGTCACCACTAAATTTTCTCAGCATACACTAACTCGATCGACACTAACACCACTCGGCTTAAACTAGATTTCTTCACTTTTGCTCGATTAAGCCTACTAGTTTAGTCTTCATTATTTACTAAGATAAATAATACATTGTCTCATCATTGTGCAACATCATCAAGTACTCTTTGTAGTATCAAGATAACTCAACCTTTCCTTAGGTGCTATTGTTACCAACCTTGTCTATCCCCTTCTCATCAATCAAATAGATATAGTACTTTCCTAAGTAGCAATAGTCTTACCAGTTAAGGTTTGACATCAATGACAATACAACAATTGCTTCAATTGCAGTTTCCAACAGGTTGCCAAAGTTTCTTGGGAAGACAATAATACTCCCAAGAAACTATGTGAAAACCATGTTTCTCAATATGTAAGGCCCATAGAAAATTATGCAACAACTTCTTAATCTTGTTGTACAAGGATTTGGATGGCACCCAATAGGAAGTATAATAAACATGCATTGTTGCGAGTACTTTAGAGTAGATTTGAAATTTCCCAGCAAGGGAAAGTGACTTGGTAAACCAATAGGCCACTTTGGTTTCAATCATTGGGAGAACTAAAATCCAAAGCAAATGGGATTCCCAAAAAGAAGAAAGCCTGGCCATGTTGAATCCATTTCCATTCATATTGAAGAGTACATGATCGAGCTGGAAGAAATGTCTGACAATAACAAAGGTTTTTGTGCCATTGAATGATAGAAACAAAAGCCAAGAAAAATATTTCTAAGAATTGGAGTGCATTATAGATATTTTCTCAATCCTCAATGGGGGTGATGAAAGAATCATCTATGAAATGCCCATTCACTAGTTGGGATGTGGAATCTGGAAGGGAAATACCTTGAACCTGACCTGCAATGATAGCAAAGAAAAGTAAATAGCCGAAGCCTTCAGCCACAAGGACATACAAGGATGGAGCTAGAGGGAAGCCTTGATGGATAGACCTATGAAAGATGAAAGTATGAGACTAATGGTCATGGTAAGAAATGGTCATGGTAAGAAATCCTTGAACACTTCTTGTAACTTTGATAATGAAGATGAGGATAAAGAACTAGGTGATTTCATTGCTATGATTGCTAAGAAAGAAAGAAAAGGAAAAGGAAAATATGAAGGTCAATTACCATTTAAATGCTTTTCATGTAATAAGATTGGTCATTTTGCATCTAAGTGTCCTACAAGAGTCAAGAAGTTCAAAACTAATTTCAAGCCCAAGTATACAAAAGAATGTTACTATGCTCGAGATGGAGTATCAGATGATTATGCAGTCAAGGATGGAGAATCCAATTAAGGATTGTCTAACCTTGCATCCAAACACCAACACAGCAGAAAACACAACAAGAAACTAGATCTGAAAGAAAATAGATGTCTTTATTTCACCAAATAACTGATTACATGCAATGTGTCGGCCTGTAAGGCCTTCCCGATTATGGCCAATTATAATGCAATAAATAGTTCTACAAGATCACATAGGATCCAACACACTTCTCCTCAGCTAGCCCAGGTCTGCAACACAACATGACACTGGTAGGCACTCTAAGAAAGATCTAAACCTGTACTCAAACTTCCAAGCAATCTTTCTACTACCTAAGCTCGCAAGATACTAACTCTACTTTCACAGATCCACACATCTGCTACTGCCTAAACAACTACCCAAACATCTCCTTAAATACTAAACCCCAGCCACAAGTCAAATTTACAAAAATTAAATCCCAAAAGTCAATCGGCTCCCAAATATGCAAATATTAAATGCCAAACATCAGTCGGCTCACAAATAAATTCACCAATATTTAATTCACCAAGTTGGCCTCCATATCCACATAGGATAATGCAACATGCCATATCTAGGTCCCCACATGTCCAATGGTCAATCCATAACATGAGGAATGCGACCTAGATTAAATGCACCAGTCGGCTAAGCTGAATCTCCAAGAACAACCATCGGTAAGCCAATCTACCGAGCATCAGGAAACATACTGAGAAAGCATACCACCCGAGCTCCTCAAGCATTACCAAGCACCAGAAATGATGAGTCTCCTTTAATGATTGAGCTCCCTTCAGTGACCAAGCCTTCCAATGACCGAGCCACTTCAGCGACCGAGCAATAGTCATAAACACCGAGACCCACCATTACTTCCAACTAAGAATCACCATCAAGACCGAGAAACACTAGTCTTCAACTGAGATCACTAGCCAAGTAACCGAACTCCACTAGATAGTTACCGAGACTGCCAAAAACTTCAGGCACCGAGCAATAAGCCAAGATGCCACTGCATCAAACTCCTGGGGTACAAAGAAAAGTGTGTCTCACACTTTCTCACTAAAGGGAACATCTAAAAACCACCAACTCCACTTCATCTTCACCAAAGGTTTCCATTCCTTCATAGGAAAGAGACCCAATCTGCAACTCAACCAATCAGCATGTCCAACATCCTGAACAAACTGAGCCATCAATCCATCACCGAGGATCAAGGAAGGATCCCATCTCAGAATCTCATCACCAGACTTATCACTATCAACCAACAACTCAAGTCTGTAACCAATAGGCAACATCTATACTTCAAGACCAAACAAAAGCAATTTGGTAACACCATCATCACAAAGGTGTTCAATAGTAGGTTTCTCCTCATCTATAGCAACCTAATCAAGCACAACTAGATGCTCTGCAATTTCCATGTCAAGCACAACCGACTGAACATGAAAACCAATCTTCTCACTAGCCTCAACAAGATCAGCAACATCATTGGTACACATAGGTAACTCAACAATAGGCACAAGTTGCTATGCAAGTTTCATGGTAGAATCCACCAACTGACCATCAAAACCAATTTCACATACCTCTTCAACCTCTGAACTATCACAAGAAACCTTGTCAAGATGTCTTCTCTCACGAACCAGCCTTCTAACCGACCAAACAACTTTCCTCTGGATTGGCATGCTCCAACTCCAGTAAGCTTTACAAAACTCAACAACACTTTCTCTCACAAGGTTCTTAACTCGATTCTCCACGCGGTTCAGCAAATCTGCTTCCAATCGAGCAAATCTCTCAAAAATCACATCCAAGGTCCAATCCTCTCGAAGACATCTCCAAAGATCTTCAAAAACCTTCTGCAACAAACCCTAACACCAACCACCTTGTGGCAACCTCCAAGTTGTATGCAAGTCAGATCACAACCTGCCACCTCACATGAACAACTAGGGTACAATTCCACAAGTTCAATGTCACGGATCTACAACTCAAATTGTGCACAATCTCTTTGCCAACAAGATCAACTTTGTAAGATCAACCTTGCTAGGTCAACCTTCTGCTCCAACAAGATCAACTTCGTAAGATCAACCTTGCTAGGTCAACCTTATGCTCCAACAAGATCAAACTCTCACTTTGATACCACCTTATGTAGTCAAGGATGGAGAATCCAATTAAGGATTATCTAACCTTGCAGCCAAACACTAACACAGTGAAAAACACAACAAGAAACCAGATCTGAAAGAAAATAGATATATTTATTTCACCAAATAACTGATTACATGCAATGTGTTGGGCTGTAAGGCCTTCCCAGTTACGACCAATTACAATGCAAGAAATAGTTTTACAAGATCACGCAGGATCCAACACACTTCTCCTTAGCTAGCCCAGGTCTGCAACACAATAGGACACTGGTAGGCACTCCAAGAAAGATCTGAACCTATACTCAAACTTCCAGGAAATCTTTCTGCTACCTAATCTCGCAAGCTACTAACTCTTCTTTCTGTAGACACCGAAAAATCCTTCAAAAAATAAATTATTTTTATTTTCTGAAAATCCTTGATGACATCATCATTTATTAATTAATTAATTATTTAATTAATTTATTTATTTTTATGGCATTAAATCCCTCTCTCTTAATTAAAAATCTTTAATTAAGGAATCTAGCCTAAAAATGTCATTTGGACATTATCCCTAATTTATTAATTATTTAATTAATAAATTGACCAAAAACTTCAAAAAATAAATTAATTTATTTTTTATCCCAAACTTGGCCAATTTCCTTAAGACCACTAACCTCTTCCAAAATCTTCTAATCCCTTCTTAATTTCGATTAAAAGGCTAATCCCATCTTTTCTAACCCTAATCCCAAGGTTAAATATTTAATTAAGGTTAAATATTTAATTTCCATATTTATTGAAAATATTTTAATAAATATTCCTAAAACTTAAGCTTTTGGAATGAATAACTTTTATTCCATGAAACTAAGGAGAAATCTAGACTCTTCTAGAATCTTCTCAAATCCACCCTCTTCACCCATCCTAATCCTTTTTCTAATCCTAATCCTACCCTTAAACCTTTGTGCAATCCTAACCAAGCTTAAGACTTTCCTAAACCAAAGCAAAGTCTTTCCTTCCAAATATCTCAACCACAAAGCATTTATTGCTTCCCCAAAGTCTTCAAAGCCTCTTAAAGCCCATTCATTGCTCTTACAAGCATTTATTTGGAGAGTTATGAGCTTGGAGCCCCCTTTGTTGACTCCTCTTTGCCCTTCCCTTCATCCACTCACCTTGTGACATGTGTCACCTCCTGATTGGCTGAGAACTAGCACAATCCATGTGCTTCCCTTTGAGTGAATCTTGGCCTCTCTTAAGGATTTCAATCCTGGCCATTCATTCCTCCTACCCCAAGCCTTAGAAATCCTATAAATACCCTCACTTCCTAAGGCAAATCATCTCTCAACTCTCAAACTCAATAGCAAAGTCATAATGCCATTTTCATTCTAGCATAAGCATAAGTTCATCTTTTTAGATCATTTTCAAGCTTAAATCACATCTAAATTAGCTTAAATGGATTAACATAGATTCATTTCTTGTTTTAGTCTTAGTTCTTTCATTTAGCTTTGCATATTTGTGTGTTTCTTGAGGCCTTTGAGGCAAAATAGGTTCCTCATACCTATTTTGTGTCATTTTGGGTCTTCTTGATCCTCAAATCATCCATCTTGCATGCTCCAAGTGCTTGAGTTTGCACACCCACATCCCTCTATATCTAAGCATATCAAACGGTGCATGGGCGCATCCGTTTTAAGCTTAAACTGAGGTGGCTTTGATTTTAGTTTGCTTGCCTTTAAATTTGATTTGATAATATGCTTCAACATTTGTTTGTCTTTGGCCTTCAAAACAGGTTTAGGTGCACTCTCAAATTCTAGTCTACATTCTGGCACGCCCGGTGGGACTCAAACCACAATCATTTTGATGAAATTATGCTTTATATGCTTGTATTTTGCAGGACATAAAGAAATGTCGCCTTCATGAAAAGAAATGACGCCTACAGCAATTAAATGTCGCCTTCAAACAAAGAAATGTCGCCTTCAACAAAAGAAATGTCACCTACAAGGAATTCAGTCACGCCTTCATGCAATTAAATCACGCCTTTGAAGAAAGAAATGACGCCTGTGAGCTCTGTTTTCACGCCTGCATAACTGAGATTTTCCTGTTGTCGGCAACTTCTGTTACGTTCCAGAATTCTCTTCTGTCGCCTTCTTTTAATTAAATAACGCCTGTAACAAAAGAAATCACGCCTCTGGTTTTTTATCTATCGCCTTTTGAGGTACAGAATGTCGCCTGTAGGAATTAAATGTCACCTCTGCACTTTCCAGCGTCGCCTATAAGCTGGACAGTGTCGCTTTTTGTTTTTTGCTTGGGACTGGTTTTTTTCATTTCTTTTATTACAGCAAAGGTCAAACTCAATCTTGAATGAAACTTAAGGAAATGAACTTAGGTCCTAAGTGTCATTGTCAATTTGAAAATCAAACTCAATCTTGAATGCACTAAAAGGAACAAACAACTCTATTCCCTCATCTGTTTCAGTTTCCAAAGCAAGCAAACAAATTCAATCTTGAGTGATCTAAGGGACAAAACAAAGCTTTTTTCAAAGTTCTTAAGACAACTCGCTAATCAAATCTTGAATGCACAAAAAGAAAGAACTTGCAAACGTTCGAAGCATTTACATTTTTGAGGAAAAGAACAAATCAAAATCTAATCACGAGTGTCTTCATTTCAAAGTTCAAACATCACTTAATCAAATTGGGAAAATGAACAAAATCTGCTTGATGTGCATGTAGGAGTTTTTCCAATTCTTGCATAATCCTTGTTAGAGTAAGCAACGTGGAACATTTGAACTTGGACAAGTTCACTTGTTCTACTTTTAGCGAGGCCTGTCCAAGGAGAAGCGCTTCCTCCTCGGAGAACGACCTCAAACCGGTATCCCCCCCGGCCGGTATACAAATAAGTGAATACCAAAAGAATCACTTACATCTCCTAATCATCGGGCGTTCGTGCCAAACACGTGTCTGGGGATGGTAAACATTCCTCTCCCCCAGCATAATTGGCAAGGCTCTTAAGTGAGTCACGGATGATCAGCATAACCGGGTATGGAGACTCCACGGAACTATTAAAAACCTGATAAACTAGAGGCTACCCTATCTACATCCGAAAGTATCAAAATCCTTGTGCAAGGACTGATTCCAAGGGGTTTACCGGGTCGCCTCAAGATTACTCACCATTTGTATTCCCTTCTGGGGGATACCAAGCTGTGGGCAAGCGATTTTGATACTCACCTTCCTTAGGTAGATCTGTTTAAAGTGCTTGATAGTCAAAGACTCCGTGAAAACACTTGTTGAAACATTCACTTTCAAAGCTTTGTCAGAGTCAGTTGCCTTTGTTTGTATCCCGCAAGGTTGCTTTGTCCCTTGCGGAGATTGCTTTGACTTTAACTTTTGCCATTGGAAACCTTTGCCTCAAAATCAGAAGCCTCTTTTCCAAGTGATGCCCAGCAAGAACAAAAATCCTAAAGCAAAGTTGCCCAAATCCCAAGCCTATCAAGAGCGAAAAGTTATCAAAAAGAACACCAAGAGCTATCAAGCCATTATCCAAGCAAACCAAGCAGAAGAGAAGTCCCAAGCCAGACTTGAGAACATTGCCCATAACGCCCGCATCAAACAGTTCGCCTTCCGTTTCCGAGTTAACCATCACTTTGTCAACCTTGAGCCAGAAGATTAGCCATATCCTTGTTCATGTCTTGTTCCATCTTCGGATCTTGAAAAACTTGTCTCAACAGCCTTGCATCTTAGTTTCATCCTAGTTTCACCCTTTGCATCAGCATCAAAACCTTAGTTGCATTTCAAAAACATCATAAAGTTGCATATGCATTCATCTTCCTACCAGCATTCTAGAATCAATCCTTGTCATTTGCATTATCCCTTTAGATAAAGCATTGTCCCTTCACCCTTCAAAACCTTTTCCACCAGCATCCCCCCATCAGCTCTCCATGTCTTTCCAGCAGATCCATCATCTTTTGCTCCAAATCCAGAGATCCACCAACACTTAGTGTTCTACCTTTTGAGTTGTTCCTATCCTATATCCAAGATCAGAGACCATCATCCTCTTTTTTGGCACAACGTGTTGTCATAAAGAAATCAAACCTTGTCCTTGCATAGCCATCATCTCGAGCAAGAGATTGGAGTGCATTGATAAGAAACTTGTTGACTGAAGATCATCAGTCTATCTTAGGTTGACCCCATCATATCTCTGATCCTCCATTTGGGAAAAACAGCAGCTCATTTGTTGACCACTCAGTAATCTTTCACCAGCTTTCCATCAACAACCTATCTTTCCTCCACCATCTTGATCCATATCAGTTCCATCCAGCTTCCATCATCGCCATCTTGATCCATCTTTGCATTTGCATCTTAGAAGTCATCATCTTTAGAAGTTCATCAACTTTGCATCCATCAACATCTTTTAGCCAAACATCTTGCATACATTTAGCACTTGCATCTCCATGCCTGTTGAGACCAGATCTCGGAAAAGAAGAAGCATGAATCCTTATCCACCAACAACCTCATCCGATCCCAACCTTTTCACCAACGTCATGATGACCTACAATCCCCAGATCCAAGCCAGTAACCCATGTGAAGATCCAAACATCTCTTCATCCCCCTTGGCAAACCAAGCATTTGTAAATCCGCCAGAAAGCCCACCAGCGACCAATGCCCTTGTACCACAACATCAGCAAAGCACGTTTGTTCACTACCTGCCAGAAAGTACCTCCATCCCACCATCTCTTTATCTACGCATCCCCATCAAAACTATCCAAGTTCCAGCACAAGCATATTCTCCGTTTGTCCAAACATTTCCCGATCCTATCATGCAAACACCCCAAGAGCTTTCCACCATTCCCCTTTTCTTGCAAGGAAGCCTCACCAATCCCGCAACACAAGCTGCAGCGCCATATGCTCCATCTCATACCCCTTTTGCTTCATCATCTGCTATGGCTACCCAAGCCCAAATCCAACACTTAACCCAAAGTCAGCTTCCACCTCTCACGCAAGCTTTCACACCAAAAGATTCGCCACCATCCACAAGTCAAGCAACGCCTTTCACCATCAAAGGAGCACTGTCACCTTTCACCCCCCAAGCGCCCGTACCTTCTTCTTTGGGGTTAGCGCAGTCGCTCCCCATTCCAACCTCATCTTTCTCTTGGGTGTTTCCTTCATTTTCCTCTTCACAAGCATCCGCTCAACCACAACCTCAACAAGCTCCTTTCTCTCAACCATCATTCGTATCCCAAGCTCCCATTGCTCCTACCATTCCATCATCCGCTGCAGCGCACCCTAACACAAGCTCTCAGTGGGGCCTTACACAAGAAGAAATGAAGGCATGGGGGATCCCATCTCAATCTCCTACATCTATGGTTGCAAGTCAACAAACCGCCTTCGCCCAAGAAACACAGCAGCAACTACCCCAAACACCACTGGCTTCAAGCTATTCATCCCAAATCCCAAATACCTTCCAGCAAGTTACACCACCTCAACAGCCAACTTTCCCCAGCTATCTTACCCCATCACCCTTTGCTTCTAGCTTCCCCACGTCTGTTCCACCTCTAAGTAACGCAGGCATGCACCCAGCTTATATCAGCCAAACCCAAAGCCAACCTCAGCAACTACCATCATCATACCCGCAAGTAGCATCATTCCAACAGCCTCCCCCACAGCAACCACATGTCCCCTTTCAGCAAACACCCATCATTCCTCAACAACAGCAAGTCCCTTGCTATCAGCCCCAGCAACAAATCCCTATCATCCCCCAACGACAACAAGTTCCCACCTATCAGTTACAACAACAAATTCCAAATAACCAATATCAGCAAGCAGTCCCACAACAACCGCCAGTTCAACAACAGCAAGCAGCCCAACAACATCAAGAGGTTCCATATCATTTACCACAATATCCCCCTATGCCACACCAGCAATATCCCCAACAACCATTGCCCCCAAATCAGTTCCAACTCATTTATCCACAGCAAGCGCCATATCCAGTTCCACAGCTTCCATCACAAGTAGAAGTCTCAGTTCCCTCGCCACTCAATGCTGAGTGGGAAGCAATGAAAAATGCTCTAAAGGAGCTCCAAAGTGGAACAGAGAATAAAACATACAAGTTCGAAGAGGTGTGCTCATATCCCTTCGATCGATCCATAGCAACTATCCCTTTCCCCAAGCATTTTGAGATGCCCAAGTTCGACAAGTATCGAGGGAAAGGAGATCTAGTAAATCATATCAAAGAGTTCTACATGGCGTGCCAAGAAGTGGCTTACAGTGATAACTATCTCCTGCGCCTGTTTTCCAAAAGCTTGGGAGGAACTGCTGTTGAGTGGTTTTACAAAATACCACATGGGATAATAAAAACCTTTGCTGAACTCTCTGAGAAGTTCATCACACACTATGCCCATAATGTGGAGAATGAGTTGTCCTTGCTAGACCTATGCAACTCAAAACAAAAAGACGGAAAAAGCCTTGCAGAATACTTGCAAAGATGGCAGAATCTTACAACCAAGTTATCATATCAGCCGCCAGAGAAGCATCTAACAAAGATCTTCATTGATAACCTGCATCCAAAGCTATCCCATCACATGCGAATGAACTGTCTCCAGACATACCAAGACATCAAGAGCAAAGGCATAGGCATCGAGAAAGCTCTCCTAGACGAAGGCACTATTCGTCACTTCAAGGATGATTCCAAAAACAAACCCAACAATGATAAATCCCATTACTGGAATCGTAACAAGAATGTTGTTACAGATGGAGCCACTGACACTAAGAATGTACAATTCGTTGTGGCTAGTCCTACACCAGCTCAAACATACCAACCGCCACAAGCGCCCATCTATCAGCAACCCCCAGCTCCCGCATATCAAGCACCTATTTATCAGCAGCCTCCTCAAGCTCATCAGCCACCTGTGCAACAATATCAGCAACAATACCAACAGCAACAGCCAGCACGTCAAGGCAATCCTGTTAACACAGTTAACGTTGCCCCAAGGCAAAACAAGCCCAACAATTAGAACAATCCAAAGAGGACTTTCACACTTTTGGGTGAGCCTCTAGATCAGATCTTTTATCGGCTAGCCAAGGCAAATATGATCACATATCCGCCCATCCCACAGAAGGATGACAACACACCAAAGTTTGATTGGTATAAAGAAAATGAATACTGTGATTACCATCGTGTGAAGGGGCACACAACATTGAAGTGCATGCGGCTTAAGCACTACATCCAGGATCTCATTGATCGCAAGGAGATCCAGGTCGATGCACCAACTCAAGCTTCACCCAATGCCGGTTTGCAAATATATCAAAATGTGTTCCCTCAACACGATACCGGGAAGAATCAAGCCAACGCCAATCAGCCCCAAAATCATGGCAAAGGCAAGCAAGAAGATCACACAGCGGCCTACATCAACTATGACAAGTATGTCGGATGCATAACTCAAGTTGAGCCCATCCAAGATGAGCCCACCATCAATACCATCCACGTCAGAGGGCCGGATCGACAATGTGCTACAACTACCCGCAGTGGTAGGATAACTGTTGCCGGTGCTCCTCCGAGATCAGCTGCTCCTCCAAGGCCAACATCTACTGCATCCACAGCACAGTCTAACACCAGGCCAGCATCAAATGCATGCGCAACACAGCATAATGCACCAAGAGCACAATACAATATCATAGAGCATCTTGGGAACATGCCAGCCCAAATATCTATCTTGGATTTGCTCCGCACATCACCCATCCATCAGGAGATCCTGGACAAAGCTCTAAAAGAAGGTCATGTCCCCACGGACATTAACACAACTCAGTTTGAAACTCTTGTGGGACACCTATCAGCAGCATGTGCCTTGTCCTTCAAAGAATCTGATATACCAGATGTCGCTCCTGACCATACTCTCCCTCTCCGCATTGCTGTCATGGTCAGAGATTTTGCCATCAAACGAGTTCTAGTGGATAATGGCTCAGCCCTCAACTTGTGCACATTAAAATTCATCAAGAAGATCAGGTTCACGGAGGCTGACATACAACATGAGCAAATCACTATCAAAGCATATGATAACTTGGAGCGTACCTCTGAAGGTACTATGACTTTACCTATCCAGCTAGGCCCAGCAACGCAAGATACTCTCTGCCACGTTGTTGATCTTGACCTACCGTTCAATATCCTCCTCGGTCGTCCATGGATCCATTCCATTAAGGCCGTACCATCTACTTACCATCAGTGCATCAAGTTTCCACATCAAGGCACTGAGGTTACCATCCACGCTGACCCTAACCCCTTCGCATACTGCCTTGCGATGGAAACATCTTTCCCTCATTCTACTCATTGTCCTGGAACCGATATTGGTACTTCTATTGCTAGCTCATCCCGATCCCATCGCGATCCAGAGACCATCCTCTCTTCCACCTTATCATCCGTCAAGATCAACAACCAGGGTTGTGGCGAATACAGCCTCAGTGATGCATTTGTTGTAGGAGCTCTTCCACGTGATCCACATACTCAAGGGCGCCCAAGTTGTCAAAACAAGCCTGCTGAGGAACATTATAAGCTCAAGCAAATTGGAAACATGACTTTTGAGTCTCATGGTACCATCAATAGCAAAGAAATGGATCCAGATATTAACAAATGGTTATACAAAGATCCCCCATCACGTGACACACAACTTCTTGAGTACTTCAAAGAGAAATATCCAATCCCCTACAAGAATGTCACAGAACAATATAACTATCAAGGTGGTGGTCTAGGACCACAAGAGGATGGAAATTTGTTTCCTATCATACCATCCCAGAATCCAGAACAGCAAGGACTTGGCTTTAATACCTCTCGCCTGCTTGAACAAGAGCCCAATACCACAACTACGGGCACTAACATGACCAACGTGAACTTTTCGAATAGCCAGGATGACCTTGTGGAAATCGAAGACATCCCCGAAGAGAAAGACATCTGATCCTACGACGATATCTTTGTCGACGACACCCTCCTGGGGACTTCTGTCCTCCAACAACTCTCCATTAACCTCATAGATCTTCCCCTCACAAACCCCGACCTCATAGATTGGGACCAACCAAGCATCGCACACATCGACGAGTTCCAAAGCGCACAAGCACTCCTAGAATTCATGGGGGCATCAGATCCAGCAGTCAACCAGGATCCAACATCAACCTCTGTCTATCAGCTTCACCCAGAAGGATATTTTGGGGAAGAGGCAAGCTTTAGTCGCAAAAAAGAAATAACAAAAGAACATCATGAGTCTTTATGTGAAAACCCCCTTGGGGCACATTTTGATTCCAAAATAGTAAAAACAAAGGGCGTATCTTCTAGCGAAAACCTGGCAATTCAGGCGCTAGAAGATGAAGCCTTGCCTCTTCCCCCTATCCAAGACTATAGACCAGAGCAGTCGCCGATCATCATAGAGGAAACCAATCCAATCAACTTGGGAATAGAAGAATGTCCAAGGATCACCTACATTGCAGTCAACCTAACAGAAGGAGAAGAAATGGCTCTCAGTGCCTTGCTCAAGGAATGCATCATCAACTTTGCATGGTCATACGCCCACATGCCTGGGCTTGATCCAAACCTTGTTGTTCATCATCTATCAGTAGATCCAAACATCAAGCCAGTGAAGCAGAAGCTAAGGAAAATGCATCCAAAGGTAGCATTTCTCGTCAAAGCAGAGCTTGAGAAGCTCCTCCAAGCTAAGATCATCAGAGCAATAGATTATTCAGAGTGGATCTCTAACATGGTGCCAGTCACAAAGCCTTCTGGCGACATCAGAATCTGTACTGATTTCAGGGACTTGAACAAGGCATGCCCTAAGGATGACTTCCCATTGCCAAACATAGACATGCTTGTAGACCTCACAGCGGGTCATGAGATGTTATCATTAATGGATGGCTTTTCAGGCTACAACCAAATTCATATAGCGGAAGCAGATCAACATAAAACAGCATTCACAACCCCATGGGGTACCTTTTGCTACAACATGATGCCATTTGGGATAAAGAATGCAGGAGCAACATATCAGCGAGCAATGACAGCGATCTTCCATGACATGATCCACAAGATCCTTAAGGACTATGTGGACGATATCCTTGCAAAATCTAAAACAAGAGATGAACACCTCAACATCCTAGAACGTGTGTTTGATTGTCTGAATCATTATGGCTTAAAGCTTAATCCTAAGAAATGTGTCTTTGGTGTTACATCTGGCAAGCTTCTAGGCTTCATCATCTCTAGACGAGGCATAGAGATCGATCCTAAAAAGGTAAAAGCAATAACAGAGATGCCTCCACCAAGAAATCTCAAACAGCTCAGAAGCCTACAGGGCAAGCTTCAATCAGTTCGGCGGTTCATCTCACAACTAGCGGACAAGTGCCAACCCTTCTCACATCTCTTATGCAAAGACACCAACTTCAAGTGGGATCCCATATGTCAAAGAAGCTTTGATAAGCTCAAAGAGTATCTAGCTAATGCTCTGATCCTTGTACCACCAGTTCCAGGGTGCCCACTCATCCTTTACATCTCAACAACAACTACAGCACTAGGGGCACTCCTAGCACAGCATGATGATGAAAGTAGAGAACGAGCTATCTACTACATCAGTCGCACTCTTGTGGGCTATGAGCTTAACTATTCACCCATGAAGAAAGCATGCTTAGCAGTGGTCTTTGCCACTCAAAAACTTAGACATTACATGCTTAGCCACACAATCAAGCTCATATCAAAGGTGGACCCTCTTAAGTATCTGTTATCAAAGACAACCCTCACAGGCCGTATGGCAAAATGGGTCATGTTACTCAGCGAATTTGACATTCAGTATGTAGATCGCAAAGCAATCAAAGGGCAAGTCATTGCCGATCAACTAGCAGAAGCACCACTGGTGGATGCCTATCCACTAATCATGGAATTCCCCGATGAACATTTATGCATGATTGAAGAGCAGCCCATGTGGAAACTATACTTTGATGGTTCCAACACATCCCATAGCTCTGGGGCAGGAATCCTATTCGTCACACCTCAAGGTGACTATATTCCAAAATCATTCAAGTTGGGATTCCCCTGTACCAACAACATTGCAGAATATGAGGCACTCATCTTAGGTCTCAGAACAGCTATCCAATGGAACATCACACAACTACAAGTCTTTGGAGATTCACAGCTCATTATCAAGCAAGTCCTTGATGAGTATCAGACAAAGGATGACAAATTGCTACCCTACAAGCAACTGGTGGATAAACTGAAAGAGCATTTCCTACATCTACAATTCAATCAGATCCCAAGGCTTCAGAACAAAGCAGCAGATGCAATGGCAACTATCGGATCCTTATTAGAAATACCACGAGACGCATCACAGTATGAATTTCTAGTCGAGCAGCTACATTCACCAGCTTATGAGAACGCCGATGCAGACATGGTGTGTGTCTTGGTTGGTCCCCAATCCCCATGGTACCACGACATCCATGCATATCTAAAAAATGGTATCATATCTCCCCATCTCACCAATAACCAATGCCAAAACCTTATTCGCAGAGCTTCCCGCTACACTCTTGTAGCCAACACCCTATATCGTCGCGGGTATCACAATGTCCTATAGAGATGTTTAGATTCAAACGAGGCCGTCCTGGCCTTACAAGAAGTTCACGCTGGAATTTGCGGTGCCCACACGAGTGGCATGGTTCTAGCAAAGCAGCTGCTTAGAGTTGGATATTATTGGCCAACAATGGAACATGATGCGTGTGAATTTGTCAAGAAATGTCTCCCATGTCAACAGCATGCCAATTTGATACATGCACCAACACAGGATCTACAGCCTATTGCACCACCGTGGCCTTTTTCATGTTGGGGCCTCGACCTCGTTGGCTTGATCACCCCTCTCTCTTCGGATGGACACAAGTATATCATAACAGCCACAGAGTATTTTACCAAATGGGTTGAAGCGATTCCGCTCACCCTTACTACTGGCATCCAAATATCCAAGTTCATCCTCTACCATATCATTTGCCGCTTCGGCATACCATCTACCATCTTCACAGACCATGGCACACCTTTTGAAAACTAGCATGTGGATGATCTATGTGCCAGGCTCCACATCCATCACCGTTTCTCCAGTCCATATTTCCCTCAAGGAAATGGCCAAGCTGAGGCAACCAACAAAACTATCTTGAAAATCCTCAAGAAGGTTGTTAATGATTCTGGTCGTGACTGGCACCTCCAAATTAATCCCGCCCTCTGGGCTTATCGCACTTCTTATCGCACTCCCATAGGCACCACCCCATACTCCCTTGTATATGGTGCCGAAGCTATTCTACCAATCGAGGTTGAGCTCCCATCCTTGCGCGTCTCCATGAAGAACTATACAACTGATGAAGACTATCGTGTGGCCCGGCTCACACAGCTAGATCTGCTAGATGAAAAGAGACAGCAAGCCTATGAACACCTGGTTGCATACCAGAATCGACTCAAAAGGAGTTATAACAAAAAGGTCCATCCTAGACAATTCCAAGTCGGTGACATGGTCCTTAAAGAAAATCAGAAGGTCCTAGCAAATAGAGAAAAGAAAGGCAAGTTTGAGCCTACTTGGTTGGGCCCCTATGTTGTCACCACATCCTTCGGCTCCGGAGCCTATCAGCTATCAACACCAGAAGGTGAGCCCTTGAATGATCCTATCAACATCATTCATCTGAAGAGGTTCTATGCCTGAACCTGATCCTGCATATATCAGAAAATCCAAAAACATTCAAAAAAGCAAAAAAAGCAAAAAAGCAAAAAAAGCAAAAAAAAAGCAAAAAAGTAAAAAAAGAAAAGAGAAAGAGAAAATAATCGTCCAAACGGTGAAAACTTGGCAATTCAAGCGCCTTGGACAAGTATGTTGGTGAAAACCTGGTAAACAGGTGCCAACATAGTAAACTGAGCTATTTATCTATTCAGTTGTCCTTTCAGCTACTGTCCTCTTCCTCCATCCATAACAGATCTCCCAGCAATTCCATCTCCCCTATCCTCCAAACATTCAGCTTCCATCTTCCTCCAACCCATCTGCAATCCATATCCTGTTCCAAAGCTTTGTACCATATCTTGTACCATATCCTTATCCCTTTCCTGTACAGCGCATTCCTCCCTGTATTTATCTTTCTTGTCTCCGTCCTAGTGAGAGTCCCGCTGAGTGTGATCTTCCTATCCCCAATCTTGAGCTTCTGTACATATCCCTTGTTCATATCGTTCCTCCTTGTTGTACATAACCTTTGTCCGTCCTGCAGCAGCATTTGATCAAATATCTTGTCCCATCCCCAGCCTCAGAAAACTTTTAGTCCCACTCGGGCCTTGTGCTTCAGCAACATCAATTGTCGACTTATCCTTGTTCATCCTGATTATTCCTTGAACTTCAGCTTTTGCCAGCGAACAACTACACTTATTCTCTCACCAACCCATGGGTCCTTGAGGATATATCGTTCCTCCTGTCTGACCTAATCTTCCATCCTGGTCCTTGAGGATATATCGTTCCTCCTGTCCGACCAATCTTCCCACCATCAATCAAACCTAATCTCTCTTCTTGGCAAAGGATGTCTTTTTGGAGTTATCATTTTGATCTTGGGTTTTGTCCTTTTGATCTTGTTAATCTTTTTGGCTTCTCATTATCCCACCAGGGTCACCACAATTCATTATATCACGGTGTGCTGCGTGTGCGGATAATCTGGGGCAAGGTCTTTTGATCTTTCGCTTCTGCCTGTGAGTCAGTTGTGTGTTTGTGGTTCCTTCAGCATCGGTTCCGCCATGTCGCCTCTGCGCTTCATGTGTGATGTTGGGGCAACCCTGTGTGTTTGTTTAGCGTCAGTCCTCGTCAGTCCTATGCAACACTGGTGACAAGGCCTCGTGATCCCAGTATCCTTGGCAGGTCTCTAGCATTGCTATATTAAATCTAGGTTGTGCACTCCCGTTTGCACTTGGAGCTATCTGGTCCCTTGCATTTATCATATAGATTAATCTTGCATCTTGCATTTCCATCTCATCTTGCATATCATCCATACTTGTTCTTAGAAGTGAGGTTATTTATCTCCCCTTTCTTCCTAGGCCCTTCCTTCCTCGTCCCGCCGGGCACACTCTGTCCCAGGGCGTAATCCCTCTTTCTCCTTGTCCCACTGGGCACATCTTCCATGATTTTGTCCCATCGGGGCATGTTCCTCTTTCTTCTAGTCCACCCGGGCGTCATACCCTCTTCTTCTGATTCTAGCCTCGGCATCTTGTTTTCTTGTCTTTGACGCCATGCCACTTGCGGCATCGCATCAAAGAGAGGCAAAATGTAGACACCGAAAAATCCTTCAGAAAATAAATTATTTTTGTTTTCTGAAAATCCTTGATGACATCATCATTTATTAATTAATTAATTATTTAATTAATTAATTTATTTTTATGGCATTAAATCCCTCTCTCTTAATTAAAAATCTTTAATTAAGGAATCTAGCCTAAAAATGTCATTTGGACATTATCCCTAATTTATTAATTATTTAATTAATAAATTGACCAAAAACTTCAAAAAATAAATTAATTTATTTTTTATCCCAAACTTGGCCAATTTCCTTAAGACCACTAACCTCTTCCAAAATCTTCTAATCCCTTCTTAATTTCGATTAAAAGGCTAATCCCATCTTTTCTAACCCTAATCCCAAGGTTAAATATTTAATTTCCATATTTATTGAAAATATTTTAATAAATATTCCTAAAACTTAAGCTTTTGGAATGAATAACTTTTATTCCATGAAACTAAGGAGAAATCTAGACTCTTCTAGAATCTTCTCAAATCCACCCTCTTCACCCATCCTAATCCTTTTTCTAATCCTAATCCTACCCTTAAACCTTTGTGCAATCCTAACCAAGCTTAAGACTTTCCTAAACCAAAGCAAAGTCTTTCCTTCCAAATATCTCAACCACAAAGCATTTATTGCTTCCCCAAAGTCTTCAAAGCCTCTTAAAGCCCATTCATTGCTCTTACAAGCATTTATTTGGAGAGTTATGAGCTTGGAGCCCCCTTTGTTGACTCCTCTTTGCCCTTCCCTTCATCCACTCACCTTGTGACATGTGTCACCTCCTGATTGGCTGAGAACTAGCACAATCCATGTGCTTCCCTTTGAGTGAATCTTGGCCTCTCTTAAGGATTTCAATCCTGGCCATTCATTCCTCCTACCCCAAGCCTTAAAAATCCTATAAATACCCTCACTTCCTAAGGCAAATCATCTCTCAACTCTCAAACTCAATAGCAAAGTCATAATGCCATTTTCATTCTAGCATAAGCATAAGTTCATCTTTTTAGATCATTTTCAAGCTTAAATCACATCTAAATTAGCTTAAATGGATTAACATAGATTCATTTCTTGTTTTAGTCTTAGTTCTTTCATTTAGCTTTGCATATTTGTGTGTTTCTTGAGGCCTTTGAGGCAAAATAGGTTCCTCATACCTATTTTGTGTCATTTTGGGTCTTCTTGATCCTCAAATCATCCATCTTGCATGCTCCAAGTGCTTGAGTTTGCACACCCACATCCCTCTATATCTAAGCATATCAAACGGTGCATGGGCGCATCCGTTTTAAGCTTAAACTGAGGTGGCTTTGATTTTAGTTTGCTTGCCTTTAAATTTGATTTGATAATATGCTTCAACATTTGTTTGTCTTTGGCCTTCAAAACAGGTTTAGGTGCACTCTCAAATCCTAGTCTACACTTTCACATATCTACACATCTGCTACTACCTAAACAACTACCCAAACATATCCTTAAATACTAAACCCCAACCACAAGTTGACTTTACAAATAATTAAATCCCAAAAGCCAGTCGGTTCCCAAATATACAAATATTAAATGCCAAACATCAGTCGGCTCACAAATAACTTCACCAATATTTAATTCACCAAGTTGGCCTCCAGATCCACATAGATTAATGCAACACACCAAATCTAGGTCCCCACATGTCCAATGGTCAATCTATAACATGAGGAATGTGACCCAGATTAAATGCACCAATTGGCCAAGCTGAATCTCCAAGAACAACCATCGGTAAGCCAATCTACCGAGCATTAGGAAACATACTGAGCAACCATACCACCTGAGCTCCTCAAGCATTATCAAGCACTAAAAATACAGAGTCTCCTTTAATGATCGAGCTCCCTTCATCGACCGAGCCTTCCAATGATCGAGCCACTTCAGCGACCAAGCAAGAGTCATAAACACCAAGACCCACCAATACTTCCAACTAAGAATCACCATCAAGACCGAGAAACACCAGTCTTCAACCGAGATCACTAGCCAAGTAACCGAACTCCACCAGATAGTTATCGAGACTGTCATAAACTTCAGGCATCAAGAAATAAGCCAAGATGCTACTGCATCAGATGAAGATTTAGGAGAAGATGAAATTGGATTCATTTCTATTGAAGATACGAAGAAAATGTTTGATGAAATGGATATTGAAGATGAAAAGAAAGCACAAGAGCTAGCATTGATTTCACAAGCAGACATTAGGACAGACTGGATCATTGACAACGGTTGTTCACATCACATGACAAGAGACAAAGATAGATTTGTACATCTGGATAAGTATAAAGGTGACATGGTTAGATTTGGAGACAACACTCCTAAACCTATCATTGGTAGAGGAGCTATCACCTTGGATGGAAAGAATAACACTGATGATGTTCTATATGTTGATGGTTTGCAGCATAACTTACTAAGTGTTGGATAGTTGCTTTACAAAGGATATCAATTGGAATTCAAAGACAATAAGTGCATCATTAATAACAAAGGAGTAATGATTACATTAGGTTCAAAGACAAAAGGTAATGTTTTTCATCTTAACTCTGAATCAAGTTGTTTTGTTGCTTAAATAGATGACAGTTGGTTATGGCACAAAAGACTATGTCACATCAATTTTGACAATATAGTAAAATAAACAATGTAAAGGTAGTAAGAGACCTTCCTAGTATTTCAAAACTAGTTGATACAATATGTAGGGAATGTGTGATGGGAAAAAATGTGAGGAACTCATTCATAAGTAAGAAGAATTCAGCAGAGAAAAAATTGGATCTAGTGCATACAGAGTTATGTGGACCAACTCAAACAAGATCATACTATGGTGAAAGGTACTTTATTTTGTTTGTTGATGATTATTATAGAATGATATGGGTTGTGTTCTTAAAAGATAAATCTGAAGCATTTAAGAAGTTCAAGATATTCAAAGCTAAAGTTGAAAATGAATCTGGATTAAAGATTAAATGTCTGAGATCAGATAGAGGAGGAGAATTCACCTCTGATAGATTTTATGAGTATTGTGAAGAACATGGGATGAAGAAATAACTAAGTGTACCTAGAACCCCTCAGCAGAATGGAATTACAGAAAGAAGAAATAGGATCATACTTGACACAGCACGCACTATCATGATTGAAGGAAAAGTTGCACACACCTATTGGAGAGATGTAGTTAATACTGCAGTCTATACTATCAACATAATTCAATTAAGGCCAAGCGCAAACAAGACACCTTATGAGATATGGTTTGGGAATGTACCTACAGTAAAATACTTCAAAATCTTTGGAAGCAAGTGTTACATAAAGAGAGATGAAGCTATTGGCAAGTTTGATGCAAGAAGCGATGAAGGTATTTTTCTTGGTTACTCTACTAAAAGAAAAGATTATGTTAGAATAACTAAGAGGGGGGTGAATCAGTTATCCAGTGTCCCAAAACAAAATGTATAATTCAAAACAACTTCTCTAATTTTTTCTCGTCGGTAAATAATAAATACTTTCACTTTCTGTGCTTTTACCGATTACCAGTCTAATACTATAACAGTTTACCAATCAAATCTAACATGTAACATGTAAAGAATGATAACAAACAAATATCACAATCAACACATAACACAAGTGATTTAACGTGGAAACCCTATAAAGGGGAAAAACCACTCGGGACCGACAACCCAAAATTGTACACTCTTTTGAAGTGAGGTCGGTTAAGACCCAACCCTATTAAAGGTTTACAAACACACTGTCAGGTGTGACCTTGTTAGAGGATTTTAGACTAGAAGTTATCATCTAACCATCATTCACTATGGGTTTGATAGGATAATAATGTTCATTCTATGAATGATACATCATAAGACTTTCAGAGTCCACTCAGTTAAGAGATTTTGACTGTATACAATGGTTAAATATGTAACAGTAAATGACCTACCTTAATACAACTTCAATTGCAGATTACAGATCAATATTTAGTCCATACAAATCCTACTGATCAATATTTCACTTCAGATTCAATACTATATCAACTTACTATTTGTCGATAATTGCTCTCTATAGCTCAGTAATTGTTCTGCAGCTCGGTTCTTACTAACCAGTATGATCAGAATGCATGAAAACCTTGTTCACGCGATATTCCTACAGTTTCTACTTCTTCCGTCATCATTTCATAAAGAAATTTTATTCTCTTATATAGACGAGTAAATCATTTTCTTCTCCACCATTAGATTTTTCCACTTAACCTCATTCACAGATTTTGTCGCTTCAAACTTTCTCGGTGCTTGTGTTAATAACACATTTCAATCTTCTCCGTTAGATCTTCCCTGAATTTCATCAACTGTCAATATGTGTAACAAACATTATCTATTACCTCGATGTTATACTCTTGCCAGCTCATCAATCTTATCAGCTAAACTAATCATTTAATTCATTATGTTCCACTCGATTAACAAAGAAATGCATCATTGAACACTGCTCGGTTAATATTGCGATCGATATACACTATACTCCGTTGGTGTATACTAGAAATGCTTCATTTACCGACAACACTACTTTGTGTCTTTCAGCTCTATACTTCATCATAGATGAATGCAACATAATAAATTCAATATCATCAAGTCATAGAATCATCAACAAGTTACTCAATGAGTTCCTTATCCTCATCTATCATGTACATCTTTATTCATGTAGATTTCTCTATTCTTCATCTCTTTTACCTTTCTTTAGATGTCTCAGTATAGTAACTTACAAGATAAGTGTTGTCAAACTAGTTGACATCAATGACAACATAATACTAATTTAATTGTGTACACACTAAAAAGGTGCACTTCTATGAACCATTACATGCAAGGTTGCTCAAGAATGAGGCCTCACAAAGCAGCTAATAGCTCTCTATGCATGGAGTTGCAAGGGACTATGATGTGTTTGCTCTCAGCTAGAGCTACAAACTTGTGACCTTGCTAGTCAACCACACAATGAGAGATTCACAATGAAGACAAGGGCAACAATGCCAATATCTCCAAGAATCACTATGAAATGCAATGCAATGCAACTAAAATGAAGATGCAAATGTGCAAGCTATGCTATGAAAATGGAAGTACAAACTAAGCTATGAAATGGAAATATCAATGGATTACAAATTCTTCCTATTTAGACTATGTGAGCTTATTCTATTGCATAAAAGGAAACTAAGCTAATATGCCATGATCATGCAACTAAGAAAAGAAATATGCAACTACAATGAAATGCAACAAGTCTTCAATATCCTCAAAAGCTCCAAATGCACCTAAAACCTGCAGCATAACATTAGCATAAAAACATGGTATATGCAAATGGAGGAGAGAGCTCTCTTTTTATAAGAAATGCAAAGAAATGGACCATTGAGATTAAGAGGCAAAAAGTCTTAATCAGTGGTGGAGCTTGAAAGAGGAGCAATCCATGTGCACAAGTATCCTCCAATAGGAAAATAAGAGTTGACTTTATGTCCATATGAGACAAAAAGTGCTTTTCTCCTTTTTATAAAATATGAATAATACTTTATTTGTGCAACTTAGGATAAGATGAAAAGGTGGGGCTTTTTATTTATTAAAAGGGGAGGAAATATTCCTTTTCATCAAATAAAGACTTAGGATAAATGGTTAGCCCAAGGATAAAAATCCAATATATGATCGAAATTAAGATTTGATCAAGAATTGATAATGTTGAAAATATTGATTATTGATAAAATTGATTCAGGATTGATAAATCAAATAAATGGGGCCCAAAGTCTAGGTGACCATTTTAGGGTGCATACAAATTGTATTACATATCTAATCAGCAACTCCTCAATGATCTTGTAATCACAGATTCTTCAATCAGATTTTAAATCAGTTGTAGTTCAACAATCTCCCCCTTTGGCATTGATGGCAACTCAAGTAATATGAAATGTACCATGCACATACCAAACATATATTCTACAACTTTTTGAACAAAATGTTGTAATTCGAATAGACTTAATATGCTTAATCACTACGTTACTAAACAATATTAGATAATACAACTTTATCTTTTCAGTTCTCCTGTTCCTACTTTTGTTCTCTATAACTGATCTTCAATACTCTGTCTCATTTAGATTGTCTCTCCCTTAGATGATTCTTGTCGGTGCTTGATTCTTTTCATATTATTTATATCTCCCTTTGACAGCAATGCCAAAGAAACAAATAAACAAATAGTTCTATCTACCCCTGTATCTTTGAATACTGATATTCCAATCGGGTCAAGTTCTCAAACTTAATCACAACCTTGAACATGATTCAAAGTGTGAACTATGTTGCATCAACATGAATGATCTTCTGATATAAGTAGGTTGATGCAACAACTAGATCACCTTAGTGACCAATAGATAGGGGACAGACCCCAAGTCTAGTCCTTAAGTATTCAAATGTGTCCTTCGGTAGAGGCTTTGTAAAAATATCTGCAAGTTTTTCTTAGATGTGAAAAATTCTAACTTCACTTGCTTCTCTTGCACTTGTTCTCTTAAGTAATGATACTTAATAGATATATGCTTTGTCTTAGAGTGCATCACAGGATTCTTTGAAATATTAATAGCACTAGTGTTGTCACAATATATAATCATCGGGTTAGTGATTACCTCATTTATTCCTTCGAACACTTGTTCGATATATGCAATGTTTGAACAGTTAGTAGTAGTAGCAACATATTCTGCTTCAGCTGTAGACTGAGAAATACAAGCCTACTTTTTACTTGTCTAGGTTACAAGTCTTTCACCAAAGAAAAATGCTCCTCCGGTGGTGTTTTTTCTATCATCCACATTTCCAGCCTAATCAGCATCGGTGTAAACTTTTAGTTCAAACTTCCCTTCCTTAGGATACCATAATCCATAATTCTCTATTTTCTTCAAGTATCTTAAGATCCTTTTTGTAGCTATCATGTGTGATTCTCTAGGATTAGCGAAAAATCTTGCAACAATTCCCATAGCATGTGCTATATCTGGTCTACTATGAACTACGTACATTAATTTACCAATCATGGATCGGTAAAGTGTCTAGTTTACCTCTGTAGTTTCATCCTCCTTTGTCAATTTGCATCCAGTAGCCATCGGTGTTCCCACAGGTTTAGCATTTTCCATGCCAAATGTCTTCAGTACTTCCATTATGTATTTAGATTATGTGATGAATATTCCATCACTCTGTTGGATCACTTGTAGTCCAAGAAAGAATTTAATTTCTCCGAACATAGACATTTCAAATTCCTTTTGCATTTCATCAGCAAATGTCTTACAGACAAGATCTGAGCCTCCAAAAATAATATCATCAACAAATATTTCAGCAATGATAATAGTATCATCAGTATCACCTTTCACATATAGATTGTTGTTTTCACTTGTTCTAACAAATCCAATACTTAACAAGTAAGTATGCAGCCTTTCATACCATGCTCTTGATGCTTGCTTCAATCCATATAAAGCTTTATGTAATCTACATACCATGTCTTTATTGTCGGGATCAACAAATCCTTCAAGTTGTTCAATGTAGACCTCTTCTTCAAGTATACCATTCAAAAATGTTGACTTCACATCCATTTGATAGACTTTGAATTTCTTGTGTGCAACATATGCAAGTAGCATTCTAACTCCTTCTAATCTAGCAACAGGTACAAATGTTTCACCATAGTCAATGTCTTCTTCCTATGCATATCCCTTTCATATCAATCTAGATTTATTTCTTGTGACTTCACCATTTTCATTCAATTTATTACTGTATATCCACTTAGTACTGATAACATTTTTATCTTTTGGTCAGGGTGCTAAGGACCAGGTTTTGTTCTTCTCTATTTTCTCTATTTCCTCCTTCATTGCATTAACCCATTCTTCATTCTCTAATGCAACTTTCACAGTTTTAGGTTCAAATTCACAAATTAAACATGTACCTTGTCTTGTTTTGCTTCTCGTTTGCATTCTAGCATGTTTGTCTCCAATGATTTGTGTTTCGGGATGATGTCTTCTGACAAAACTAGCCAAAACTTGATTTCTCCTTTCTTGCTCATCCTGCTCAAGGTCATTTTCTTGCTCGGTAGCTCCATCTTGTTCCTTGGTTTGTGTTGCTTGTTGTCCTACATTGTTTCTCTGTTGACTGGTTGTCACAGTTTGCGGTGTCGGTAGATACTTTGGATGTTCAATGTAAGTGAATCTACCATAGTCTTCTAGTTCCTTTGTACTTTCCTTTATGTACTTGTTATCAAACTCATCAACACGAACATTGGTACTTTCAACTATCTTATTTGTAACCTTATTCAAACATTTATATGATTTACTTGTAGTGGAATATCCCAGAAATATTCCTTCATCTCCTTTAGAATCAAATTTGTCATTTCTCTCATCTTTCAAAATAAAGTATTTACTTCCAAAAATTTTGAAATAACTTACAGTAGGTTTGTGTCCAAACCATAGTTCATAAGGTGTTCGGTTGGAGTCCTTCAATTGTACTCAGTTAAGAACATACACAGCTATACTGACAGCTTCCCTCCAATCTGTCTGAGCAAAATTTTTCTATATCATCAATGTTCTAGCACAGTTAATTATAGACCTATTCCTCCTTTCAGCAATGTCATTTTTCTGAGGTGTCCTCGGTGTAGATACCTATCTTTTGATTCCATGCTCATTACAAAAATCAATAAATTCATCAGAGATAAATTCACCTCTTCTATCATATCTTAAGCATTTTATTTCCTTTTCGGTTTCTTTCTCTACCTTAGCTTTATACCACTTAAACATTTTGAAAGCTTCAGATTTCTCTTTCAGGAACATAACAGTCATCAGTCTAGTATAGTCATCGACAAAAAGAATAAAATATCTATCACCAAAACAACTTTGAGTTCTCATAGGACCACATAGGTCGGTATGAACCAACTCAAGTATCTTCTTTGTTAAATAGTCTTTGCTTTTAAAACTAGACTTAGTCATCTTACCTTTCTGACATTCATGGCACATGGCATGATTAGGCTTTGTCAAGTTAGGCAATCCTCTAACTCTTTTCTTTCTACTAATCTTGATCATGTTGTCAAAATTCACATGGCATAACCTTATGTACCACAACCAGGCATCTTCATCCTTTATTAACAAACAAGAAGACTGATCCATATCAAGATAGAATAGATTACCTCTAGATTGTGTACTAGTTCTGACAAGTCTTCCTCCATCATTATAGATCTTCACCTTTTTGCTCTCAAAAGCTAGTTGGTGCCCTGAATTATTCAGCTAAGCCACACTTAATAGGTTATAGTTCAGTCCATCTACCCAATATGCATTTTCACATTGTAATCTGTCATTGATCATCAGTGAACCTTTACCTCTTACCATACAAGGTGCATCATTTCCCATTCTCACAGATCCTCTATTATATTCAACAAGATGATCAAAATTCTCTACATCACCAGTCATATGATGTGTACAGCCACTATCTATGATCCATGTATCATTTCTGCTTACTTTAGAGATCAATGTTGTCTCTTCATGTTTTTCTTCCTCCTCTGAGTCATCTTTCATAGCAACAAATACAACTTCTATATCATCATCAGAATCAGATTCAGTTTCAATATCTTCGGTTATGTAACATAGCTTTTTGCCTTTTTCATCTCGGTTGTCTCTGTTGTTGTGTCGGTAGCCTCTATTGACTCTTCTCCCATAGCTTCCTTCAGATCGATCTTTGGATCTATCATCATCTTTCTTCTAAGGGAATCTAGCAGCGATGTGACTGACTTCTTTATAGTTAAAGCATGCTAAAGGTAGCTTACCTCTATACCTTCCTTTTCCTTTGGGCAATCTTCTGGCCATAAGTGCTTCAAGCTCATCAAGTTCATCATCGATATTGTCATCACTATCGCAATTCTTACTATTCCTGCTAGATTTTCCAATCTTCAAAGAAGACATGAAAGTGGATTCAATAGAAGGAACAACACTGTTATCAAAGTTGTTTAATTCAAAGGTTGTAAGTTTACCAATCAGAGTGTCAAGAGTAAGGTTGGATGTAGCTCTTATTTCATGAATTGCAGAAATCTTGATTGCATAAATTGGTAGCAAAGTTCTGAGAATCTTTCTTATCATTCTTTCATCATCAATTTCTCCATCAGATGCTCTAATAGCATGTACCACCTCTTTGAGTCTATTTGAATATTGGACAATGTTCTCACCTTTCATTCTCATATCATCAAATCTACCTCTCACACGTCCAGCTCGGGCTCTTTTGACATTTAGATCTCCATTGTATATTTGTGTTAATTTATCCTACATTCCTTTGGCAGTCATGCATGTCTTGATATCTTCAAATTCAACATCAGTATAGGCAGCAGCAAGTTCCATCATATTAACATTGTGTTCATGTTTGTCCTTCAATTGATCAAGAGTTAAGGGACCAGTGGGCGATTGTATGTAGCCATTCTCCATCAGATCTAGTGCAAAGTTCCCAATTCTAGATATGTGTAGCTTCATTCTGCTTTGCCATACTGTGAGTTCTCTTTGTTTAGTTTCGGTACTTCCCTCTTATACATCTTGAGACCTTTATGCTTAAGTCCTTAAAACTCTGTTCCAAGCAACTTAGCTTTGATACCAATTGTTAGAATAACTGAGAGGGGGGTGAATCAGTTATCCAGTGTCCCAAAACAAAATGTATAATTCAAAACAACTTCTCTAATTTCTGCTCATCAGTAAACAATAAATACTTTCACTGTCTGTGCTTTTACCGATTACCAGTCTAATACTATAACAGTTTACCGATCAAATCTAACATGTAACATGTAAAGAATGATAACAAACAAATATCACAATCAACACATAACACAAGAGATTTAACATGGAAACCCTGTAAAGGGAAAAACCACCTAGGACCGACAACCCAAAATTGTTCACTCTTCTAAAGTGAGGTCGGTTAAGACCCAACCCTATTAAAGGTTTACAAACACACTGTCAGGTGTGATCTTGTTAGAGGATTTTAGACTAGAAGTTATCATCCAACCATCATTCACTATGGGGTTGACAAGATAACAATGTTCATTCTATGAATGATACATCATAAGACTTTTAGAGTCCACTCGGTTAAGATATTTTGACTATATACAATGGTTAAATATGTAACAGTAAATGACCTGCCTTAATACAACTTCAATTGCAGATTACAGATCAATATTTAGTCCATACAAATCTTTATGATCAATATTTCACTTCAGATTCAATATTGTATCAACTTACTGTTCATCAGTAATTGCTCTTTGTAACTCGGTAATTGTTCTATAGCTCGGTTCTTACTAACCAGTATGATCAGAATGCATGAAAACCTTGTTCACGTGATATTCCTGCAATTTCTACTTCTTCTATCATCATTTCATAAAGAAATTTTGATCTCTTATATAGACGAGTAAATCATTTTCTTCTCCACCATCAGATTTTGCTGCTTAACCTCATTCACAGATTTTTCCACTTCAAACTTTCTCGGTACTTGTGTCAATAACATGTTTCAATCTTCTCCGTTAGATCTTCCTTGAATTTTGTCAACCGTCGATCTGTGTAACAAACATTATGTATTACCTCGATGTTATACTCTTGCCAGCTAATCAATCTTATCAGCTAAACTAATCATTTAATTCATTATGTTACACTCGGTTAACAAAGAAATGCATCGGTGAACACTACTCGGTTAATACTGTGATCCGTATACACTATACTCCATCGGTGTATACTAGAAATGCTTCATTTACCAACAACACTGCTTTGTGTCTTTCAACTCTATAATTCATCGTAGATGAATGCAACATAATAAAGTCAATATCATCAAGTCATAGACTTGTCAAAAAGTTACTCAATGTGTTCCTTATCCTCATCTGTCATGTACATCTTTCTTCATGTAGATTTCTCTATTCTTCATCTCTTTTACCTTTCTTCAGATGTCTCGGTATAGTAACTTACAAGATAAGTGTTGTTAAACTAGTTGACATCAATGACAACATAATACTGATTTAATTGTATTACATATCTAATCAGCAACTCCTCAATGATCTTGTAATCACAAATTCTTCAATTAGATTCCAAATCAGTTTTAGTTAAACAGATTATAGATGTTTTAACTTAAGATTGAAGAAGATAATTGAAAGTGCACATTTAAAGATTGATGAAAAGTTTATGATTCAAGAGATATATCATGATTATGCACCTATGATTGAAGATGAACCTAGTCCTATCAGTAGAGAAGCAGTTGTTGAAGAAATGTTTGATAGCATTGATGTATTATTCAATGAAACTGAAACAAGTGAAGATGAATCACAAAAGACAGATGAGAGAGTCACACCTAATGTTCCAAAATTCACATATGGATACCATTAAAAAGAAGATATCATTGGAGATTAGAACAACAAATTCATGACAAGATCAAAAGCAAAAATAGTTAATGAAGCGGTATGTTTACTTTTATAGATCGAACCTTTAAGTGTTGAAGATGCTTGTAATGATTCTGATTAGCATGAAGCAATGAAATAATAATTAGATTAGATAATTAAAAATGATACATGGGAACTGGTCCCCAAGCCTAGTGACAAAAATGTGATTGGAACCAAGTGGATATTCAGAAACAAGATGAATGAAGATGGAACAGTAGTAAGAAACAAAGCAAGACTAGTATGTAAAGGATATGCGCAGAGAGAAGGAATTGATTATTCTGATACATTTTCTGATGTAAGTGGAGTGGTGAGTTCCAAGATTCTTCCAATGAATCTTCTAAAGACTCTCAACGTCTTTCAAAAGTGCCTTCAACCAGGAACAATACTATGCTCCAATCCATTGATATGACCAATCTAGGGTCACAACACTAGATCTCACCTCCACTTCACTTCAGACCATTCAATTCCATAGAAAAATTTAACTTCCTTCATAGGCCTACACATACTCAATCACTGTCATTGAACAACATAATAACTAATAACTAATCAATCTTTAAAACATGGATTTCAACTCTGCCATTCTAGATAGACCCGCATATAGAGGCACATAACTTTTGAACCAGATCAAATCTCCTCGATCACTCCAGTGAGGAGGGGTGTAATTAGGTTTAGAAAAACATATGAAAAGCTCATCAAAATCCAATGGTGCATTAGGGAGATATGACCCCTGCACTGAGACTGTGTTTTTCTATGACAGTCAAGAACAAAACAAAACACAAACAACTCCCTTAATTCTGAACCAAATGCCATCATTCCAAAAACAAAATGAACTTAATTCATACTAATCTCATTAATAAACAATATACTTCCAAAGCACACACATTTAGATGGATTAAAATCCTTGAAAATGTGACTTTTATAGGAGAAACAACACAATAAATCATGCAGAGAATGTATTCTTTTTTTTTTAGCTTTAAAACACCATCGTATTGAAACCAAAACATTGGAATAAAAATTGCAAATATACCATGCATGGCTCTCTAGCTAAAGGCCAAAGAGCTGATCCTTTTCTCACTTTTTTTTTCACTAACTCCCCTCTCTCCATTCGGTTACAAAATGATGTCCATTTAAAGACCACCCTGCTCTCTCCTCACCGTAATTCATAGCGGTTACATGCATTTCTCCTCTACGAGATTCTAGAAACTGTCCATATTTAATGGTGTCTAATAATAGACAAATCCATCAGGATTCTAGTTGTCCACTCAAAATGATAAATAATCTATGGTGGTTACAAATGCCATTTAATTACATTTGGAATTTTAATGCTTTCAAAGCACATGCCCATGTGGCGTTTATACATTTCATTCTAAAACTTACATAGCATTGTGGTTTTGAACATTAACCATCAAATTAATTCAATTGTGGGGTGCTTCTACACCATATTCCCACTAAGAAAATATTTCCATGTCCCATGGAAATGCCTAGTATCACTCTGGACCAAAAATCCTTGCACACGCTTCTGGTGTGCTTCTCCGATGTTGAAACTGACTCCATCTCTCGCAATGTTGTATAACAACAAACTACCCAACACAAACCATCCACCTTACCCAACAACAGACTTAGTCTGGTGATGCACTTCCCACTCTCTCTTTAGTGGTTTCTTTCAGCACCCTACTCCAGATGTATCTCTATCAGAGAATGGTCAGGACAGAACTTACTTGTCTGCCCACACAAACTCTCCAGGAACTTCTTTCCTTCTTGTAGCTAGATGGGTCGAGTTCTTTCCTCACAATATCTGTCTACCCAAATTTTTCACTAGCTCTGATACCATTTTGATGTAAGTGGAGTGATGAGTTCCAATATTCTTCCAATGAATCTTCTAAAGACTCTCAATGTCTTTCAAAAGTGCCTTCAACCAGGAACAATACTATGCTCCAATCCATTGATATGACCAATCTAGGGTCACAACACTAGATCTCACCTCCACTTCACTTCACACCATTCAATTCCACATACAAATTCAACTTCCTTCATAGGCCTACACATACTCAATCACTGTCATTGAACAACATAATAACTAATAACTAATCAATCTTTAAAACCTGGATTTCAACTCTACCATTCTAGATAGACCCGCATATGGAGGCTCACAACTTTTGAACCAGATCAAATCTCCTCGATCGCTTCAGTGAGGAGGGGCATAATTAGGTTTAGAAAAACATATCCAAAGTCATCAAAATCCAATGGTGCATTAGGGAGATATGGCCCCCACACTAACACTATGTTTTTCTATGACAATAAAGAACAAAACAAAATACAGACAACTCCCTTAATTATGAACCAAATGCCATCATTCCAAAAACAAAATGAACTTAATTCATACTAATCTCATTCCTAAACAATAAAATTCCAAAGCACACACATGTAGATGGATGCAAATCCTTGAAAATGTGACTTTTACAGGAGAAACAACACAATAAATCATGCAAAGAATGTATTCTTTTTTTTTAGCTTTAAAACACCATCGTATTGAAACCAAAGCATTGGAATACAAATTGCAAATATACAATGCATGGCTCTTTGGCTGAAGTCCAAAGAGCTGATCCTTTTCTCACTTTTTTTTTCACTAACTCCCTTCTCTCCATTCAGTTACAAAATGATGTCCATTTAAAGACCACCCTACTCTCTCCTCACCGTAATTCCTTGCGGTTACATGCATTTCTCCTCTACGAGATTCTAGAAATTGTCCATATTTAACGGTGTCTAATAATAGACAAATCCATCATGATTCTAGTTGTCCACTCAAAATGATAAATAATCTATGGCGGTTACAAATGTCATTTAATTATATTTGGAATTTTAATGCTTTCAAAGCACATGCCCATATGGCATTTATACATTGCATTCTAAAACTTACATAGCATTGTGGTTTTGAACATTAACCATCAAATTAATTCAATTGTGGGGTGCTTCTGCACCATTTTCCCTTGTAAGAAGATTGGAAGCCATAAAGTTATTTATAACCTATACAACATTCAAAGACTTTAAAGTATATCAGATGGATGTCAAGTCAGCATTCCTGAATGGAGAGTTAAAGGAAGAAGTCTACATAGAGAAGTCTGAAGGATTTAGCTTATCAGACAAACCTAATATGGTATGCAGACTGAAGAAAGCTCTCTATGGAATTAAGAAAGCCCCTAGAGCATGGTAAGAAAGACTAGGTGGTTACTTGACAAAAATCATATTCAAGAAAGGAGTAGCATATTGTAACTTATTCATAAGAGAGACACCTGATGGATTATTACTAGTTGCTATTTTTGTTGAGGACATTATTTTTGGTGGTAATGACAAGCTTAGTGCAGAATCTGCTAAAGAGATGTAGAGCGAATTTGAAATGAGCATGATTAGACCTATCAAGTACTTTTTGGGATTGAATGTGCAGTAGACAGATAAAGGTATTTTCATTAATCAGTCTAAGTATGTGAAAGAAATATTAAAGAAGTTCAAGATGGATGATTGCAAGCCAATAAGCACCCCTATGATAACAAGAAGAAAGCTCTCAAAAGATGATTCTACAATAGTAGAAAAGACCCTATATAAGTCTATGATTGGTAAACTCATATATCTTACGCAATCTAGACCAGACATTTCTAATGCAGTTGGTATTATTGGAAGATTTACAGCAGAACCTAGACAAAGTCATCTTATGGTAGTAAAGAGGATATTTAGATATTTGAAAGGAACTATAGACTATGGTTTATGGTATCCTAATTCATAAAATGTAGAACTTCATGTGTATACAGATGCAGATTGGGCAGGTTGCATTGATGATAGAAAGAGTACCTCAGGAGGAGCAGTATTTCTTGGAGACAAACTAGTTACTTGGACAAGAAAGAAGCAAAATTGTATTTCTCAGTCCACAAAAAAAGAAGAGTATGTAGTAGCAACATTAAATTGTTCTACAATTGTGGATTAAGAAGATGATAAAGGATTTTGGAATCCAGATTGATTACCCTATTGTTATTCATTGTGACAACACTAGCACTATCAATATGTCTAAGAACCCTGTGATGAATGCAAAGACAAAACACATTTAGATAAAATATCACTTCCTAAGAGAGAAAGTTATAGAGAAAGAAGTAAAATTGGATTATGCGAACACAAAAAAATAGTTAGCAGACATATCATGATATCATAGACGCAAAGGTTATATTTTATGGAGTTTATCTGATGGAGCCGACATTGTTTATATTGTTTCAAAAATTGCACCTATCATTTTGATATGCGTGTTTAGTTTTATGTTTGGTAATGAGTTAAGAATGTTTGGTTAAGAGTGTATAACATATTTTAGCTTGAGAATAAAGTTTTAGTTAATTTGGTGGAGCCGACAGTATGAAGCAATGCATCTACTCATATTGGGTTGTGCGGTCCTTTTTGTGATGCGTGCTTGGTTTAGTTGTTGGAGATGTTGTTGGAGAGTTGTACTATTTCTCTATTATAATTTCAAGAAGGTTCTAACATGATGACTTGATTATATCATTTGGAGAAGGATACTTATAGCCAGTCAGTTGTGATTGCTAAGTATGATTGAGAGAGCAAAGCAGAAGATGCGAATGTACTGAGAGAATATAGTTGATTCAATCATTAGTTGAAGATCTATGTGAAGAAGCAAAGAGTATATGTTATACATTGGAACTGATCAAGACAGAAGATCTATTTCCCAGTTCACCAAGATCTAGATATAGTGTGTATATGTTATGCAGAAGGTTGCAACCTTCACCATTTGAGCAGTGTGCTCTTGGACAGTGTGTCCTCACCCCTAACAGGGTTATTTGTAAAAGACTCCTAATAGGGCCCGACCTTTGACCAGGTCACTATACTTCATGCATTGTAAAGATCAACTCCTAATAGTATTGAAAGATCTTCTAACAAGGATCATTATACTCTAGTGCATTTTATAGTGGGTGCTAATTCCCATCAGGGTTTTTACCTATTTGGGTTTCCTCATAACCAAAATTGTGGTGTTATGTTAAGTGTTATCTTATTGTGTATATGCTTAATTTTATTTTGTACTTAATTGGATAAAGAATTGAATCTTATAGATAACTGATTCACACCCCCCCCCCCCCTCCTCTCAATTATCTCTTGGGACTATTCCTAACAATACAGGATGTAGGACTGAACCAACACAATCCCAAAGAGTTTTATAAAATTCACATGGGAAGCCATCACAATGTGGGGATTTGTCATCTTCCATGGTGAAATTAGCTTCCTTAAGGTCTTGTATAGATAGATTTTGATCACTAAAATCCCTTTGAGAATATGTAAGATGAGAAGGATCTGTAATAAGACAATCCTCCAAGGCTTTGTGGCTTGTAGTTGTAGGTGCTTGTGCAGTGAAAACTTTTTGGTAATGATTAACAAAGGCTTGGAGAATGTCTAGAAGTTAAATAAGAATTGAGCTACCCTCTCTAATCCTTTTGATACTTGGAGAGGAATGTCGAGGACGTAGACATGAGAAAAACTCCTTGCTAACTCAATCTTCAACTTTCAACCAGTGCATATGTGCCTTAATTTGAGCACCTCTAGCAACATTGATATCAACAACCTACTTCTGATAATGAAGAGTAACCACCTTTAACTATAAATCATTTGAGAAAGAATGAGATTCCAAGATCTCTATTATGGAAAATAATTCCTTGGTAGTCTAAGCATATGACCACCGATGAAATTGGGTTAGCCGTCTCCCATAAAAATGGAGGAATTTAGTTGTTTGATGAATTGCATCATTCCAATACAAAATCCAACATGTTGGTTGAGTGGGTCTGGTTCTTAGAATTATTTAGAACAATGGAGAGGGGGGTGAATTAGTTGTTCTCAAGTCCAAATGTACCAATTGAACTTTCTAGTACTTCAACAATCTCAGATCTAATCACCAACTCAACTCGGCTTCTAAAGTATATATCAGAAACATATAACATGCAGTCCACTGTCCAAATGTAAATAACTTGCAAAATATAAAAACATTCACATCAAAACATTGACAAAAGTATAACACCAGAATTATAGTGGAAACCCAACTTGGGAAAAACCACTTTGTAACATGCTACTGATATTTCACTCTTCTGAAGTGAGCTATGTGAAAATCCAACCCTGTTAAAGGTTTACAAATACACTGCTAGGTGTGACCCTGTTAAAGGATTTAAACACTCTGTCAAAAGTGACCTGGTTAAAGGATTTAAGTACATTCCATTAGAATTCCACCTTGATTAAAGGATTTATACAATGACTATTAGGTCAACCTTGATTAAACAATTTATACTGATACAATGGTTAGAAAGTAACAATAGTTTCTGATCTAAAAAATATACAACTCACTTTGTAAATATAGATCCTCTTTGCACATATATGTTGATTTACTGACTAAGCTTTATTTCCATCCCCATCATTGATCTTCTCAGAATTCACTTCAAGCAATCACAACTCTTCTCAACTTCAGCCTTCTACTTAGACTTATTAGTCAATAACATCAACAACTCCAGCTCCTTACTGTAACCTCACAATTAGGTTTTCCTTTATATCTCTTCGGTTAGGTTTTCCTTTATATCTCTTCGGTTAGGTAGATCCATCTTTTTCCACTTAATCTCCTCCATAGATCTTAGGTTTAGGTCAGATTCATCGAATCATTCCATCATTTAAGTTCTTCATCTTTCCTTCTAGATACATCTTCAAACTTCTCATTGAGTCCATAATAAAATGATTTACCATGCATTAAATTCTCCATACAATTCATTAATAAAGTCAACATGATTTACATATCCTAAGAATTCAACTATGTTGGCTGGGAATCACAATTCTTTCTCCAAATGTAAATTACTGACACTCGATCAATACTATGTTCTTCTCCTCGGTCATCACTGCGTAACTCAGTCATCTCTACAAACTGTCTTCCTTGGCTAACACTATCTTTGCTTGGTAATTTCATGTCACTCAGCATAAACTGATGTTCGGTTAACACTAAATTTACTTGGCATATACTGGCGCTCTGTCAACACTAACATCACTCAGCTTAAACTATATTTCTTCACTTTTGCTCAGTTAAGCCTACTTCTGCAGTCTTTCTTATTACTTAGATAAATAATACATTATCTTATCAATGTTCCAACTAATCAAGTACCCATTGAAGTATCAAATAACTCAACATTTCATTAGGTTATATTGTTATCTCCCTTCCCTAATCCTTTTCATCAATTAATAGATATGGTACTCTCCTAGATAGAAATTGTCTTACCAGTTAAGGTTTGACATCAATAAAAATACAACAATTATTTCAATTGTAGTTTCCAACAATCTCCCTCTTTGGCATTGATGGAAACATCACATGAATAACACATGATTTAGCAACCAATCCAAAAACTTTGTATGTGCATCAAAAAGTTTTGTAATATCCTAAGCTTCATTCTGATTCACAAATTTGCCTTGCTTGACTGTTCACATAGTTAATCCCTCTGAATCTTTTCAGTCAACCAACTGTCACTAAATCTTGGATCACATCTCTATGTTTTCATCTGAATCTCTCCCTCTTTGATAATAATTCCAAAGTAGTATCTATCACTTACATCTTCCACATGTATATGTCTTCTTGTCAGTGCAATATACAGTATTTCTCCCTCTGTCATCTTGCTTATGACTGATTATCAACTTTGTTGTACTTCTCACAAGTCTAGGCAGCTCCTAAAGTGTGACCTTTTCTAAATCAATTTGTCAGATATTATGTGTGGCATATTTGATGTAGTGCTCCTAGTTGACTAGGCAGACTCAGTTAGGGGAATCACCCCTAGTTTACCTCTAAAATATTCATGAGAATCCTTAGGTAAAGCTTTTGTGAATATGTCTACTAGTTGTTCCTTTGTATTCACATACTTCATTATCGCTTCTTTATCTTGTACCAGTTCTCTAAAGTAATGGTACTTAATAGCAATATGTTTATTCTTTATGTGCATCATTGGATTCTTTGATATATTGATAGCACTTGTGTTATCATAGAAAATAAAAATCAGCTCAGTGATTTCCTTTTTCATTCCTTTCAACAATTGCTTGATCCATACCAAATTTGAACAATTCACTACAGTTGCTACATACTCAACTTCTGCTGTAGATTGGGAAATGCAGTTTTGTTTCTTGCTTGTCCAGGAGACTAATCTCTTTCCTAGAAAGATTTCTCCACCACTTGTACTTTTCCTGTCATCAACATTTCCATCCCAATCTGCATCAGTGTAAACTCTTAGTTCAAATTTCTCATTCTTCTTGTAGTACAATCCATAATCTTTTGTCCCTTTTAGATATCTTTGTATTCTCTTCACTGCCATCATATGATTTTCCTTAGGATTGGAAAAAAATCTTGCCACAATCCCAACTGCTAGGGCTATATTCAGTCTATTGTGGACAACATATTATAGTTTTCCAATCATGGATCTATACAGGGTTTAATTTACTTCAGCAGTATCATCAATTTTACATAGTTTTTGTCTAGTAGCCATAGGAGTACTTATTGGTCTAGAATCCTCCATACCAAAAGTTTTTAGTATCTCTTTAACATATTTAGATTGAGTAATAAAGATACCTTTCTCCATATGATAGACTTGTAATCCAATAAAGAATTTTATCTCACCAAACATAGACATTTCAAACTCAATTTGCATCTCATTTGAATTTTTTTAACATAGGGCATCTTGTCCACCAAATATGATATCTTCAACAAAAATTTCAGCTAACAAAATCCCTTTACCTTCTTCAGATTTCTTATAGAGATTTTTATTTTCATTTGTTCTTGAAAATCCAATATTTATCAAATAATTGTGCAACCTCTCATACCATGTCTTGGGGCTTGTTTCAATCCATACAGTGCCTTGTTCAATTTTCAAACCATATTTGTCTTTCTTGGGTCAACAAATCGTTAAGGTTGTTTAATGTATACTTCTTCTTCTAATATACCATTCAGAAATGTAGATTTGACATCCATCTAATATACTTTGAAATCTTTGCATGCAGCACATGCAAGTAGAGTTCTCACTCCTTCTAATCTTACTACAGGGGAAAATATTTCCCCATAGTCTATTCCTTCTTCTTGTGCATAAACCTTGCATACCAATCTTGCCTTGTTCCTTGTGACTTGTCCATGTTCATTAAGCTTGTTTTTGAATACTCATTTTGTTCCAATAACATTCTTGTCTTCTGGTCTCGGCACTAGAGTCCAGGTATCATTCTTTTCTATCTGATCTATTTCTTCATTCATAACTTGTATCTAGTCATCATTCTTTAAAGCATCTTTCACAGTTTGAGGCTCAAACTCACATAGTAAACATGTAGGGTCTTTCAACTTACTTCTTGTCAAGACTCCAGATTCCTTATCTCCAATGATTTGTTTTGTCTTATGATGTCTTCTTACATATTGTTCCAATGTAGGTTCAGATTTATTTTCTCCTTGATCTTTAGGTTCATCATGCAAATTATCAGTTTCTTCTTCTGATTGCTTGACATCATCCTCCTGATGCTCATCATTGCTTACTCGTGACTCTACATCTAGTGTAAGTGTGTTACTTGCCTCTCCTTCTTCCATGTACACAAAATATCTATAATCTTCAGGTTCTTATTTTCCTTCTAGTTCATTCTTCTCTATATATTCATCAACTCTAACATTTACACTTTCCACAACTTTGTTAGTGTTAGAATTCAAACACTTGTAATCTTTTCTCTTAGTGGAATAACCTATGAATATTCCTTCATCACTTTTTGTATCAAATTTTTCATTCCTATTATCTTTTAGTATATAGCATTTACTCCTAAAGATTCTAAAATATTTCACATTAGGTACATATCCATCCCATAGCTCATAAGGTGTAGCACTTGTACCTTTCTTGATTTGTACTCGGTTTAAGGTATAAATAGTTGTACTTATGTCAAATTGTCTCCAGTATTTTTGTGCAACATTCTTCTCAATCATCAGTGTTCTTGCACAATCCATAATTGACCCATTTCTTCTCTCAGCTATGCCATTTTGTGGAGGTGTTCTCGGTGCAGACATCTGTCTTTTGATTTCTCTATCATTGCAGAACATATTGAACTCATTTGATATAAATGCTCCACCTTGGTCAGATCTCATACATTTCAGGATTCTACCTGTTTCTTTTTCAACTTTTACCAAATACCACTTAAACAACTGAAATGCATCAGATTTTTATTTCAAAAATATTATAGTCATCATCCTAGTGTAGTCGTCAACAAACAGAATAAAGTAATTATCACCATAATAACTTTGTACACTCATAGGTCCACAAAGGTCAGTATGAACCAATTCCAAAATATTCTCAGAACTAAATGTCTTGCTCTTAAAACTAGGCTTTTTCATTTTTCCCAACTGACACTATTTACACATCACATTATCAGGTTTCTTCAATCTCGGCAAACCTCTAACTTTCTTCTTTTTACCAATATTTACTAAATTGTCAAAATTTACATGACACAACCTCTTATGCCATAACCATACATCATCAAATTGTGGAAACAAACATGTTTCTTCAGATAGGTCTAGATATAACAAGTTATCTCTAGTCTATTCTCCACTTCCAATTAGTTCACCAGTGGCATCAAATATTTTAGCCTTTCTGTGATGAAACTCCACTCGGTAACCAGTATTGTTCATCTATGCAACACTCAACAAATTATAGTTAAGACCTTCAACCTAATAGGCATTTTCACATGTGATTTTATCAGCTAGCTTAATTGATTATTTACCTCTCACAGGACATGGTGCATCATTACCGAACTTAACACTTCTACCTTTGTAATGATCTAGGGTTTCAAATTTCCTTTTATCACCAGTCATGTGATGTGAGCAACCACTATCAATAATCCATTTATCACCTTTACTCACATAATAAATAAGTGTAGTTTTCTCATATTCATCATAATCATCTTTCATAAAAACCATGTAATCTACTTCAATATCACAATTATCAGTGTCACTGTCAATTTCCTCTTCAATAATATAATCAGATTTCTTACCTTTGTCCATGTAGTCTTTGTACCTTCAGTGATCTATGTTATCTCTCTTACCCTTGTACTTGCTTTCTCTTTCCTCATCCTTGTCAGTCCTATCAGGACATCTTGCTGCAAGATGGCCAAGTTTGTTACATGAAAAATAGATTATAGGAAGTTTACCTTTATATTTTCCTTTTCCTCTTTTTAATCTTCTATCCATGAGTGCCTCAAGATCATCTAGTTCCTCGTCATTAGTGTCACTATCACTATCAATTTTCACACATTTTTCATTTCCTCTCTTAGACTTATGCAAAACCATTTGTGACTTCAATGCAGATTCAACATTAGGAATAGTGTAGTTATCATAGTTAGATAGCTCAAAAGCAATAAGCTTACCAACAAGACTTTCCAGAGTTGGAACATTACCAGGGTTACATCTTGATTCTTGAATTGTAGAAATTCTAGTAGCATAGATAGGAAGAAAATTTCTCAATACCTTACCAATAATAGTCTCATCATCAATGATTCCATTAGCTCCTCTAATAGCATTCACTATCTCCTTAATTCTACCACAGTACTGAGCAATATTTTCACCTTTTTTCATTTTCATTTCATCAAACTTACCTCTCAAGCTTTCAGCTTTTGCTCTCATTACATTTGTATCACCACCATAGATAGATGCAAGAGTATCCCACATTTTCTTTGCAGTAGTGTAGTCTTTGATATCTTCAAATTCAGGATAGCTTAATGCAGATGCAATCTCCAACATTTCTTGATTATGTTCTTGTTTTGCTTTCATCTCCTCGACAGCCAAAGGTGCAATAGGTATAACATAGTCATGTTCCACATAGTACTTCACCGAATCACCAATACCACCTAGATGCAATTTCATCAGACTCTACCATGCAGGGAAGTTCTCTTTGTTCAACTTTAGTACCTCCTTTTTATACATCGTGATCATTAGCTTCAAGTACCTTTAAAATTTTCTCTGTAAGCACCAAAAAATCTCATACCAATTATTAGAAATATTTAGAACAATAGAGAGGGGGGTGAATCAGTTGTTCTCAGGTCCATATGTACCAATTGAAATTTCTAGTACTTCAACAATATCAGATCTAATGACCAACTCAACTCGGTTTCTAAAGTATATATCTGAAACATATAACATGAAGTCCATTGTCTAAATGTAAATAACTTCCAAAATATAACAACATTCACACAAGTATAACACCAGAATTATAGTGGAAACCCAACTTGGTAAAAACCACTTTGTAACATGCTACTAATATTTCACGCTTCTGAAGTGACCTCTGTGAAAAGCCAACCCTGTTAAAGGTTTACAAACACACTGCTAGGTGTGACCCTGTTAAAGGATTTAAACATTGTCAAAAGTGACCTGGTTAAAGGATTTAAGTACATTCCATTAGAATTCCACCTTAATTAAAGGATTTATACAATGATGGTTAGGTCAACCTTGATTAAAGGATTTAGATTGATACAATGGTTAGAAATTAATAGTAGTTTCTAATCTGAAAAACATACAACTCACTTTGTAAATATAGATCCTCTTCACATATATATGTTGATTTATTGACTGAGCTTCATTTCCATCTCCATCACTAATCTTCTTAAAATTTGCTTCAAGCAAGCACAACTCTTCTCAACTTCAGCCTTCTGCTTGGACTTATTAGTCAATAACATCAACAACTCTAGCTCCTTACTGTAACCTCATAATTAGGTTTTCCTTTATACCTCTTCGGTTAGGGAGATCCATCTTTTGCCTCTTAATCTCCTTCGTAGATCTTAGGTTTAGGTCAAATTCATCAAATCCTTCCATCATTTAAGTTCTTCATCTTTCCTTCTAGATACATCTTCAAACTTCTCATTGAATCCATAGTAAAATGATTTACCATGCATTAAATTCTCCATACATTTCATTAATAAAGTCAAAATGATTTGCATATCCCAAGAATTCAACTATGTCGATTGGGAATCTCAATTCTTTCTCCAAATGTAAATTACTGACTTGATTAATACTATGTTCTTCTACTCGGTCATCACTGCATAACTCGGTCATCTCTACAAATTATCTTCCTCGGCTAACACTTTCTTTTCTTAGTAATTTCATGTCACTCAACATAAACTGATATTCTATCAACACTAAATTTACTCGGCATATACTAGTGCTCGGTCGACACTAACATCACTCGACTTAAACTAGATTTCTTCACTTTTTCTCGGTTAAGCCTACTTCTTCAGTCTTTCTTCTTGCTTAGATAAACAATACATTATCTTATCAATGTACCAACTAATCAAGTACCCATTGAAGTATCAAATAACTAAACCTTTCCTTAAGTTATCTTGTTATCTCCTTGCCCTAATCCTTTTCATCAATCAATAGATATAGTACTCTCCTAGATAGCAATTGTCTTACTAGTTAAGGTTTGACATCAATGACAATACAATAATTGTTTCAATTGTAGTTTCCAATACTGGTTTCTAAATTCCAAATCCTCTATATGTGTTCCAAAGCAGGAGGATGACTCAATAATGATGCGTTGAGAAAAAAATGAGACTTAACAGAACGTGGCAAAGCAACACACCATTCAATTCTAAATTTAATGGGAAAGTGGTTTGACAAAGTGACATTAGACAAAGGTAGAACTAGAAATATTATTGAAAAAGTTGCTCCAAGTATACCAAACTGCATGCCGAAGGCAGTGGTTGGTATTGGGATAAAAAAATACCTAATTTATTGTGCATGTAAAATCAAGCCTCTCACTCACTAGTTGTCCATCAAAATCATGAAATTTCATCCTTATTAGAAGCCACTTCAACTATGTTAAAGTCTCCACACAAAACCCAAGTGGTTGGAGGTAATGAATCAACCACCAAAGGTAAGCTTTTTTAATCGTATCATTAGGAGCATAAACATTGATTATTCCAAAAGCATGAGTGCCAATTTGCATAAGGACCCATACCAATCTGTACATGGAGTCCTTTCCATGACTAATAATAGCATCTTTCCAACATGGCAAAAGAAGAGTAACAACTCCTCCATGACCAACTTCATAGTTGGAAGCAAAAACTAGACTATTTGGCCAAATTACATGGCATGCTATAGTGAGAAAAAATGTAGTTATTTGACCTCTTAGAGATAAAAAATCAGTTCGAGGAAACTTATGATGAACATCTCTTACTAAATATTTACTTGAGATCTCTATGAGACCTCAAACATTCCAAGAGATAAAATTCATTTTGAACCATCATTCATGGCATCCTCTTTCCCAAGAGAGGAGAAATTGTTATGCAAATACTCAAAATTCATGTGGAAAATAGGGTAAAGGTCCCCCAGGATCATTTATCTTTTTCTAGGCCCTTTGTCTTCCCTCCAAGGAGGCCTATGAGAATGACATAAGGAAGTCAAAGAACCATAAATAAAAGAAGCCAATTGTGGACTATCATGAGCTCCCGTTGAGTGTGAAATAGAGTCATTTTGGTCCTTGAGAAGAGACTCACTAGGTGGTGATAAAGTCTCCTAAGAAGTAGGGTTTGAATTTACCCAAGGGAGAAACACTCTTGGAGGCCTTGGAAGGAATAGAATCCTTGGGTGGAGAAGTAGAGGAAGGTGAATCCTACTTAAGCTAAAGGGACAAAGTGTGTTTTCCTTTATAGATGACAGTTCTCCAACTAGCAATCCCCTTAGGATTTTCTGGAGCTCTAGATGCAACAATCTCCTTATGAGGAGATTTAGTCCTAGGAGTCACTAGAGGGCAATCCTTAATTTTATGTTCTACAAAATAACAACATAAATATGTATTGGAAAAATTTAAATACATGACTCCCTGAGAGAAACACTTCCCACCAACTTGAATATCAATGGTATCCTTAAGTTCCTTAGCAAGATCAATTTCCACACAAATCCTCTTCTGATGTCAGACATAGAAAAAACATTATGGCTCCATAAAAACTACCCAACCAAGGGTCTAAGCAATATTTTGCAAAAATGACCAATAGAGAAAAGGAAGACCGTGAAACTCAATCCAAATGGGTACCTTAAGAATCTTCTCATCAGAGATGGAGAAGTCCCGAGACCAAGGTTGCAAAAATAGGAGATAAGAACAAACAAACCAAGGCCATTTTTTAGGACACCCTCTACATAAGATGGGTTCCCAAAATAGAACAAAAAAACCCTTTGGTCAAATTTTGCACGCCATCTAGGCAGACCCTGTGAGGGGTCCATGCCTTGGCGACCCATTCCTGCAACACACTTTCAAAAGGAACATGACCGACAAAATAGCCTATCAAAGTAGTTTTTTCTATCCAATCACGTGCATTATCAAAATCCTGCATGGGTAAAACAACATTAGGGGTAACATAAGCCTTATCTCATGGAATACCTTCAGGAAAAACTTGCAAGGATGCTTTCTCAGAGGATCCATGATCTCCCAATGTCAATACTCCAACACTAGTAGAAACAGTTGTGCTAAAGCTGGCGAGAGCCATCAAAAAGTCTTATTGAATTCCCACACTAAATGTGGTTTGAAATCTATTGGTGAACATATATATAGTATGGAAACTCTAACGAAAACCTAGAAAGGAAATGTGACCATAGACTTTCAGAGCACACTCCAACCTCCTTCCAACTCCTTTTTCAAAATATTTCATAAATTTATTTTTTAGTATTCATAAAATAATGATAAATGTTTTAAATTTTAATATAAAAAACTAGACATAGAAATTATAATTTAAAACTATAGATTGACATTTCTTTAGATAGATATATTTAAGATATATATAACTTTAAATTTGGTTTGAAATCTATTGGTGAACATATAGTATGGAAACTCTAATGACAACCTAGAAAGGAAATGTGACCATAGACTTTTAGAGCACACTCCAACCTCCTTCCAACTCCTTTTTCAAAACATTTCATAAATTTATTTTTTAGTATTCATAAAATAATGATAAATTTTTTAAATTTTAATATTAAAAAACTAGACATAGAAATTATTATTCAAAACTATAGATTGACATTTCTTTAGATAGATATATTTAAGATATATATAACTTGGCAATTACAGATAGAAAGGAGACAATAATGAAAAGGGTACTTTACAATAAGGATTGCAATTAAAATTATCATGCTCATTAGTTTAAAATTATAAATTTCATCTATATCATCCATTATTATGTTGAATTTGGATTCTAGAAATGTCATCTCTATTGCACACTTGAATTTGTAGCATAATACTTTAGTTAATTTGTATATATGTTATCCTTATATTTTCAAGGAGTGTGAGAGAAAACATGACAAGTTCTCTTAGTATTTCTTAGTGAAATATAATTCCAATGGTGGTCATCTTTATTTTATTATTCAAAGGAATCTAATTATTTCAAAAAATGAAAAAAAAACTAATAAAAAATATATTTTTAATATCATCTAATCTAATTATATGATGTAATGATTATTTTAGCGTGAAAATATTTATATTGTTATATAACTAATTATATAATATTAATATATATTTAAACTTTAATTTTAATTTCCTATCAACGTATTCATATAAATACAAGTGCTAATCTATTTTCCAACCCAACACTTAGAGTAGGTCCCATGTGTTTGATTAGCTTATTTTTGCTACCAACAACTACTCAATTTTTTATAGTATTTTTAAGTACTCTTCTTATATGATATTTTAATAAAAAAATTAATACAAATAAAATTTGGAAGTTTCTCATTAATTGGCAATTGAGGGTTCATCATGTTCCCAAGAGTAAGACAGAGTTGAAATGAAGTAAGCTAGATAGTGGATGGTGAAGGTAAATTTTGATGGGGCATCTAAGGGCAACCCAAGCTCTTCATGTGTCACATGTGTTGCTCAAGATTTAGATGGTACAAATAAAGCTTGTGGAGGGAACAAATAATGAGCTTAAAGCTCAAGCAACCTTATTAATGTCCAAATTACAAGTTAAGAAACTACATTTGGAGGGGGATGTTATCTCTATTTGAGCATTAGATATTGTCATTAGTATCAAATTAGATTAGTCGGTTATCTATGTTGATTAATCGGTAAAAGGAAGAACTTCAAGCTACAATATACTAGTCGGTTAAACAAACAAGCCTTCATACCAAGTATTCACAAGGTAGTACCGAGAGCTAAATGGAAACAAATTTTACCGAGCATCAGAGTAAACTAAGCACCGAGTGTCAGTAAACATCAAGTTGACTGAGCATCGAGCGCTAGTATATTCACCGAGCATGAAAGGCTATGTTTACCGAGCAATCTAGGAAATGGCATAGTAATCAATAATGGCACATCTACCTATGTAAATGGTTACATAGATTCATAAATCATTTTACCAAGATAGATGATTATTTATTGTAGATGTAATCATTAAATGTAATGATGATTCCTACGTAAAGCTAGATCTAGGTCAATTTTGTACACCATAGATCTTAGGTTTTCCTAAGATCTAAACCTAATTAGGTCATGGAAATCATACCCGTTTGCTATATATTTGTAATTCATGTCATTTTGACATAAGGCAAGCAAGCGAATCAAGCAGAAGATCTTGAAGCAATATCCATCTTCAAGACATCAGAATTCAGACATGGTTTGCATGTATGAGCAATGACCAGAGATACAATTCAATTTATTTAGAAGCAGGCAAGGATACCGACCATAACATAGGACATATTACTACACATAGAGGTGATATTCATTTAGTATATCATAAGAACTGATTCAGAAAAAGTATATTTGTCATTTACATATACTTTCTGTTATTTTCTAATCATTGTAACAGAGTTAGTAAAATCTCCTAATAGAGTAGACTTAGCAGTCTGTTTGTAAATATCTTAACCGAGTACACACTCAAGTAGTGTTGTTTAAATCCTTTAACAGGGTAGATCTAGTCGATCTAATTGTTACTCCTAATAGGGTAAGATTACCAGAAGTGATCACAACTTGTAGCCTTAACCGACATACTTTATTATTTGCAATAGTGAAGAATTTGTGGGTGTTATCCCCACCATAATTTTTACCTTCTTACAAGGGTTTTTGCGTAACCATAATACTTGTGTTATGTGATTGATTTATTGTTTTTTTCCATGCACTTTACATTTACCAAGTCAATTGAATGAATGTCACAAATAATGGGTTTAGTTAGATAGATTAGATACTACTATTTGTAGATTGAATATTTAGTTACAAAATTTTGAGGGCACTGATTCACCTCTCCCCTCTCAGTCCCTTATCTTTCCATTCCAACAATTGGTATCAGAGCTAGATCTCTTACTAGAAGGTTTAACTACTGAAGAGGAAAGATCTAAACATGGAGAGATACAAGTTGGACAAAACTATAGAGAATCAAAAGATTCATATGCAGATCCTTGTTGGGCAATACAAGCAAGCTAAGGATGAGTTGAAAAAGTTACTAGTTCAAAGAAAGGACATGGCTATTCGACAATGTGAGACTAACTATCATGAAGAAGATATTGATAACCCATTTGAGAATATTGGATCTAGTTCAATCAATATATCTGACATTTCTGAAAGTGCAATTTCTGTTTTATCTAAAAAAAATATTCATTTGACTGAACAAGTGAAAGCCCTGTAGATCGGTCAAGAAGTACAAATGGTAAGAATGATAGATGTGATGAATAATGCTAGACAAGCTGAACAAGAGAGAAATTTGGTTGTTGAAGACATAAGACAAATGATTGAATAGTTGCAAGTAAAGGAATTTGAGATACTAAGACTTACCGAGCATCACTTCGAAATATCCAATCAGATGATTCTTGTAGGCCATGAGATCAACCAAGTAAATAATGAGTTATCAAGGAAAATTGAAGATATTGGAGCACTTGGGGAAGAAAATGAAAAACTAAGAAATGAAGTGAAGATGCAATAGCAACATAATGAGATGATGAAATAGGCTGAAGATAGTTCCAAGAAAATTGATGATTTTCTAATTAGTCAAAGAGGGCTTGGAAGTACTATTGGATTAGGCTACACCAAGCAAGGAGAATCATCTAAGAAATTTTAACAGATGAATAACAACAAGAGTCAAAGACCTAAGACACTGACATGTTATCATTGTGGTAAACTAGGCCATGCTTAAAATGTTTGCAAGAGTAAAGCACAAGGTAAACCTAAAACCACTCCTAAATTTAATGGTCATTGTTATAATTGTAACAAGTTTGGACATCAAGCATATGAATTATGAATGTTGATATAAGTTGAATAGGACTCCTAACAAACCCTACATGGAGAAATATTGTCACACTTACAACATGCATGGACACGCCTCACAAGAATGCAGAACAAAGATGAAGCAAGTCTGGACACTGAAAGGACAGAATAAAACCTATCAACGGAGAAGAAAAGGTGATGCTTACACTTGGGATTATAACACATGGGTTAACTGCACAACATGTGGAAGGTATGGACATATTGCAGCTAATTGCATGAGGAAGAGATGGGATGGAAAATCTCAAAGTTGGACAAGAACTGGTATGGTATGTTTACACTATCACAAAGTTAGTCACCTAAGTAAAGATTGCACAGACTGAGCACCAAAAACACAAGTTTTTTAAAATGGTAATACAATTGCAGATATCGTGAGAATAAGAAATGATATGTGGAGAAATGCATCAAATGATAATGTTGAGTCAACTAATGCAGTCGGTGAAACCTTATCCATTGGATTGGGTGACATTGGAACCTCCACCTAAGTTGAAAAAGGTATGTATGGAACTGATAATTCAAGATGATCACATTTTTCATATAGTTCCTTATGTTAGATGTGCACATACCAAATCCACATAAATTGAGATGCATTCTGATTTTAAAATTTTTGAAACCTTAAAGAGTTTATAGTCAGTATATGTTAGACCGAGTGAGAAGTTACTAGTCGGTGACTAATATGCAAGGTTAACCGAGTATCAATATTAACTGAGTGAAGAGTTACATGTTAACCGAGCTATTGGTATTTTGCAGTACACACTGAGTTTGACAGGTGTCATCAAGCTGTGATTAGGTTGAGAATTTATTGCAAAAAGGTTTGAGTGGGAATTTGAAAAAGCTATAAATATGTGATGAACTTAGTTCATTTTTTACCAACATTTACAAAGAGCGAAGAGTTTTCAGAGTGATTTTGAGCAAAGGATTTCCAGAGTATTTGAGCGCAATTTCAATGTCTTCCAAGTGATTTCATCATCATTTTCGAGCAAGTATTGTTATCACCAAGCTGTTCATTCATTACTTATCGAAACCCTAAATCAAGAGACTATGGCATCCACATCAAAGATAAACAAATCTAAGTTTGCAAAGGAGAAATAAGTTAATCTTATAATTTCTGCAACATGTAATGAGCCCAAATACAAACTTCATCCTGAAGTTCCATCCCAAATTGACCAAATGGGAGATTTCTCAAGCATACCACCTAGGGTTTTACTGGTTGAGGATGTACACTCGTACATCCATTGTAAGATAGGGGAAATTGGTGATTTTGAAATGTATGCAGCCTATCAGAAGTTGTGTGGAGAAGATGGAAAACTAAAATTTGATCATGAGAAACTAGAAGTAAAAGGATTGGTGAATGCCCTATATTTTCCAAGAGACTTCAAGAATGAATGGATTAGGGTTGTTCTCAGTCGGTTCCACGATGAAATTTTTTGGTTGGATGAGCCTGTTAAAATCACTAAGAACATTATTCATGTTGTCATCGAGTATCCTACCACTGACAAGACAAAAGCACTTCATAGTGCATCAAGGGATGAAATTGAAAAGAACACCGAAGCTGAGTGGGATGGCCAAGCTATGAAGATAAACTCAATCAAAGACCCGGAGGTAAAATTAGCAGCTCATGTCATCAGTTACAAGATCTATTAGTTGAGAAAACTGAACAGTGTACCATGTGGAGCCGTTGACATAGCTTTCAAAATGGTCAAGAAAGGTTTTCAATTGGACCTCGCTGAGCTTATTTTGAAGCAGATTGAAGAGAACATGAAGAGAATTCGGTCAACAAAGCCAAATACATGTAAGTTTGGATCCCTGCTAGTTTGCATATTCTTTTATGTGCAAAGATTTTTCCCATTGGTCGGTAATGTGGAATGGTCAACTGACAAGCCAATCACAGTTCAAATTACAAATTTGATTAAGAACTTGGGAGATAATTTTAACAATGTTGTAGATAACTATTTTGCGCAATTCAAAGGTAGAATGAATTCTCGGAGTAGAATTCCAAGGCAACTAGTTGAAGACTATGAATAGGAAATTTGTTTTTTAGTTGACACTGATCATACTTTGATTAAGGCTATGGAGCCAAGGAAAAAATGGTTAGCCCCCATGGGATATGAAATAAATATTAATTTTGCTTCCAAATCAATAAAGTCTTTATTGGCTGAGCCTAAGGATTCTAAAGCAGACGAGTTTGGAACTTATGAAGAGGCCAAGACAAGAATTAAATTAGGCCTAGTTATCGGTAAAATTACAAAGAAGTCAAAGAAAATGATGAAAAATTTGGTTAATAAATTTGGTGATGATGCTGGATCATCTGAGAGTATACTGATTGAGGTAGCAATTGAAGGTCAATTACTTCTTTCTGAAAAATCACATGATAGTGAAGAAACTGAGTCAAACAATGATGTAGATCCTACACCGGTTTCTCCTTTCCCCACTCCAAAGAAGAAGTAGTTAGAAGTGTAGACAAGGGCATGTACACAGTCAACAACTACAACTTCACCTCCATCGAAGAAAGGAGTTGTGAAGATATCTAGGCCAACAATAGTAACACCAACGAAGACCTACAAAAAGAGAGGTACTAAATCTTCTACCGAGGCCCCTAAGAAAAGAAGGAAGCTAATTAGAGGCAAAGATGCCCTACTACCATACTGCTCATAGTTGGACAACTCGCTAAGGTTCAAACCAAGGGAAGGTTGAGTTAGGTGGAGGGAGTTTGACTGCTTTATCAATAGTTGAGACTCAAGCTAGAGATGATGATGAAGATGATAATGATCAATTTTAAAATATTATAAATAAGGATCGGTTAATTAATGAGGTTGTTGAAGAAATAATTGAAAACAAAGGATTAAGTGATCCTGAAATTGGTTGGTTTGAGCACTTGTTAACCGAAGACTAGAACAAAATTGAAGAGGCTATCATCCAGATGATGATTAGATTCAAGAGGGTACCAATTGACTTCACCAAACATTTACCCAAGGCATTAGAAGAAAGAATTTCACAGAAATGGACATATGCCTTGAATGCAGAGAAAAGAATGAGGGAACAATCCCTAGTTTTGGCAATGCCAACATTAATAGTTCCCGAAATTGATGAAGTAATGAATAAGTATTCAAATAGATTTCGAGTGAAGAACTGGGTACTGTAGATACTTGATGAGAATCAGGTAGACATAGATGAGAACAGTCAATCATCTAGACTTTGATTATACAATCTCGTGAAGAGTCAGAAAAAGATGGCCTTAGCCATTATTCCTGAGAATAAATTTAAGAGAAAAGGTAAGGGAATTCATACTGATGATGCGAACCTGGCACCAAAGCACATAATTGATATATTAGATACTGAGGTACCTGATACAACAGATGCCACCAAGGAAATGAGCTTAATTAAGGATGCACCATATCAAGTAGAAATATAAGGGATTGTTAATAATGCACTTGATGTACTCATTAAGGACATCACAAATGGTGATCTTAATGACATCGAAGATGATGAGGATGTCACTATTGCTGGAGCTCAACCACAAGAAGAGGGAACCACAACCGAGCCAATAGTAATCTCTATATCGGGTGATCTTCCTATCTTGATGGAAGAAGTTGAAATTATTTCTAAGGAGGAACCCGAAGGCTCAATCCCCAAGAAAACAAAGGATACATCAGAGGAACAAGGAATAAGCACACCTACAAAGATAGAAAATCCTAAGGATAAAGAGGCAGATACATAGGGCCAAGATGACCCTAAGCCTACCGAGACAACACTGCCAAACACTACATTTGAAGCTCCATCTCAATCAACCGACACACAGGTTACTGAGAAGTAGAAGAAGGAATATATTGTGTCTACCGAGAAAGATACATCGAGTGTTGAGGTAAAGGTTATCGTTCCTTTTGTTAAGAATTCACCCCAAGAGCCTAAAAAGAAGAAGAAAAAGCATGGTAAAGGGTTGGTCACACTTGATGAAGTCATTAAAATACCTGAATGTGACCTGAGGACTTTGGATGCCGAGGAGTTAAGAAAATATGGGAAGCTATGCACAAGGAAGGCAACTCAGGAGAAGCTAAGGAAAGAGTGTAAGAGCAAGCAGATTCTTGAAGATGTGCGAGACATCTTGCAATAGGTTGTAACTGAGTTCCAGATTAATGAAGAAACACCTATAATGGACCATCTTGCCACTCTTGCACAAGAAATAAATGCCCCAGACATTGATGCTGAAAAGAGACTTGAAGAAAGGGCAGAATCTAAGATTCAGGATAAATTGTCAAAAAAGATCAGCCAAGAAGTGACAATAAACAAAGTAAAGCTTTTTGAGGTAATCACCGATCTCTAATCTATTACTCAAAAAATAATTCAAATATTATTTAAGCTATGCATTATGGAGAGTTTCACTGTTGAGATCAGTGAAAAGATTAAGAAGTTGGATACCGAAATCCAAGCCAGTGCAAATGCCTCCTTAACCGAGCTAGATGCTTTTCATAAGCATATACTCAAAGTACAAGAACTTCATTGGTTAGGAGAAGATTTGAGAAAGCATGAGGATAAGATAAGTGACCAAGTCATCGAGCTACAGGCAGAGTTGCTTCCCCACGTAAAAATTATTGAGTGACATATTGTCAAGGCGCAAGACTTAGTTGCAACACCAGAAATTTCAGTGTTGGAGAACATCTTCGACATGCATGCACAAGTCGGTCTTGAGCATATTTCTCTCACCAACTTGAAAGAGGAATGGGAAAATCTCTTAGACTCTCATGAAAACCCACAAGCACATTTTTAACAAGATGTAAGTACACATTTTTGTTTATGGCATTAATCTCAAAAAGGGGGAAATATAATGTATATGCCAATTGTATAAATATATGCTAAGTGTACTACATACATACCGAGAGCATCCACCAAGGGGGAGTTTTGAGTAATTTTTGTCATGTATATATGAAGTAAGGATAGTTTGGGATATATTAGTTTATATACATTACAAGTTTTGATACTAATGCCAAAGGGGGAGATTGTTATCTCTATTTGAGCATTAGATGTTGTCATTAGTATAAAATTGGATCAGTCGGTTATCAATGTTGATCAGTCGGTAAAAGGAAGAACTTCAAGCTACAATATACTAGTCGGTTAAACAAACAAGCCTTCATATTGAGTATTCACAAGGCCGTACCGAGAGCTAAATGGAAACAAGTTTTACTGAGCATCAGGGTAAACCAAGCACCGAGCGTCAGTAAACACTGAGCAAACTAAGCATCGAGTGCTAGTATATTCACCGAGCATGAAAGGCTATGTTTACCAAGAAATCCAAGAAATGACATAGTAATCAGTAATGACACATCTACCTATGTAAACGGTTAGACAGATTCATAAATCATTTTACCAAGATCGAGGATTATTTATTGTAGATGTAATCATTAAATGTAATGATGATTCCTATGTAAAGCTAGATCTAGGTCAATTTTGTACACCGTAGATCTTAGGTTTTCCTAAGAAGATGTAAACCTAATTAGGTCATGGAAATCATACCAATTTGCTATATATTTGTAATTCATGTCATTTTGACACAATGCAAGCAAGCAAATCAAGCATAAGATCTTGAAGCAATAGCCATCTTCAAGACATTAGAATTCAGACATGGTTTGCATGTATGAGCAGTGATCAGAGATATAATTTAGTTTATTTAGAAGAAGGCAAGGCTACCGAGAAAAACATAGGACATATTACTATATGTAGAGGTGATATTCATTTAGTATATCATAATATCTGATTCAAACAAAGTATAGTTGTCATTTACATATACTTTCTTTTATTTTCTAATCATTGTAACAGAGTTAGTAAAATCTCCTAACAAAGTAGACTTAACAGTCTGTTTGTAAATCTCTTAATTGAGTACACACTCAAGTAGTGTTGTTTAAATCCTTTAACAGGGTAGATCTAGTCAATTTGATTGTTACTCCTAACAGGGTAAGATCACTAGAAGTGATCATAACTTGTAGCCTTAACCAGCACACTTTATTATCTGTAGTAGTGAAGAATTTGTGGGTGTTATCCCCACCGTAGTTTTTACCTTCTTACAAGGGTTTCTGCGTAACCAAAATACTTGTGTTATGTGATTGATTTATTGTTTGTTTTCATGCACTTTACATTTACCAAGTCAATTGAACAAATGTTGCAAACAATGGGTTCATTTGGACATATTAGATACTACTATTTGCAGATTGACTATTCAGTTAGAAGTTTTTGAGGGCACTGATTCACACCTCCCCTCTCAGTCCCTTATCTTTCCATTTTAATAGGGGATTCACAAGTGATAGTGAATGCAATTGCGAATGGGCATGCACAAGTGTGGCAACTTGAAAAAGTGATCAATGTTATTCAAAATAAACTTGCATTTTCAAAATATTTTAAGTTATCCACATATATATAGGGAGGGTAATTGCTTAGCAGACTCCTTGTAAAAAATAATAGTGTCCTTTATGGACAAATTTAGATCAAATTTGGAAAAGGTTTTTGTGTAGTTTATAAAAGATGGTCATGATGAATTTGTATGTTGGTGTACCACAACTGATTTGGGTTGACGTCACACACGTTTGAACCAGAGCATTGCCTTGATTTTTTTGGTAGATAATTTATTGCATGACAATACTTATGTGTTATTTGAGATAGTTCTTGCCTATTTTAATAGTGGTGTATGTTTTAAGTTTAGTGTTGAGGTCTCAACAAGGCAAGGTGGTTTCTGCACAACAAAAGAAAACTTCAGTTTCAAATCTACCAAACAACAAATGTAATTTTGGGGACCAATTTCTTAGGCGAGGCTAAAAACTTTATTTGCAACCGATGATCCATTCTTCCTCATTCTAGTGTAAGCTTTGTTTGGTAATCACTTTGTGGTGTCAAAATTCAAGTACAAGACCAATACATACATCTCTTCCATGTTTTGTGCCGGGGTTTGGAATTTGGTTCGAGAGCCGAAGTGAAAAGGGTTGTTGAGCACTATGTCCATGCGGAATGGAGGGTTGGACTTGATGAAATATTGGCATTGGCAGAACTCGACAATAGTTTTGTTGTGGCTAGAGGGGATTGAATTGGTATGCCCAGGTTTCCTCGACATGTGCATCTATTTCTTTTTTGCAGGGCATTGGACAACGAATTTGAGTAGAGAGCAAAAGGTAAAAAGTATTGGGGCTATATAGTGGACTATGGCCACAACTAGGAATTAGTGGTGGTCATTTGAGTGCCCAAGGAGCATATGGAAAAGAGTTGTTTAAAGTCCAAATTGGTTGACTACTAGAGGGAAATCATGTCTCAAAGGTCAAGGTTGTCATGGATGTAGGTGTAGCATGGTTCATGGACATGAGCACAATTGTTAGAGCTGAGCATGGGTGGTCATCACCCAATTTTTATTCTATTTTCAAATATTCACTAGGTTTTTGTATGATCGCTTGTGTTTCAAGCCCAATTTTATTTTGTTATGAAGCTATATGTACATTGGTGGAAAACGGGCTCTAGATTTTGTTCTATGTCAGGTGGTGAGGATAGACAGAGGGGGTAGGGTGTTTCAGTAGAGATTTTATTTTTAAGTTATATATTATGTAATGAATCTTTTATTTACTACTAATAAATAAATGTCACCGACAAAAATAAATTAAAATTTGAAAGAAAAAAAAAAAGGCAAATAAAAAGAAGGGAGAATAATTTGATAAAGTTATGTATCATTTTTCTAATAAACAACTGCTACTCCCTTTTTTCAAAATTTATTTTTAAAATTTAAATTGATATTCCCTTTTTTCCAAAACCTATTTTTAACTTTGCAAAGAGTTGCGATATGAAGACATGAGATTCCTTCAAGTATAATGAATCTACCCCAAAAAAACTTGATGAGAAAGAGCTTGTGTGTGCATCACGCATCATGCAATATCTAAAATTTCGTAGTGAGGACAACTCTTACCTAGTTGTTTCACACTTAATGTCAAACTTTTTTTAAATGAATTTGAGTCATCAACTTGTGCTATCATAGAAGGAAAATCTCACATACGATTGTGTGTCAATGGATTTTTATCTTAACTTGTCTCATATGCATGGGCACCACGAACTTACAAACTACACAACCGAACAAATCAAAGAAAAAAACAATGGAGCAAAGTCATTTGTGTGCTTCTGTGATCCAAAACAAGTATTATTCATTGTTCTTTTTAGCTTGACAATACGAGGAAATTAACATTTTTATTTTATAGAATGCTTTTAATTTACATGATTATACAGGCTCTAATAAAAAAATACAAAATTGTAATGAGCATTATTTTTCAAGAATTGCTTGGATGGTGTATTATGGTTAAGGGAGTAAGCCTTTTTATGTCAAAAATCAAACAAAACTATGAAATATTTTTTAATAAATACTATTTTCTAAAAAATAACTTACGGCTTTTATATTTCTTGAAAAGTGGATTTTTATTTGATTTTTGAGATTCAATTAAAAATCACAAAAAAATGTTAATAAATATTATTTTAGGAGAACCATTTAATTAACATACAACCCCTAATAAAATAATTACTATAGAACTCAAACTTGTAATCCCATTATTATCACTATTTTATGTTTTTACCAAGTGAATTGTAGAATGACTTTGGCATGTGAAGTTATTTATAAATGAAAATAGATTTGTATGTCAATAAGATATATACAATATAGAAATTTTAATGTTCACAAGACTAACTAAAATTCAAGAGACAATGATCAACCTATTAACTTTTAACTATTTATTTTGATGATAAAAATACTCATTTTCTTAATGCTTTTCTTTATAAACAAATTACAAAATAATGCTACAATATTTGCATACTTAATAGAATCAAAATATATAAAATTCTTATTGACTCTTTTAAGATAAGGTCTTATGAGAGGGGCTTCAAGATCTATTTTCATGAAGTGGGAGGTGCCACAAAATTAAAAAAAATATTATGCTACAGATTATTTAGAATCTTTCATTAGAAAATAGCAATCCTATAAGACCACCATATCCTTAATTTTTAGAACTTAATCTTTTGAGCTGAACTACTAAATTCATAAGACTATCAACTTTGAAATATTATAAAATATCTCATAACACCAGCTGCTTAAATTTTATAAAGCCCCTTGATAAAACCAAAACCTTATTTTATTTTATTTTACTATGTACTTTGATAGCATATCCACATCTCAAGCTTCCCCCTCATTAAAGCTATATCCCTTTCTTGCATGACACATAAACCATGCTAAAAAAAGTGTCACCCCAAATGAACCTGCACCTACCTAGTCAGGAAAAAAAACTGGTACTACTTAAAAGATAAACTACACAAAATATACGAACAAATTTTTACACAAATTGATTAAAGCTATGTTTTGTTGAATTATTCTCCTTTTATTAATTTAATTTACGCTGGCATCAAGTTGTCCATATAATTACGCTGGCACTAAAATATAAAAGAAATATATAATATAACGCCACTTTTAATCCGGCTTCAAAATGAAGGATCTAAAAAGAATATTTAAACCTTCATTTAAAGCAGTGAGGACACCGGCAATCACCAGTTTTATCTAATCCAATACGCAAATTATTACTAGCTCAACCGGTTTCGCTATGAGTTGTTCGACGTGTACGGGACCTTAAATTGTGTTTTTTTGAATATAGAGATTGAAACCCTCATTTCGTCACAGCAAAGTTTACTTCGCGTGGATTAGCAAAGCGCAGATTAGAGGATTCTTTGCGTTTGTTGAGATATTTCAAAGTTTGACGATCAGTGAGATTTTCTTCCCCGCATAAATTCATGGTTTCTAGAGAAATTCAGTTGATTTTAATGTTTTATGCAACTTTATATAATTTGTTGCTTATGTTGAGTATTCCTGGAATTAGTTTTGCTGAATTTTGACTTCATGCACAGTTAATTTGCTGTGGGTTGGTGATTTGTTATTGGATTTGCATTTTCTAGAAAATATTAGTTGATTTCGCAGCTTTTTTTGAAAAAAATGACGTGTGTATAGAGTACTTGTTGGAAGGTTTAGGATGAATTTGATCTCAAGCGCAGTTATTTTGCTTTTGATTGGTAGTTTATTTTTGGATTTGTGGTTTTAATGAAATTTTAGTTGATTTTTTAGCCTGTTTTTGAAAGCGGGTATCTGAATTGATTAAATTCTTGAGAGGATTTGGATCTAATATGAAGCTTATGACAGTAATTTATGGAAAACTTAGTTGACTTTCCTGTTTTATGTAGCGTGTTCTTGATTGATGCTTGTATTGATTAATTATTGTGAAGATTTTGAGCCAATTTGCCGTCACTTACAGTTAAATTTCCGCGGATTGGTAAATTATTTCTGAGCATAGGATTCGAGGGAAAGTCAGGTGATTTTGCAGGCGTTTTTTTAATTTGATGTGTATATAGTAGTTATTGGAAATATTTTTGGTTTAATTTGCTGAGGGTTGGCTTTTCTTTTTTGAATTGCTGGTTCTAGGGATTATTTTGCATCCCTATTTAATTATAACTGAGATATTGATAAGAGTTGGGTCGAGTATGATGCGTAGACAGTAATTGTTGTCAAGCTCAGCGATTTCCATGTTCTGTAGCATACAATTTTTTTCACATGTATATCGAGTAATTTTTGGATGATTTTGGCTGGATATTTTCCCTCATTTACGGTTAATTTTCCATGGATTGGTAATTTGTGTCCAAACTTGCGGAACATATTAGTTGATTTTGTACTCTCTTTTCTAATAATTTAACTTTTGTATTTATTGGGAGTATTTTTTTAAGAATTGCCTCATATAAATCTGTGGTTTGCACAGAGATAAATGGTTTTCAATTTTTTTTTTGCCATTTTCTGTTGGGCAATTGAGGAAATTTTGCCAAAAGTTATGGTTCAATTTTATCTTACGGATGATTTATTTGCTATGGATTGGCAAAATTGCTTTTGAATTTATGGTTTCTGGCAAGATATTATTTATTTTTCTCTCAGCCTTCTAAAATTGGATTGATTAATTCTTTGTAAGGTTCTGGTTCTGTTTTGGCATGCATTGCAAATTATATTGAAAAATTTGTTATTTCTAGTGAGAGTCGGTTTGTATTTCTTATGCAATTGTTTTGTTTCAACCGCAACATGGTAACCTTACTGTTGAATTTGTGGTTTTTGGGACCTCTTTCTCTAATTTTATTTTCATGTTGACTAGTTTTTGTGAAGATTTTGGGTTGTTTTGATCTTGTACAGAGGTATTTAGCTCAGGTTTTCTAATTTTGTTGAATTTTGTTTTCTAGGGCAAGTTGGGTGATCTTCATGTTTTTATGAACTTTTTTGAATTGGACATGAGCTTTGAGTAGTTGTTGGGAAAAATATGGTTTGATGATTGATCGACCGTCCTATATGGTCAATTTGATGTAGATTCGTAGTTCTGTTGTTGAATATGCAGTTTCTAGGGAATGTAGTTCTTTATATGGTCCTAATAGTTATATTTTTTTGGCATGCATGTGGTAATTTTTAATAAGAGTGCCTACTTTGATTTCCTCTGCAAGGGATTTAGCATAGATTATTATTAAGAATTATATATTAAGTTTGTGATTTTTAGGGAGTGCCAGTGGATTTTTATGATTATTTTTAATTTTATGCGTACTGAGTAGTTTGGAAAGATTTTGGTACAACTTTTCCTCATGTACGGTAAATTTGCTGTGGATTAGGAAATATATTTTCTAATTCTAGGTAAAATCAGGTCGATTTTAATGTTTTTTTAATTTTTGCTCTCATATAATGTGGTGTATTTAGATTTTATTTTTGGAAATCTTCAGTAAAATTTGATCTCGTATACAGTCATTTGGTGTGGAATGGTGTGTTGTTGAATTTATAGGTTGTAGGGACATTGTGCTTTTTTTAATGGTTTTGCACAGTTACCAATTTGTTTGTTTTTTTATTATATTTGTTAAGAAATTTCACCTCACGTATGCTAAATTTTCCATAAATTTTAATTTAAACTGTTCACTTTGTGTTTTCTATGGAAATGGCTTTTTCTAGATTAATTAGTGAGTGTTTGGTTTTGGGGCTCACACTCTATACAATCGTCCTCTAGGGACCAACATGTTCAACCATGGGACTTAAATTTCTAATGAAAGCACTCCTGTCCAATCAACTGTACGGATAGCACTCCAACTGCAGGAACACTGCTGCACCACATGCTCAGGCGCTGGTATGTCATTGTGGGCATTTGAAACTGGATGTCCAGTGAAAATACAATGGGATAACAATTTGGGCTCCACCTCTTTGACAGTTTCCACGGAGATGGTCATGTATATTGATTTTAGTATTTATAATGTTTCTTTTAAATATTGTGTACATTTAGGGTAGTTTTTGAGAATATTTTTGTTCAAATGAATAAATGAGAGAATTACATAGGAATTGTAAATGAAATCATTGAATTTGTAGTGTCTAGGGAAGCTAGTGTATTTTAATTGTTAAATGACTTTTCCAAATTTACTGTGCATGTTGAGAAACTTTTTGTAAGAATTTGGTACAAAACGATCCCTTATGCTCAATTTGATGCAAATTGATAATCATGTCATTTTTTTTTATTTGTCATGCATATTAAATTAGTTCTAGGAAGATTTTGGTTGCGTTTTGAGTTTATGTTGTTTAATTTGACCTCAGTTATGGGAATTTTGGCACAGATTGTGAATTAATTGTTCAATCAAATATTTCTGAATGTGAGTTTATTTATAAGGAATTATAGCCTTCTTAAAAATTTGGTATACATGTCTGTTGAATTTGTGTAAATTTTGGCTCACTCTGACTTCATTTACAGGTAATCTGGAATTGATTCTTATTGTATTGTATGAATTTTTCTTTTGCAAGTAGGGATCACCGTATTTAATGGATTTTGTGACCCTTTATTTTTTCATTTGCTGTACAATTGAGTAATATTTACAGAGACTTTGGTTCAGTTTGTCAAGGAATGAGGATCGCTGCAAATGTAATAGCACTGCCTAGATTGTCTGTGGTATGTGTGTTTCAAATGCAACAATCTTTCTTTTATTTATATTGAGAAAGAGGCTAGGAGAGACATGTCCCATGAATGGGACATGTCTATTCATTATAATGTTTCATTAATTAATCATATATATTAGAATAATATAAGTTTGCATAATATATATATATATATATATATATATATATATATATATATATATATATATATATATATATATATATATATATATATATATATATATATATATATACACCAATACAATATATTATTATTAAATTCAATAACTAAGTATTATATGTATTCTAAATGATTATACAACTGAAGCTACAAACATTAACACAGTTTGACGTCATTCTTGATTTTAGTGCGGATTGGTGATTATCGTAATATAATTATGCTGCTTGAAGGATTTGGTCTTTGAATTTTTTTGATGAACTAAACAAATCAATTACACGAAGAGACTCATTTAACATATTTACAAAAAATAATAGTTGCTTTTCCAAACTGTTAAATACATGTGTACATTTTTTAATGCTTGCGAACTTTTCCATTCTTTTTGGTATGCATGCCTGATTTTCTTTTACACATGAGAATTTCTTACTAATTCATGAAAATTTGGATCCTTCTACAAATCATTTTTCTTTGCATGCATGCTATTCAAACTTTTCTGTGTTTGTATTTGCTGCACTTCTTCAAATTACATATCTTCTGCTCACCTTTCTCCTCTGCAAGCTTTGATTGAATATTGTTGTTGTCACAGTGAAGATTTTTTTGTGTTTGATCCATCCTCTAGTGAATTTCACAATTTCTTTCTGCTGTCTGATTAATCTCATTTTTTGCCCTCAGATTTTCAGACTCCTTGTTGCATGTGATATTTTGAGGGACAAATTGGTGTATTGAGATTTGTTTGCTCTAAAAGCTGAAAACATGGCTCATGAAGGCAAAAGGTCTGATGGAAGCAAGAGTCATGGTCAGGAATGGGAAGTTGTGTCACTTACTGCATCAACTTATGCTGCGTGCCCTGGGCCGAAAAAGCCTCAAGAGTCTGGATCCAAAGATGAAGATGAGAGTGAAAGTGATGCAAAATTGATTGAAAATGAAAGCCCTGGTTCTTTGGTTCAGTCCGAACAGTTCATCTTTCCACCTAGTCATCATGAAGGCCTTCCGATTGAGAAAGAAATTGGAGAAGTTACTGAAAGAAATGATGCAAACGTTGAGAGTTCTTTAGAAAATATTCAGAGTTTGGAAGATGTGAAAGTAGATGATCTTTCTAGCCAAATTGACAGTCGAGGGAAGCATTTAAAGCATGGAGAAGAAATTGCTCAAAATCATGAAGATTTTGAGTTCTCATACAATATTAAGCCGGGAAGCTCATTTGAAACCCTCCATCAGAGCACAGAGCATCTCCGGGTCACTGAATTTTTTGGAGAAAATGAGACACGGGTTCCTCAGATTCATGATAAGGAAGTTGAAACTTTCAAAAATTTGGACTGGATTGAACCTCGTCGATGTTCTGCTGTTGATGATGATGAAACTATCATCTGTACTACAAAATTGAAAATTTTGGAGAATGAGGTTGGAGGAATGAGTAGCACTTGTGATGAAAATAATGTTCTTGCCAATCTGCAGAAAGAAGTTCAAGAACATAATTTCAGTCTTGCCAAAACATTTTCAGATAATGTGCAACAGGATACTGAAAGTTCCTTTAATTCCCCAAAAGGTTCTGAAGGTAAGAAAAACAGTGGGAAGGATCATTCTTATGAAGCTTGGTTGAAACGTCATGCAACCAATTTGCGAGGTCAGTTTCGGCAGTCGAATACACTTTGGCCAATTGCTATTGCAGTTGCTTTGACAGGGATTGTCATTTTGGGGCAGCGGTGGCAGCATGAGAGGTGGCAGAATCAACAGCTGAGGTTAGAGCTTGGTGAAAAGGAAGAGGTAGGACTCTAATGTGATTTTTGTTTTGACATATTATTTTCAGATTTCTGGATTCTACATATCTACTGCATAAAAGTTTTAGTTATGAATTTTTGAGTGAGCGCCATCATCCTGAGAAGCATCAGGATCAGTTATAAGTAATAAATACATTTTTTCATGTCTGAAGCTAAAAATTAACAATAATATATGGAATAGTCAGAATATCCTGGCTGTACTAAATTACTAATAATGTGATGACTTAGTGAGAACTTATGTTGCTAAATTGTACTTATTAGTTTTTTAATAGTCCGATTCAATTTTTGATGATATTTTTAGTTGTAATTTTGTTCTAAATGAATGAGATAGGCTAGTTTGATTTGTTAGGGGTGAATGTGGAATAGTTCTCTGCTGAACGTTAGTTTAGAGAAAGGAAGTTTTTCATCACCATTGACAAATAGGATGAGGCTGTATAAGCAAGTGCATGTTCTGTTCATATGTGGTCTCACCTTGTGTGTATATTTTATTTTTAAAATATTCTTCTGTTGTGGGCTGATTGGCAAGGTGTCATTTACTCCCAAGTTTAATTATGAGTATGGATTCTAAGGACATATTTAATTTTTAAACAATATAGACACTATGGATTCCATATGGAAGTTTGTGTCCTGGCAAGGCCTTGACCTAAAAATTATCTTTACCTTTACCGTTTTTTTCATTTTCACTACTTTGCCTTTGGGTTATGCGATTCCTGGATTTTTCATCTATTGATTAAATGGAGCTGTGAAAGATCATTGCAAAATGCTATCTGGTTCACCTGTACATGTAATGTCTCTAAAATTAGATCAAGATTAATTGACACCCCTCATACATCTCTTATAGAATCCTAAAGAGGGCAAAAGAAATGAAATGTGGCACCAAGTAAGACAAATTACATCAGCCATAATGAAGACAAAATAAACTAGAAGACAAAAGTATGAAAACAGATTGGGTAATTTAGAGAAGCGCTTGGGAGAAGATTGAGGGCAGAAAAGAAGTGCTCATTTACTAACTAAATTCAAGTTTTGAAAGGTCAAAAGTCCTATAAAGGGTTGTGTACCTTGAGCAAGACAAGGCATATAAGAAAGGCAGATTTAGAAAGAAAAGACATCAGAAAAGAACAAATATTATGTGACTCCCTTGAATGTGCTAGCAAGAATTTAATTAAATTTAATCAAAAGTTCAAGGCAGTGATTAATTAGGAAAGGATGCACTCTTTCAATGGCAGTAATCTTTATGAAGAGGTGTGAACCTCTCCCGGTAATAAAATATAGAGGAGAGATCATTCCAAGGATTTAATCAATCCACAATCAATTCATATCAATTCAGATCACCAATTTCAGAAAATCAATTTATTCAGCTATATACATGATCATAAATACATTCAAGAATTAATCTATAATATCATCACACAATAATACATCAATCAGCATTCATTCAATCATGTCGCACTGATACATCAAATCATCAATCACTAAATCATCGCTCATGAACCCATCATAGGAAGTCACCCAATCATTCACAAATCTTCAATTGGGAATAAAGGAATTTTTCAAACAAACCAGCAATCAGTCAATCAATCACATATACAAGTCTCAAGCATCATTTAAGCATCCACATATACAAGTCTCAAGCATTCAAATAACTGTCATTCAAGCATCAATTCCTTCAAATGTCATTTAAGCATCCACATGATTACAAAGAGAAATCAAGCAATCAGCAATAATCTAGCAATACATCAAGATATTGGTTTTGAATTTGTGGAAGTGTCTTGGAAATGGGAAGGAGAACCAGCCTTCCAAGTTCTTGAGAGATGAAAGGATGACCTACTTTTCATGCTTTTATTGAGTTGATCAGGAGTTGGAATAGATGGCCAGCCTTCCATGCTCTTGGGCTTGATCAATGAGGACATCAAGCCTCCAAGGTGGACTGAGGTGGAAGGGCGACCCACCTTCCATGCTCTTGGCAAGGATGAACATCTTTGATATTCCCATTTGCAAACCATCCTTGATATTTGCTATTTGCAAGCGTTTCCAGTGAATTCACGATTTGATTAATTGAGTATCTGCTATGATTTATTGATCCGAGTATTATTGCTCTTTGACAAGGCAGTCCAAAGGATAATTATTGTAGAAATTCAAAATAAGCTTTATCTTCTGAATTATTCATAGAATTACAAGCTGAATATTATAATAAAAATTTCTTCATTTTTTGATAAAATTATATATATTATATTAATATATTGCGATTCTCATCTTAAGTTGGAATTGTTGTTTTAGGTCAAAAATCAGGAATATACCGAAAAGGGCCATTACAGTACTATTTTGTAATGATACAACTCTATTTCTTACCCTGTTTAAGCTCTCTTACATGCCTCAATATTTGTGCAAATAGCTTAAATCATAGAAACTATGGCATTGCTTGCATATGAAGTTGCTAGGGGCTATTTATATGACATTCAAGTTTCAAGACAATGACAATTCGAAAACATAACTACATCTGAGGTGTAATGATACACAATTTGAATTTCTTATCACAACATCATTCAGTAAGTCTTTATATAGTCACAAGTCAACCTCACTTATTCAAGAATTTCACAATATAATTGTTGGGGGCAGTTTTGTCAATAAGAATAAATAATGTTTTGTTTAATAAATGGCAATGCAATGGATTGCAGATGTTAGTTGCTGGCGGTTGACAATCGTAACCAACTGCTGTGTGCTATATATTTTGGCTTGTATTGGGAGTTGGGTGACTATGGTTGTACACATTACATGTTGATAATAAAGTTATATCTTTCTGCCATATTGATGTGTTCTTGAATTACTGTTTTAAATATGTTCATTGTTATATTTTTGTTTACTATGTAAGTTAAAGCATTCACCATAGGGAGTAAACATTTTGGCACTGTTGCCTATTCAAACTTGGACATTTGACCCATTGGCACTAGGCAAGATGTAGAATAACGGGCCAACTATTTGAACAAGTGCTAGTAACAAAAAGTGACAAGGAAGAAACGCTGGAGGATCAGTTGATGCAAGACATGGTATATTTGTGGTAAGTTTCAGTCGATCAATATGTGCAAAGGGAAGCTCGAGAGCAAGTAGTCCCTGGGGGCACGATATGTGGCGAACTCATAGTGAACCATGCAGTTTTTGATCTTCTTGGCAGAATTCTAAGGTTGTTGGCATGAAATTTTATTGAATTGCAAGACTAGTGTGAGGAAAGGAATTGAGAGCAATGTCGACAACAAATATTGCAATGATACAAAGAAAGGACCCATAGGGAGGAAGAAGAGTGAGATACCGACATATGCAGTACCCCTCACATTTAATGTCCCTATGACCAGATAAGGATCGATGTACTAGATACACTTGAGAGGAGGGAGAAGCGGTAAGGAGATCTCTTCCTTTGAGAGAGAAAAGTGAGAGGAGATGACAATTACAAGAAATTGTTGAAAGTTTGGAAAGTCTAGTGAGAAGTAGGAGTTGTAGTGTGAGTTGAAGTCATAGTCGAGAGAGGGATTCATTGTTTGGCCTAAGTGATCAATATTTATTAATGATTGATCTGAAAAGCCATTTCAGCACAGCAAGCTCTCTTTTCATTAATCAAATTTTCAGAGATAGAAGATTTAGTAGATTTCCTGGTATCCACGCTGAATATTGCAGAGCAATTTTTTAATACCAAAAAAATGAACATTTTAAAGTTTTAATCAAAGATATGCCCGAGTATGCTGTTAGAAAATAGAATGTGAAGTTGTGGACAGATTGAGACTTTGGCAGATTGAGACTTAGTTGTTGCTGCTGTTTGGAAGTCTTTGGCTGTTTCAATGAGTTATATCTATGAATGTATGAAATTGAAATTTGAACTCTCATTTGATTCATTTAATGCTATATTCTATGATGATTCAGTGAATGATCATTGATTTAATGATTTTAGATTAATAAATGTTATCATGTTGTTATGATGAATGTTACAATGTTATATAATTCATGAATGCATTTGAAATTTCAGATTTCCACACACACACACACACACATATAGCCGTCCCTTGCTTCGGATAAAAAAGTCCTGGAAACCCATTTCCCCCCCCCCCCCTGTCTTAGAAACTTGGGGTAAAAGATTAGAACCCATCGACAAGGGTGTTTGAACTTAGAAGGTGCTCAGAGTACGAGACAAGTTCTCTAAATGGGCTGTTCCATTGGCAGATGGAGGACTATGAGGTTTTCCACCTTGAGTGCAAATGTTTTAGATTGGGTAAATTGAAGAAATTGGTAGAGCGTTGTTAAAGCTATGCCCAGAAAATAAAGATAAACAGCAATAAACAAAATGAAGAACAATAAGACACATAAGGACACAACAATTTATTTTGGGAAAACCCTCCAACTTGAGGGGAAAAACCCAGCCACACCAAAAATATCCCTTTTATTAAATAATAGAGGTTCGAGTACAATACTTTCAATTGAATACAATACAATACACACACAAAGCAATCACATATATATAGAATTGAGAGACTTCATATCACAACCAAAGGTCTCTTCAATTTCCAAAAACAAGTCTCTTTCGCATGACTCTTCGCATGTCCAATGCCTCTTCATATAATAAAATGTCAAATATTATGAGTGTGACACCTAGCACACATTGAATGCCACATTGTGCTCACTTAAAATGACGAAAATATCATCATAAATATCTTCTCTAGCTGTTGATGCAATATAAAGGTATTGTCCCAATTTCAACATATAGCAAAATCAGAGATAAAGATCCCTATTTCAACATATATAGGTATTGTCCCAATTTCAACACTCTCTCTTATCAAGAGAGATATGGAAGGCACACATAGCTGCAACTAAAGATGTCAATAATAAATTTTCATCACATTGTTATCTCAACATAACATTATTCACCATAGCTACTTCATAAAAGTATAAGATTAAGGTCACAGAGTCACACACATGACTTCCACCATGCCTACTCGCAGAGGGTGAAACAAGGGCTTTCACCTCAAACTTCTCCCAGACGAGAATGCATTTCCACCATGCCTACTCACAAAGGGTGGATCCACCATACCTACTCACAGAGGGTGGAGCAAGGGCTTTCACCTCAGACTTCTCCCAGAGAAGAATGCATCTCCACCATGCCTATTCGAAGAGGGTGGAACAAGGGATTTCACCTTGAACTTCTCTCGCAGAGAAGAACTCATTAACAACATGTATAAGAATGGCTGAGATTCTCTCTCAGTAGGGGCAACATTCTCACTGCTTTGATTATCACAATAAGAGCGCTGATTTCAAGTTGACCAAACAAGGAGCTTTAGCAGTCACACTGCCACACAAGCTAGCAGAGAATTAGGCATTCTCCCTCTGTCACACAAACTCCCTCTAAAGCTGAATAGTCTCCCTTTGAATATCTTTTCTTCCCCTTCAAGGAAACTAATCATAATAACAACCAGTATATGTTAACAACATAAGATTTCCACAATCCATTAGTAATGCAAAGTAAGTTTTCTGGATTCGATTGTGTAAGTATTTTTAGCATCAACGTTTCGGATCACACTCTGTGATCCATCATCAGGAAAGAGAAAGTGCAAGGATTAAAGTGCATTTTTACTCTTAATCCTTGCACTTTCTCTTTCCTGATGATGGATCACAGAGTGTGATCCGAAACGTTGATGCTAAAAATACTTACACAATCGAATCCAGAAAACTTAGTTTGCATAACCAGTATATGATCTTCCTCTTTAATGAAGATATGTATCATCAATTCAGTCCCATGACTGCAAGCAGCGTCCCCATGTTTATTTCTATAGTCTGCATGACTTGGCATATAATCTCTCATCATTCCATTGCTTCTTGATTCATCTTGCAACCAAGAGACATTAATAATAATTCATAAAATCAATCTATCATGAAGAGGAATATAGAGATCAATGCTAAAAACATACACTATTCCCAGTGATATAACAAAAAATTCATGATCAATATTTAAAGATATAATCATAAAATACTTATCTCTTTGTAATCTAATCTCAGTATGCACACAGATATACACACATAAGAGATTCTATCTTTTGCCTCTACAGCCAATGCAATACTCATGGCATTATCTTTATAAATCTTACTACCAAAAATCTCAAAGCACTGCTCACACACAGAGCACAATAAAATTTATCTGCAACCATTATTATAATACTGTTAAAATCTTTCAAGAGCCCAGAAAAGAACATAGAATATCATTCTTCATCAAAACATGCATCATCAAAGATGCTGTATACATGCTACGGTTTAATGCTCCCCACTTAACTTTAATAACAATTATGAGACTCAGAAATATGGAAGAATACGATTACACACAGGACAGCAACAAACACCAAACTGTCTCAGCATAATTTGCTAAACAAGCCTGCAAAGAATAGAACAATATCGGCACCACTAAAGTCTTCGTTCACAGCAATATACTAGCAATGAAGAGGGAATGGAAGATCAATCGATAGCCGTTCCTTTTGAACATTTATGACTTGTGAAAGAAATAACCCGACCCAAGAAAGGACAAACACAGCAACAGAAACAATGCGTACACTGCCAGCAAGGATGATGCCAAGAAATCACGATGACCACAGATCTGACTCTCTGCTTACAAAAACATAAAATAGCTGCATGCGACTCATACTCCACCATTACCCAAATCAACGCAATCCATGAAAAGGAAACTAAATCCAGCATAATACAAAAAGTAATGCGATCTGTATTACTTAGCTCACAATCAACTATGCCCAAATCAAGCACATTTCACTAAATTCCAAAACCCAGACTAGTTCATTTTAACCCCACAGGATACAACTGAAAAATCAAGCATTACTCAAATCAGGTGGATTCCAATATAACCTAGAACTTCAATAGACAGAACTTCTTATCCGATGGTAATCAATGCTCCTGCAAATATAAACTCAATATTGGAAGCACTGGAATACTCAGACGGCAGTCTCTATAATCAGAAAGGAGCGTCGAACAAATTTATTCCTTACGCCAAGAGAAGAGAATAATATGTAGAGTTGAATTGATAATATGTGAAGAGCCGGATGAAGACTCGAAACATTACATATAACATGCCGATGCAAAAGAATGGTCTCCCTTGAAGCTTAAAGGACAACTTTTCAAATATGAACTAGCAAATAAAATATATAATAAAAGAACCGATAGCTGGAAGAGCCACCGCATCATAAGGAGAGACTAGGAGTCCACGTAAGCTTAGAATATGAAAATCATCTCAACTTCTACGAGGAGCAAACTCAGAATAGAATAGAGTCGAATGGCACAAGACATAGATGGAATCAACTTTAGATACGACTCTTTAACATAATAACTTCGAACATCAATAGGAGCATAAACAAGTCTTCATAACCAATGCTGAACATGAGGATATAAACTTCAAAAGATAATAATCTCTTCAAGCACAGCAGGAGCAACAAAAATGGAGCCAATGAACAGTAGATACAAGAGGAACCAGAAAATGCAGACACTTACCTTACCGGGGGAGAATTCCCATAGGGTTCTGACCTTTAAGTTACTAATCAGAGATAAATGATAAGATCTTTCTCGCAGCTACACTAGATTTCAACACTTAAAGATTTCCTACAAAATACTTATGCAATCTACAATAAATACACAAACTAGAGAACAAGAGAAACTCCCTTATTGCTGTTATCTAACCCGATCTGATACCATGTTAAAGTTATGCCCAGAAAATAAAGATAAACAACAATAAACAAAATGAAGAACAACAAGACACATAAGGACACAACTTTTTATCTTGGGAAAACCCTCCAACTTGAGGGGAAAAATCCAGCCACACCAAAAATATCTCTTTTAATCAAATAATAGAGGTTCGAGTACAATACTTTCAACTGAATACAATGCAATACACACACAAATCCATCACACACACACACACACACAGAATTGAGAAACTCTTCATATCACAACCAAAGGTCTCTTCAATTTCCAAAAACAAATCTCTTCATATTTCCAAACACATGACTCTTCACATGTCCCATGTCTCTATATATAATAAAATGTCAAATATTTAGAGTGTGACACCTAGCACACATTGAATGCCACATTGTGCTCACTTAAAATGACAGAAATATCATCATAAATATCTTCTCTAGCTGTTGACGCAATACAAAGGTATTGTCCCAATTTCAACATATAGCAAAATCAGAGATAAAGATCTCTATCACAGCTACAATCTTCAACAAGCGTAACTTTCCCTCAGGAATATGAAGAATACAAGGTGGGAGTGGTGAGGGTAGATGATACACTTGCCCATCTGTTTGAAAGAGACAAAATGATAAAGTACGAGGAACCAAACATAAAGAAGGTAAACTAGAGGATGAAGGACCAAACAAGAAGAGAAAAAGCGAAGTGCCAGATGAGGTAAGTGCAAATTTTTAAAAACTAGAAAAATTGAAAATTTTCAAAAGATTTTTTTTTTTTGGAGTAATAAGAGTGAGAAAATTAAAAATGAAAAAAATAAAGTTAGGAAAAATATGGAAGTGCATATTGCTTATGAAAAAATTGAAGTTAGAGAACATTATAAAGGGGATGAAAAATATGCACTTGAAGGAAAAAGAAATAAAGTGTGTTTCAACATATAACAAAATCAGAGATAAAGATCTCTATCACAGCTACAATATTTAACAAGCGTAACTTTGCCCCAGGAATATGAAGAATACAAGGAGGGAGTGGTGAGGGTAGATAATACACTTGCCCGTCTGTTCGAAAGAGACAAAATGATAAAGTATGAGGAACCAAACATAAAGAAGGTAAACTGGAGGATGAAGGACCAAACAAGAAGAGAAAAAGCGAAGTGCTAGATGAGGTAAGTGCAAATTTTTAAAAACTAGAAAAATTGAAAATTTTCAAAAGAAAAAAATATTTTGGAGTAATAAGAGTGAGAAAATTAAAAATGAAAAAAATAAAGTTGGGAAAAATATGGAAGTGCATATTGCTTATGAAAAAATTGAAGTTAGAGAACATTATAAAGGGGATGAAAAATATGCACTTGAAGGAAAAAGAAAAAGAAATAAAGTGTGTTGGAAAAAATAAAAAGGAGTGCAATACAAAAATAAAATAAAATTTTCTCATAAAATCCAAATGTTTTATCAAAGACTTACCCTAAAACAACAAAGAGGCACATATAAAATAATTAGGAGGCAATTATGTTTATCAAAAGCAACACAAGTGGAAACAAAGGTGAAAAGCGTAGCACAAAAGGAATGCACGAGGCATCAATAAAGTTTGAAGGGTAAAGAACTGTATGACATGCCATTGTACGAAGAAGATTTCCTCAGCCAACCATACGGAGAAGAGTACCCCTATGAAAAATAGGCCTATGGAGTGCATGAATCCATTCGTTTGTACGGTAGTCTGTACATCTTACAAAGATGAAAGGAACTAGAGGGAAGGAATCAATTGTATGACAAAAGGAGACCGAGGGAAGTTGGGTCATACACCATACGCCATGCATCACAAAGGAACTTGTACGCTAAGAAGTTGTACGGTACAGAATAGACCATCATATCATATCCGTATGAAGGCTGAAATTGACAAGGAAGTCGTATGGGTGGGTGTAAAGGGAGTTGTGTGGGTGCGTAGGTAGAGTGTTGTACAAGTGCGAAGGTTGATGAGTTCGAAGGAATTGAGTTGTATGCGAGAGCTAAGTAGTACAGGTTTGTTGGTGGTGCATACTTGGTTGCATGTATAACTGTATGTAATGGTGGTACAACCGTACGCACTAGGCGAGGGAGCTGTATGGAAGACAAATAAATTGGTCGTATGTGGAGGGTCCATAAGGGCGAAGAGTACAATAGAGGAAGCTGTACGTAGGGATTTGTATGGGTGGACGCATGAATTGAAGTTTGAAATAGTATGTCATAACACTAGAAATTGTAGACCATACAACATTTGTAGAGAAGTATGAAGAGCTAGAGGTGGGTCGTACGACTAAAGGTGAAACTAGTACGAGTGGAGGTGAAATTGGTACAACAAGATGTGACATCCATGCAGCTGAAGGAAGAGATCAAGCAAGCACATATCACGAGAGCTCCCTACAAAAAGAAATGGTTAAAGTTAGTTATGGGAACCCTAGTGGAGGCAGTTATTCAACAAAGGACAAAAAATGGAAAAGACAGGAAAGATGTCACATCATGCAACCATGGCAACAAGCAACAATGGAAAGAAGAAAATAAGGTTGCAAGTGCAAAAGGATGAGAGGGAAATAGTGGACACCCTAACATTTGAGAGTATCATGGTAGCAATTGATGCACATGATGGGATAGCACTGCAAATGACCACCCAGTGAAAGCCTCGCTTAGGAAGGCAAAGGTCGACAAAGCCTTTTTGATGTGTGTTCTCAACATATGAGATTTTGAGTTGGTACTGTGGTCTATGGTGGCAGAATGATTCACATTCACACAAGTCCATCGTGCAGTTCCAAGGAAATACAGTTTTGATATCCCATCTAGGGTTGCCCAAGTTGTGAAGTCCTCGACCAAGATGCCCACCAAGGAGAAAGACATGTTTGCTTAGATTGGTATGCTGAAGCAACCTCTTGCCGAACAATGTGAGTCTGTGGAGTAGTAGCAACAGTTGAGGGGTGAAATTTTTTTTCATTGCAACACCAAAATGGAGGTTCATTATTGGCTTGGTAAAGAGTTGACTCACAAGAGCCAGCAAGGCGTCAAATATAGTTGTATGGATGCTAAAGTGCATGAATGACATCATGATGGGAAAGATTTATAATTGTGGGGACCTATTATTGGAATGCATTCGAGACTTTCTAACTCTTAAACATAAGAATTTTTACATGTGCCACCCTGCCATAGCTCTTTTTCTTGAGGTGCTGAAAACCCAAGTACTAGCTGATCAGTGGGGAGGGTTCACACCTACTAGTTGAGTTGACCCCAACAAACTGGCTATGTTCTACTAGACATGCTTATGGCTGAAGGGGAGCACAACTAGTCGTTTCAAAAGAAGAGAAGGCAAGATAGTACAAGTTGAGCATAGAGGACAACCCTGAGGAAGAGATGGTGGAGGTGTCATCTTTTGACAGTAAGAGCGGGGGTGAGTTTAGGATGGTACACCGCAAAGAGTAGGGTGGCAGGGAAGAAGTTGAAGAGGCATATGTTGCAGAAGGTGAAGGGGAGGAGCTTGTTGCTATTGAGGTAGCTGTGTAGGTGACGGTAGCCAAGGGGACTGTGCCACCACCAACATGGGTTGCAGTGGTTGAGAGGGGAGCGAGGAGAGCTACAACAATGAGAGTGTGTTTGCACCACCACGGTTGTCTCCTATGACACGTAGTGACACCACACAAAGTATGAGAGTTGCCCCCTTCAGCGCATGTGTTGGCACCCAACACACTATGCATCCCCACATCACAGGGAGCTTTAGAGGAAACCCCAATCGTTGTGTTTGTAGTAGTCTGTACACTTACAACTGAGGGTACCACACTTGTGGTCAAAGGTATGACACCTACGACTGAGAGAGCCACACTTGCCACGTGGGGTGCCAAACTTGAGAGTGTTCTAGCCCCAAATCTACTTGATCAAGATCGAGATTGATACCCAACCAACCAACTAATAGTCTCTCCCCCCTTGGCCTCAACTATTTTAAGGGTGGGTGGGAGCTATAGTCCCTCCCACCCGGGAATTATAGGGGTGTGGGGGGGGGGGGGAATTCTAGTTGTTCGTGTGGTTAGATTATGAAACATGCACCTACCCTTGAGAGTGTCGAGGGAATGGTGGCGACAGATGATGGAGATATGAGACTTGACAATTGTCTAGACATGTTTGATATGGGTATTGTCGAGACTCCACCACCTTCACCCAACCTATTGGTGGGCACCCACTTCTAGGAGGAAGTAGACACAACATGGATTTGTACTAGCAAAGCCCCTTAGAGAGGAGGCGAGGCTTGTCAGGAGGGAGGTGATACCACTGCAATCGGTGAGGTGATTGAGATTGAGGAGAAGAGTGCACATCAAGGAGATGCCTCCTTGCATCTAGAGATGCTAATGGATGAGCCAAGCAGGAGAGATGTACATGATGACAACATTCGGGTCTCAAAACTCAATGCATAGGATGCTCTCAAATCCATATAGAGATACTTGGAAGAGTTGGAGGGCGTGGTTGTTGTCGTACAAGGGGTGGCTGTTCTTGCCAGACATGTGGATATTGGATTTGCCTTAGCAAAGGTGGAGAGGCTCCCTGTCTTCATGAGGAGTGGTTGTGAGTAAGAGTTTGCCCAACACTTTACAACCCACAAGTGGCTGGCCATGGAGACACTTGAGACGATGGAGGCATGTTGTAGGCCACACTCATAGAAGGGGCATGGTGGTATGATAGACATCCTACACAGTATGGAGAGCATGTTTCAGGAAACATTTTTAATGTTGCAGAAGGCAACCCACTTGGTTGGTGAGAATGAGGCAGGGAGAGTGGCTACAATAGAGCAAATGACAACTACTTGGGAGGAGTTGGTGCAACAACAAAGACTAACCACCATCAAGAGGGAGTGGAGAGTGGCCTTGGAGGAGCAGTTGGAGTTGGAGAGGGCAGTCAAAGCAGGGAAGGAGGTACAACTTGAAGAGATGGAGGATCATTTGACAACAGTGTCAAGAGAGCTTGAAAGTACCAAGGACTTGGAGGTTGTGCAGATGATGAGAGTAGCACGCGAGAGGTAGAAGGTAGTAGAGTGGGATCTACGGCTCCTTCACCAGCAACTTTTCAGTGCACCTAGGCTAATGGCTTCTCTTTTGGGCGGCTGATGTTGGCGGCAGTTTTGCCGATAAGAATACATAATGTTTTGTTTAATAAATGGCAATGTAATGGATTGTAGTTTTTAGTTGCCAGCGGTTGGCTTTCTTAACCAACTGCCAAGTGCTATATATTTTTGGCTTGTATTGGGAATCAGGTGAGTCTATGGTTGTACGTATCACATGTTGATAATAAAGTTATATCATTCTTCCATATTGATCTGTTGTTCCTGAATTACTGTATTGAATATGTTCATTGTTATATTTTTGTTTACTCTGAAGTTAAAGCATTCACCGTACGGAGTAAACAATAATTATTTTCAAGTTTTCCAGTAGATATATAGCATCTTAAAGGTATTAATGCAAATTTCCTCTTTGACATGGCACACCAATAGTCTTGTCTTTCAGTTCCTTGTTAAGACTTGGTATTTGCAGTGCCCCTGAGGCAGTGATCTTGGTGGTAAGTCTAAGATACAAGTGACTTCCTAATGCATTCCATGATCTAAAAGGTCTATCCAATTGGGGATTTTGATTTATAGTTTTCTCTTATTTTTCTCTTTTTTCAAGAGATTACTATTTGCATTTGGTAATTGATTTGGGTTGTAAATTGTTTTGAATTTTGATGCATGGTTTTGCTTCGTTCAATTTTGCATAGCCATCAATGGTCTTTCAATATTTACAATGATCTTTGACTTATTTTTGATGATCCCTGCTCTATGAACTTTTTGATGAAATCATTTAGTAGTTTGACATTTTGAATTTTTAACTAGGAGATATTTTCTGGATGATAAAAACTTAATCCGCTGGATCCAGTTTTTCCTTCAATACAATCATCAAGCTTTGCAACATGGAATATACTTGTTATTACAGCAACCTTCTACATTCATTTGTGTTGAGTATTGAAATGGGGGAAGCAAATGAATAAAGATGCTGCTACACTGAAATTAGCCAATTAACTTCACAATGTTAAATTACCAATATCACTAACACATGTGAGACCCAAGAAGGCAACTCTTTTTTGATAAACAAAATTCCAAATTGGGTCTACAACCTGAGGTTGAGTCACTTAGAGATGTAAGTCTGTGAATTTAGACAGTGGGCCTGGATATGTTCTCCAGATGAAGGGATAGGCAACAAGCTTGGTATAAAAATGCACTATGGAACTGTTCATTTGAAATGAAATCATAAACTGAATCATTATGATCATACCCTTATCAATACATGCCTAATCCAGATACCCTAATTTGGGACCCCAAATCTCTGACCCATAAAGAGGTGGATTTGATGAAAACATTCAGAGGTGCATTTTTGGAAGGATATCCTTGAAATGCATATAAGAGCACTGGCAATCTAAAATGGAGTGTGACACTATTTGTTGTTGAATTATTTAATATCATAATTACTTATTCTATCTTCTGGAGGCACTATTGCATTACTTCTGTAGGAGCACATCTCAAAAATAAGCTATTCATAAGGGATCTATTGACATGCATGTACTGTCTTCAGTTTGGTAGTATGGTTTCCTTTTATAATGCCAAAGTTAATAGCTATCACCGGTGTCTCTTTTGGGATAGAAATAACATATGAAATCCCATTGGGTGTATCATTTCTCATACTGCTGAAGTTTTTTTTTGTGAAAGTAGCTGCACGATTAATCCTCCATCTTGTCTTCTTTTTGCTCTTTTCAGTAGATACAAAGCTTCCCTTTCCCATATTTTATCTCATAGTCATCTCTTTTGTGCTTTATATATGTAACTATGATGGCTCTGATAGCACTTGTAAGATTATTTAGCTCAGGATATGTTAATCAAGAGTATTTTATAAACGGATGGAGTCTTTTATCTACTCAGATTTTAATGCAATGGAACAGCATACACAAAGTAATAAACAGAACCGAAGCCATGATATATTTTTTCGTCATGGACTCATTAGCATAAGAAGATAAATACTCAACTCCCTAACTTTTAACATTACAATGTTATGGTATAATGACGAGCATACAATATGCTACTGTGTCAACCTCCTGTCATAACCAACACCATTTGTTGTCTCCTTCCCACCGTATGGCACACTTACCAAATGCAATCCAAACCCCCTTTATAATTAATTATGATTGAGACACAACTCAGGCATATTAAAGACAGATTAGACTTATTGAGGATACACGATGCAAGATTCTGGTTTTTGTGGGCATTCATATCAGCTTTAATGAAGTTTTTGAGTCAGCTATAAAGTCTAACTTAAATATAGTCAAGTTAGTTTGGCATCTTATTAGTCATCTTTAGAGATGCATTTTCATAGTGGCCAATGATTTGCCTGTTAAGATTTTTAATTGTCATTTATTAAAAAAGTTATTCAACTATTTCAGTGTTGCTATGTTATTTCTGTTTGTTTATCTTATTCTATGAATCATTTTCTTTATCTGTTAAATAGAAGAATTCAAAAAGAATAATTTTCATTATTGTCTTCTACTGGGTGCGCAGTAAAATAGGTGTGGAATACGTGTAGCAAATTGTTGTGACATCTCTTGAGTTATAATATGTGAGTGCCATTCTTCCTTCACTGGTGGTGGTTCATGTTCATAGGTTGCAGGTTTTCATATCTGTGTTTCCGTTGAAAGCTTTCTATGGTGTGGGAATAATTTCCTCTGAAGCATTTATTGCTTGCATGCCCCTGTGAACAAGGAATTTTTATCATAGTGGAATGACCGTATAGGTATGCACATTTGTTTCGAAATAGCCTAAATGGGGATGGTCTGTCCCTGTAATGGGTACACTGAAATGAGGACAAGGTGGTCCTTTTACCTTTCCTGGATGTACCTACCTTTGCTCTGTGGTAGGAAACTTATTTTATAACACATCCCTTGAAAACATTGAACAAACTGAGAATTGGTGGATATTGTACAAATAGTCATCATGTTAATATAAGATAGGAACAACAGATACAGAATGACACCCTCCAATCCATTCTAAGCAAATGCTATCTTCTATCATTGGGCCAGCGAGGATGAGCTATTATTTTTCCGAATATAGCATAAATGATGCAACTTGTATGCATGGATGTGAAAATAGGAAAGTAACATACATATATACAACACACATCAGTAAGTATGCAAAAGATTGTATCTGCTAAGAAGCACATGCTATAATCATTAATTTACTCTTGTTTTGATTCATAATTGAACAGGGAATTAATGTTTTAGATACTGCTGCCAGTCTGTTCACTGAATTTATTTTTAAAAATTTCTATAATTTTCCAGTTTTCTGACACAGTCACACACATCAAACACATCCTTGTACTTTTCAAGCTAACATTACTTTGATATATATAAACTTATATTTGAATATATTTTTCTTGAGAGTTTGAATGGTTTGATTTTAATTATCAATGTCATCTGTTAAGACTTCCTTCAGTGACTCGATGATTTCTAACTTGCTTAGATTTTAGGAGCTTTCACAAAGGGATGGTACATTGTTTAAACAAAGGAAAATAAAATACAGCTTAATCAGATATCTGTGAAAGTAGAATTGCAAAATTGGTTTTGCAATATGCTCTTTTCATTGCTTAGAGTCTTTTAAGAGCTCTCATAAAAGTAGAATGCATTTTTTTTTTGATGAATAGTGCCCTTTCTATTAAAGTTTAATATAAAGTACATCTTCACAAAAAAAAGCTGGGGGATATGAGATCACCCCACGAAAGTCACTCAGCCAGCAGCCGGAAACAGCAACTATATCAACTATTCATATCTATGAAAGTAGAATTGCCATATTGGTTTTAGATTCCTCTAAATTCCATTGCCTAGAGAAAAATCTTCAGATTGGCTTTCTGGATTGCATGATTTGGTGTATCATCTTATATGATGATATTTTGAAGTAATGATGAATTGCACTACGGATTTTTGTATACAATTCCAATCTTTCTGCTGCTTTTTAAAAACGTGCCACCACAGTTAGCTTGTTTGTCAAGCTGATGGAATTTACAGGAGCAAAGATTGATTCCCTTAAAGGTTTAGCTATTTATGGACTAAGGGATTTTGTTGAATTATTTCCCATATTCATCCTTCGAGTATTGGGGGCCATAAAATTTTTTCAATATGAGTTGATATTTGGCGAGATTGATTGTATCAATGTATTGGTTTTTTCCTTATCTTGAAGCTAAATTGATTTTGTGAATTCCAACAATCATTGTGATTGATTTATTATAAATACTTGAAAATTAAAGCCAAATTTATTTTGTGAATTTCAACAATCATTGTGATTGATTTATAATAAATACTTGAGCAGAAACTTTCATTCTATGCACAACCTGCATCAGGCTCATCTGGTATTTTATTTTATTTGATCTTAATTGGTTGACTGACATGGTAATTCCAGAAGATTAGGATAGAAAGAATGAGAAAGGAAACAGATTAGGAAATTAATGTTTGTAAATTATCAAATTGGGTTGATAGGGATTGAAAGATGGGACAAAAGTGGGTCTAGGTAGATATATGATCTGGTAATATTGTAACTATGTAAAGGATAGGGCAAGTCTACTCATTTTTGTCTTGAATGTACATGTCATGTGTTATGTTGTGGCACCAAACTTGTTTTCTGAGAATCGGTATCTGTCCCGGGGTTTTGGGGAAACTATTCTAATGTAGCGTGGGGTGGTACATGTGTAAAAGGTCTGATATGCTATTTAGTTATATCAATATTATAAGGCAGAAAGTAACATTGATTCCTTTTCTGACTTCCTGGCAGAAAGTAAGTCAGATGATGCATCAAGTGGCTCGGTTGAAGGAAGCAGTTACTGGTCGTCGGAAAATACCAATAATCAGAAGTTTCTCTGGATAAATAGATACTGTGATCTCCAAGATAATGACGAAAATGTTACCTTTTGTCTGGGATGCAATGGTGGCATTGATGCCCGTGATACACAGGCTTGTAATGCTTAATGATGCATGTGTACATAATCTAATTAAACTGTTTGAAGTAATTTAATGAGCGATAAGAAACATGTATTCATGGTTCTACTATAGTTTAGTTTGTCTATACAGATGTTTTGTACATGATCTAATTAGAAACATACTGCTAAGATGTCTTTTTGTGTATATGTGGATTGTGGAATCTGTTTTCATGTTTTTTGAGCACCAATATAAGACTTGACCCAATTCTTGTATGCATGCAACAATATGGGCAGCATCATCTATGAGAGTGACAATGAACTAGTCTACTTTTATGTATATGGTGTTTGTATATACAGAAATGTATATTAACATTTTTTTCGAGTTTCATCCATTAAATGTAAGCTGATGTCTTGCTTTGGAGTAACAACTGCCAATTAATGTTTGATAAGTTCGAGTTCAATTATTTGACAAGAACGTATGTTTTTTCTGCCGTAGAAGGCCAAGGCTTAAAGGTTTTACTTTTAACCTATCAGTTAACATATTTAGGAAATTGTCTTTAGCAGCCAGGGGTTCACAGTAAAAACTTTTAGCTTTAACTTCTTGTTGAAGGGTTTACCAAAGTTTAAACAATTTAGATCATAAGATATTTAAAAAAATTAAAACGAGAAAACTGTCTTATATATGATTTCTGTGTTGTAAGAAATGAATTTGAATCATTTTTCTGTGGAAACTTGTCTTGGGTGTTCTGATAATTAAGTGTTTTTTGAGTAGGATTCAATCAGTTAAATAGAAATTTTATAGAATGGTCATATGGCTTACAAAAGTTTTAGAGAAAGAGTAGTTGTGTTAATTTTTGAAATAAATGCTAAAAGAAGTCATGGGAAATCTACCATGACTGGATAGCAAGGTAGGGTTGAGAGAGTCTGAGAGAGAGTGAGAGGCTGGTTCTGGTTTGCTTGCGTCCTTTGCTTCTTTATTTGTACCATTTTGCAATTTTCTAACAAGATTTTATAATCTTGCTTGCATTTATTGTACAAGATTTTAGTTTTTCTCGTCCTTAGGGTGACTACCCCTTTCTATTTAAAATTTAAATACTGCCAGTGTTTTTACTTTGGTTGTTATTGCCAAAGCAATAGTTATTGGAGCGAGCAATGTAACCATCACAAATTTATTCCCAAAGTTCAGCATGAGGTGTAGCTTTTAATAACCCATTGGATGTTGTTCTCCTATCCCTTGACTTTGATTATGCTTGTAAATGGCTGAAACAATTTATGCTCACTCATTATTTTGTCAGTTGCATATTGATATGTTTGGAAATGAGATTCTGGGCTAATAGCATTGGACTGTGAATAGGTTCAGCTATAGTCCTGATTGGTGAGTTGAGCAATTGGATTTTGTTGTTTTGTTGCAATGGATTTGAGATTGTGAAGTGTGTGAATAGACTAGGTTTAATGATAAAAAAATACTGACTTCCGACAATAACAGTAAATTATAGCACTAAAGACAACATAGCAAGCCATTTGGAGCTGAAAGTGTTGGACATGGTTGTGTTGATGTGAGTTTTATTTGACTACAACAGGCAGAATTGAATGCTCAATATTCCAAATGGAATACCAAATCTTCAACTCTCTTGAAAAAAAAAACCTTATGTGCTAAAGATTGCAAAGAAAGGCCACTAAGGCAACCTTAAGGTTCCTTCAAATGATGTACTCACTCAGTGGTAATGATGTGATGTGCTGTTATCACGAGGGGACGTACACTACTACTACAAGGTTTTGACAACTTGATTTCGAATGACTTTGACTCCACAATGTGCAATGAAAATATAACTTCATGCTTGCTATGACTTTAAACTTGCGGATTCAAACTACTTTCTAATTCTATCTTAGGATGCAAAGGCTTGTGGATATCTTCGTGACTCTACTAGATGTGTTCTTGTCATCAACCCCACCCCCCTAGTGCAATATTTTAAGATATACTTGAAAGATATTCAAATCACCACTATCTCACCAACTACAACGGATGCAAATTATTGAGTGAGTGGTAATTGAAGTTAAGCTTATGATTTTATGACATTTGACCACACAAGATGTACTTACAAGCAATAAGCAACTAGTGCTTTTGTCTAAATGAGTGTACCAAAGATGATTCCATAATGACTCTTATTCAATCTAAACTAACTGAATCAAATTCCAACTAAGTTCTTGAAAACAAATTCTATTCTAATTGAGAGATGTAAAGAACCACACGATACTCCAAAATGATCATAAATATTTCACCATGTAAACACAACAAATCATAAATAAGAATCAATGACCCAGATTAATCCACATAAGTCCTAATGAGAGTTTCCATAACCGTTGCTAATAAAATATCAAATGCCCACCCAATTACAATTAAGCACTGCCATGTGAGCCAATAGAAAAATTACATTTCTTTTTCAAAGACTAATGAGAAAATAGGCATAACTACAAATAATATGAACCAATAAATGGGCCAATGAGAATAGAGATTAGGTAGAAGCTTGTAGAAGTCATCAACTAATAGATCAATAATAATAGTAAATTGCTTTTGAGCGCCAATAAAAAAGAGGGCCAAGTCAGCCATATACCACTTGGTGCCAAATGGGCCAATCATAATGAAGCATATATTTATAACTAATGAGCAAATTTAGAGCCATGTGGACCTACATGTCATTTTCTTGGGAATTGTTCCCCTCATCCTCATCCTCTTTTTCACATTCATTGAATCTGGACACTATCTCCTTGAGCTCCTCCATGGGGACACTTGGCACCAATCCAAGTTTATATTCATGATACCCCACATCACTTGTACAAGTGGCACAAGTCTTCTTCCAATCAATTGTATTACAAATAGCCATGGAGTTTGGAAACTTTGTAGCTGCTTCCAAATGTCCAAACATAACTGGACTCGCCTCCATGAAGTAAATATTTTTCATCTTTCCTTGTAGTTGTTCAACACTAATTTTTTATCATCTTCCACCTCTAAGTGAAATACGGCTCTTACATACTCCAATTTATCATTCCTGACTTCCAAAATAGCAATCTTCGTACCCATACAATCTAATTCAATTTGCTTGAGTAGATCCATGTCAAATGATCCAACATTCGATCCCTTATCAGGTTCATGTCAAATGATCCAACATTTGTGTTGCTAATCTTTTCCCATGTGGAAGTAAAACTTGTCTTTGGTGTCATTTCCTACACATCATGTTTCATCTGTCCTAGCTTTCATGCTTTGGCGCTTTCATTGTTTTTGGCTCTTTTAGCCCTCGTTGTTTGATCATCTCCTTACCTTTTGATGTTGTATATTTCTTCTCCTTGGACATGGCTTTAGATTTTAAATTTTTGCCACCTACCTTCATGATTTATCCTGTAACATCAGCCCTTAATTAGATTCTAAGTCCATTTTATCAAACTTAACTCAAATCCTTAATTTGCTAGTTGTTGGTGTACTAAAATCAGACTTCTAAATGTTACATTAGACTTCAAAACTAGTGAATCTAGGTTTGTTGTAGTGACATGAAATACTTGGAATTTTAATTATTTTTCAGTTCTACACATCATACCAGTTCTCCCAATTCAATTTCACTTTGTTGTTAATGAAAAAGGGTGACTGAGATATGAAAAATAAAGCCAAAACTATATAGTCTTGAAAATGATTGTAGATCCCTGTCCACAGTAGCAATGACATGGTGTGAAGATAAAAATTCACATCTTGGACTGATTTCTCTTGACCTTAGGCCTTGAATTCACAAGAGATTATTGAAAGCGGACCTTTATTCCTTGAAAAACTATAAGATTAATCCTCTTTTGGCATGAAGCTTGAAGACGATCACACCTAAATGAATCCCCACAATAAAAATGATTAGAAAACTTGCTCTTGTTGCACTTTTGCTGGTTCAAACTGCACTATAAAGGGCTGCAAACAATTTTTTTGAAGTGTTGAAATGACCTCGTTTATATATATATATATATATATATATATATATATATATATATATATATGATCTCTTAAATTGACCTTTTCTTTCAATGCTACAAAAATTGAATTACTACCAATGAATATTAAATGGTTTAGGGTTGGCCCATGCTTATCCACTTGGAGTCAATTTTAGCCTTGCAAGGCTTGTTTGAACTTGGTGAGGGAGGCTTGTGATTGGTTGAAACTTCTTCATGCCTTCCTTTTACATTGTTTTTCACCTCCTTGGATCCAAATCTCTCGCTTAGATCGATCTTCTTGGTCTCTTTATCAAATAAATGTAATTCATCTCCTTGCCACTTGAGGGATTAGATTCCACCTTTTCATCTAGGAAGCTACCACTTGAGGGAGTGGATTCCACCTTTTCATCTCACAAAAAGCCACTTGAAAGAGTGGGTTCCACCTTTTCATCTAGCAAGCTGCCATTTGAGAGAGTGGATTCCACCTTTTCATCTAACAAGCTTCCTCTTGAGGGAGTGGATTCCATCATTTCATCTGGCAGGTGATTTTTTTGCTTCCCTCTTTTTTAAATGCCAATGACTAGTTGGACTCAATGTTTGACCCTTACTTTCATGTTCTTATACTTGGCGAATTTTTGTTATTTTTTTAAATTTTTGGACATCTTGATTTTTAAGAGGCTCTCAATTTTTTTAATTATTGCCAATCTACTCTACCACTTAAACCTACCATCACGAAGCAAAAATAGGGGTCCCCATTTGCAATGGGGCAATGGTGTAAAAATGTCACAACATCTAGTGATTCCACTTGAATATGTTCCTAAACATTTTAAGGATATAACTAAATCAAAACTTAGAACCTTTGATCAAGTCTCTTTTCACCTATCAAACAACTAGGAAATGCTCTCAACGTAAGAAACCAAAAATTGAGCTAAGAGCCTCCATCCTTGATTACTCACGTGTGTACTAGTGTATTCATTCCCTGCTCAACAAGATCATTGAAAACCTTCCAAGACTTATGTACCTAGTTAAATGACGGTCCATGCTTTAGAAGCATGTTGTAACTTCCCCACGGATAGCTCTACTTTTAGTAAATTTATCATGAGTAGCACTGGTAGAGGTATTTGTACACCCATAAAGCCAAATTGTTTTGAAGTTTTCATTCTCTATCGCATATTGAATAATTCGAGTCCAAGAGCCGAGTTCAGGATCAATAGGGAGCATATCCATTGCCCAAACCAACTCACTTTTCCTCCATACTTTTATAACTTTTGACATTAAAGGTTTGAGAGTCACATCCAGGATCAATGTGGAGCAAACCCACTTCCTAGACAAAATAACATTCCTATTACATATTTCTTTCCTTCGATACTTCTTTGATACCTTATGGTACTTTGTTTTGGCTCACGAGAAGTGAAGCTCATAAATGGGTTTATAGAGGCAATAACGGTTCAAAAGTAGGCGTAATATCTTTCACTAACTTCAATTTGTCCTTGGAGACTCCAATAAATTAGAGCAATTAAGTGTGAGTAAGATGTTGTAATCGAAAGACTTAGGTACTCAAAACACAACTACAACTCTATTCCAAATTTAGGACAAATCCTTTTTGCATGTTAAGGCTATTAAGAACAATCTCCAATTTATAAGAATCTCACAAAGAGATATTTCAGAAATGAACTAAACAAAATTGTTGGGAAAACACCAGAGTGCATTACATGATACATCACCTTGTTTGCTAGTTGGGATCTCTCTAAACCAAACTAACCAAATAAAAAACACCTAAACTAAAGAAAACTAAACCACTAAGATTATCCTAAGAAAACCTAAGACTACCAAACTACGAATGAACTACCAAACTACTTGAGTCAAGGGAATCAAGACAAACCAATGACAAACTAAGCAAACTAAAATAAAATCTTCTAAGCTACGAATAGAGCCACTTAAAAACTGAAGTCCAACTAAGTCAAGGCAAATTAACCATTGCACTCGTAAAACACCTAAACTAAAATAGTTGAAAGGAAACCTATTCTAACTCTATACAAAAGGTCTTGTAAGGGAACTTATGAGATGAAATAGTGCTTGATAAATTGCGCATTGATTGGAAATAGGACGTCTTCTCTAGTTCATGTCTTGAGTTTGAATGCATTATCTCCCAAAATTTTAAAAATTTGATATGGACCTTTCTTGATCCTATCAAACTTGTCATGATCACCTTTCTTTGCATGCACTTTATCCCAATATAGAACCAAATCTGAGATCATGAAGGCTTTGAATCTACCCAATCTGGCAAACAATCTCTTGACTACCCCTTGATTTTTGACAAATTTATCTAGGGCTTCATCTCTTTTCTCATCCAATTGCATCAATTTAGATAGGTGGGTTTTGGCCCTATCTTCATTTTCTAAATACCCCTACATAATTGCAAGGTTGGGATTCTCAATTGGACCAAGAAAATGAGTTCTTGTTCATACACCAAATGGTATGGAGAGGTGCCTAAAGAACTCTTGATCCTTGTTCTATCCGGCCAAAGACCAAATTTTATTTGTGTGTGCCAATCTCTTGGGTTCCTATCCAATAGTTTCTTTATGAGACTTAGTAGGTTCTTGATTGTAGATTCAACTAGGTCATTCCTCTTGGGATAATAGTTAGATGAAATCTTTAAAGTAATCCCATGATCAAAAGCCCAGTTAGAGAACTTAAGAGATGAAAATGTTGAATCATTATTACGTCAAACCAAAGCATGAGGACATCCAAACCTTGTAATAACTTTCTCTTCAAGAAGCATAATAACAACATCAATATTGCATAATTTTATTGCTTGGGCTTCCGTCCACCAAGTACAATATTCGTTAGTTGTTAGAATGTACCTATGTTTTGCCGAGGAAGGTAGATTGATCATACCAATAAATTCAAGACCCCATTTTGAAAATGGCCTTACTTCAATCACCGGTTTCAGAGGTTTTGCGGGATTCCTCTCTTGAGTTGAAACTGTTTGGAAAATATGACAAGTCTTTACATGTTCGTGCATATCCTTGAGAAAAGTCAGCTAATAATACCCCAATCTTAGTATCTTGTGTATAGTGGAAAACATTTCTTTGTGGCCTGTTCCAAACTTATCATGAAAATGTTCCAGGATCCTTCCTACTTCTTTTCCCACACATCTTAGATAGATGCCCTCATAATTTTTTTTGTACAAAACTGATCCTTGCAACATGTATCTTTTTCTTTTCAATTTTACCACTTTCTTCTATACTAGATTGAGATGTGAAGGATACCTGTGATTTAGTAGATAGAAAATGATATCCTTGTACCATTCATCTGAGCATACATCCTCTATTTCATAAACTCATTGAACAAAATTGGGTCCATTGGAAACAATCTTCTGGGTGAGATTTTTTCCTCTAATTATCTTCATTGGTTGGATTTCAATGTTGTATTCCTAGTTAGTGGTGACCCACTTTCCTCTTCTATCACTAAGTTCATTCTGCATTAATAATGTCTTTATTGCAATGTCAAGAACTATGGCATGTACCTTTCTCCTCAATATGTAATGCATGTACTTCTTAATTACTTTTATGAGTGTGTAAGATTTCTTCTCAACTTTGGGATACTTCAATTCCATGTCTTTCAGTAGCATGCTCATGAAAGTGATGGGGTGCTCGTCTCTTTCTTCAATTCTTTTTGTGAGTATCACTATACATGTATGATCTGAAGTGAATGAGTATAGATAGAATGACAATCATTGAAAGCTTCCTTCACCCTTAGAGTCCAATCCATTTTAGCATCTGTCTTGAGCATATTGTACATGGGTTTTACTCTTTGTAAGTCCTGAAATGAACTTTCTTACAAAATTGATCTTTCCAAAGAAATATTTTAACTCTTTCTTAATACGTGACAAACTGAATTTCAAAATTTTCTCCACCCTATCTGGATCAATCATCATCCCGTTTATGAGATCACGTGTCCTAACAATTTTCATTAAGTGACCCCAAACATGCATTTTTTTGGGTTGAGGGAGATTCTAAAATTTTTACATCTTGAAAATACGTTCCTTAGGTCTTCAACTTGGTCTTCTCTTTTCTTTGAGAAGACTATCAAGTTATCTATATAGATGATAATGTATTTGTATACCACATCTTTAAGGGCAATGTCCATAGCCCTTTGAAATGTTGCTCCTACATTGATTAAGTCAAATGACATTCTCATGTTGGAAAATGTTCCCCATTTTGTGCTGAAAGTTATTTTCAACTAATCATCTTCCTTGACTAGTACCTGATTGTATCTCGAGTACCCAACCATAAAAAACATCATTTGAGACCCATTGTCTATCTGTATTATTTCATCCAATGATGGCAACGAGTAATTATCCTTTTTTGATGCTTTGTTGAGAATATGAAAATCTACACATAACCTTATCTCTCTATTTTATTTCTGACTGGAACCAAATTGGCAACCCACATTGAGTGTTGCACTAGAAATATGATCTTTGCAATCAATAGTTTCTTTACTTCTTGATAAATCAATGGTTCCAGTAGGGGGTTCACAGGTCTTTGGTGCTATTGGAGTGACTTGCTCCCCTCATTAAAAGGTATTGTATGTGTGATAATGGATGAATAATAGGCCTTCAAGTATTCATAGCTCCATGCTATCACGTCTGGAAATTCTCATCACATTAAATATACTTTCTCTCTCCTATGGGGTGCAATCCTTAATAATGAACACATTCTTTGGATCCTCTTTTGGGCCTAATTTTATCTTCTTACATTCACCCCCTTTAGCGGACTAGTGCTTGATTGCGTGAAATTGATCCATATCAAATATTCTTTCTAACTGGATCATGCCTCTTGGAGTGGTGTTGGTTTTCAAATTATGATCCCTTCTGGATCAAAATCTGCTTCGTGAATCTAATCATCATCAATTATTTATCCAGTGAAGACACTTGCATTTTTAAAAAATTCTGATATATGCTATCATCATTGAAGACTTGATAATTGGTGACGTTGTTAAGTACCAATAGCACTAATTCCAATTCCACTCTAAACTTCCTCAACCCTTTGAGAATGAGGGGTGTCAATGAGCTTGCAATTTTTGGAAAGGCATTTACCACCTTGTTACCATATCAGTATCAAAATTTTATGTTAAACACGACAAAGCTCTCTATGAGATCCCATACTTGATTCCAATATATTTTCAACCTTTTGACATGGCAAGTGTATTTCTTTTGGACTTGGTGTACTACTAGGTCTAGATCCCCGAATACATGAAGTATCTTTTACCCTTTATTTATTGTGCAAATTAAGCCCAAGATAAGAGGTTCATATTCAACCATATTATTTATGCAAGAAAATTTTAATCTATGTACTGTGAAATATGATTCTCCAGATGGACTTATTAGTTCATAGATCTAGATCTTGACCCTTTCTTGGTTTTGGAACCATAAAAACTCATTTTCCATACTTGGTTACTCCCTAATTATTTCCCTAGGGTTTCCTATGCTAGGCCTGACTTGGCATTGTTCTCCTTTGTTTACGAAGAGTGATTTATTTCTACAACCATCTTACTACTCTCAACTATATCTTGTTGTGGGAGATTATCTATGGAAATATTTCTTGTTAGTATTTGTAGGAAGAATCCCCAACCTTTTGCAGATTACAAGTGACATGACATTGCTTGACACACCCAAATCAATGAGGCAATTGTGCATGAATTTACCAAAAATCCTCACAGACAAGAGGAATGGGTCCAATTAATCTTTCCCTTGGGAGAACATAATGGGAGTATCTTTTTGAGTGGTATCCTTAGTTTCCTCCCCTATTTCTCTATTAGCCTCTCTTATTTTTTTCGTGTTTTGATCTTTTGCAACCCCTTCATTCTTTGTTAAAGTTTGAGTTGCACCCGAGACACTTTGTGCAACATAAATGGGTTGTGATGAATTATGGTTACCACACGTGTTTTGATCTTCACATAAAAATCTTTGAGCAATATTAGCATCTTCATCCACATTCACATTTGGAGAGACTCTATTCAAGTTCTAAGTAGTATTCATTGTATCCTGATTGTGACTCCCTAGATTTGTGCTATCCTTAAAGCTACTTATGAACACATCCCTTATCTCTGGAAATTTCTTTAATTGAAACAAAGGTAAATTTATCTTAACCTTCTTCAATTCCTTCATTACGTGTTTCCCTAACTTCTTTGACTCTCCATTCTGTCGAGTCTTTCTAGTAGTTTGTGCATTGTTGGTGTTTTGAGGCCCACTATTACCTTGTGTATTGTTGGCATTCTGATTGTTACCAACACCTTGTCGATATTCTGGAAAATCTTTTGGGTAGCATGGTGTGGTACTTGCATTTGGATGTAGAGGTGTGTTGGAATTGTTCGAAGGTAGATGAAGTTAGAAGCTTATTGTTTCTATTATTCCTTTGATAAAATTTATATTTGTCATTCCCTTGAGATTGTTGAAGTTTGTGTATCTCCTTGATGCCCCACACCATAATGTTGTCATTTATTAGGGGTAATAGATATTTGGTCTCTTGCACTATTTATTGTATTGGTCCATTTTATTTTATTTTGCCTCTGGTGAGAATTCTAAGTGTGGCACCTTTATAGGACCATTAGCTGATGCTGGCATAAATTGCCCATTGCACTCCTCATATGCTTCAAATTTAGGTGGAAATGAGAATTCATCATTGAATCCCTGAATACATGATGTATCTTTTCCCATTTATTTATTGTGCAAAGTAAGCCCAAGGTAAGAGCTTCATATTCAACCATGTTTTTTGTGCAAGGAAATTGTAATCTATGTGCTACTAAACATGACTCTCTAGATGGAATTATCAATTCATATATAGATTCTGACCCTTTCTTGGTTTTGAAACCGTCAAAACTCATTGTCCATACTTACTTCCTAGTGATTTACCTAGGGTTTCCTATTGTAAACTTGACTTGTCATTTTTTTCCTTTGTTTACAAAGGGTAATTTCTTTTTGCACTCATCTTACTTACTCTCATCTATATCTTATTGTGGGAGATTGTCTCTAGAACTATTTTTGTTATCTCGAATCACTTGTATATCTCCCAGGTTTACTACACCCAAAATTACTTTATCTACCTATTCTAAAGCCATCTTACATATGGAGCAAGAGAATTATGAATATGATGCATCATGTATCCTACACCATTTGGGTAAGAGAAAATCTCTCACTAAGGTATAATTCCTAGCTTGAGACCTTGTTGTATGCTTCTTAGCACAAAGTTCCTAAAATTTTTGAATATCCCTTCTCCTTCATCAGAGGAAAAAACTAGATCATTTTCTATGAATACTTTGGTGGAGTTATGATCTCCTAATATTTCCTTTCCTCTTTGATTATGTGAATTTGAAGCATCAAAACTTCTTTTTCCCTTGGCTTGTAATTTATGAGGTTTGTTTTAGTGAACAAGACCTTGATGTTCTCCCCATATTTTATTATCATCAATCTCAATATTGGGGTGATTTCTATCCTTATTTGATTAGGAATCCCTCTCCATGGTAACCAAATGTGGAAGAAATTAGTAGCTACGTATCCATTTAGCCTTCTTGTCTAATCCCTACCTAGGACCATACTATAACTATCAAGACCATCGATAACATATATGTCAATAGAATGCTTCATCCGAGGATCATGTGCCAAATGTATGTGGATATTTGATGCAGGAGCATCTTGGGTCTTGAGTAATCTTGCATCACCAAAAATATTTCCTATTTTTCTATTCCTGTGTATTATTCATTTTGGCGTCGATGTTGCTGTTGGTTTCATGCCTTGCACTGATAATGCAGTGTTGTGGACCTAATTTGGAGCATCCTCCTAAGAGCGCACATCCTAATTCACTTGGAGCTTAAAGTTATCACCATTTTCCTCAGGTACCGATTACCACTAGTTTTGCATGAAACGTGTGGTATCTTGCCTTGCGCAGTTCCGTGCGGAATAATTGGATCTTGCGACGTTCAAGATACGTTCTTGGATCATGTGTGGACCTAAATCTATCGGTGCATCATGTTTTGTTCTTTCTTTATTTAGTTTTGGTTTCTCTTCCTAAGTGGACCTATAATGTAATTAAATGCTTGACTGGCTGACATGTGGCTTTGTTGGCTATATATTTGGAGCTTGCAAAGATGATTAGTATTAGTATGAGGACAAGATAAGTAAGATAGAGATAATAGAAACATCATTTTATGGACGTAGTAGATCTGTATACCTAAATTCATTGTAATAATGTCGAAACCCGAAAGGCCTCACAGCCGGGCATGTTGATGATGATATAATAATTGAACTAGTGTTGTTACTAGTTGCTGTCTCATATCCTTTGTGTTGTAAGCTAATTTTATATGGAATTTAGTATTGCTTGCATTGTGTACTCTTCACAGGGCTTGTTAGTAGGCCAAGTAGTCTCAATTAACTCTGATTCTGCTTGCCTCTACTTGGTCCTTGCAGCAAGTGGCATCAGAGTGAGTTATTTCTTGTGGATTAGATCGTGGAGAACCTTATGAATTGGTTGTAGGGTGGAAGATCAGAAATCTGACCTATAACTTGCAGAAGGTTACGATCTTGTTGGACCCTGATTGTCAAGATGGTTCATGGTAAAGGAAATGACAATGCTATCATGGATATGTTGAGACAAATTGCAACTAGGATTGAAGTAGTAGAGACAACCTAGAGAAGAGGTGCACATCTTGAAGATGTTAGTGATGAAGAAGAAGCATCACCTAATCCTGAACCTGGAGTGGAACAAGATGAGGAAAGACTCTTGAGAGTTTTGTTTAAGGCTAACCCCAGACCTGTTGTTGAAGTTGCTTGCTATGATGGAAGACTTGAAACCGATGCACTTTTGGATTGGATCTCTGAGATGGATAAATACTTTGAGTATGAAGGAACTCCTGATAATAAGAAAGTAAAGATAACAGTCACAAAGTTGAAAGGTCACACATCTCTTTGGTGGGATCATTTGCAAACTAAGAGACAAAAGAGAGGAAAAGAAAAGATCAAGACATGGATGAAGATGCTTGGAAAGATGAAGACAAAGTTTCTTCCAACTGATTACCAAGTTAGTTTGATGAGAAAAATGTATAATTTGAGACAAAAGGACATGAGTGTGTAAGAATATACTGAGGAATTCTACAAATTGGATATCAGATCTAGACATGTGGATGATGAAGTTGAGAAAGTGGCTAGATATTTGAATGGCCTAAGGACACCAATTCAAGATGAGATCAGTTATGTTAAGATAGATAGTGTGGAAGAAGCATATGTTAGGAATGAATGCAAAAGTATTTTGGCAGTCATTCTGTAGTAGTTGTTGTTGCATTCATGACTTGGATTGTCATTGATGTCAACACAGTGATATTCTGGATATTAGCAAGAAAGTAGGTACAGTTTTGTTTTGCGCACATGTTGTATTGCAGATTGGCTTTTGCATAGTTGATGGTATGTTATTTGGTGTGTTATTAACCTATGGTTAATAGTGCAAAAAGAAATTCATTCATTTGTGAGAGTTATGAGCATTTTGGTGAAAGCAGTGTTTAGACAGTGTTTCTATGAAGCAATGTTCGGAAATCGGAGGATATCTCTTAGCTGGGATGGAATCTGATCTTGTGCAGTTAAAGGGATGTTGGAGACTCATTAATGATGACATGGTTCACAGTGCAAACTTCGAGGATATGTTTGGAGAAAGTTACAGTATCTGGAAGCCGACAATTTTATGTGAATTCTGTGTGTAGCATGTAGAATTTATTATTTTGTAATTGAGGACCGACTCATTTGTAATTATTTGAGTTTGGTATATAAGAAGGAATTTTTTCCTTGTTGTAATGTGTAATATGTAGATTGAGATGCAAATATATGCATGAAGTGAAGAAAAGAGCTAATTCAGTGATGAAGGAAGACTTGTGAGTACAAAGATCTGGAATTGTGATCTTGTGTAGCAGAGAGTGCAGTTTTGGCACAGTGTGAAGGAGGTAATATATTTCATATTATTCTGTTGAATAATTCTAAGATCTTTTGGACAGTGGGTTCAGACATCTTGCCTTGAAGTTGTTTGGGCAGTGGGTCCTTCTGTCTTCCATAAACTCTTAATCGGGTTAGAATCTTTTAACAGGGATTCAAAATCTCCTAACAGGGATTTATATGTACTGAATGTATTTCATAAGACTCCTAACAGGGTCCATCCTCTAACAAGGAACTTTCATATTAGTGCATCATTTTGTGGGCATCATTCCCACCGGGGTTTACTCTTTTCAAGAGGTTCCCTAGTCAACATATCTTGTGTTATTGTGCAATTGTGTATGATTATCTTTCTATGGTTGATCAGTACATTGATTATATTGTTTAAAGTAGTTGAATGGATAAATTATCAGATAACTGATTCACCCCCCCCCCCCCCCCCCCCTCTCAGTTATCTTGGGGATCTTTACTTTCTAACAGCATATCAATTTGCTTTGAAGGTAGAAGAAAGATTGACAAAGAGACATGAACAAAGACAAAGAGGAAGAAGTGGCAGATTTCAGAGAAGTAGAGGAAGATCCTATGGAGAAAGTAGTAGATTTGATAATGTAGTACATGATAAAACATGGAAAGATGAACCTGCTAGTAGAAGAGGTAATCACTCTAGAGGTAGCTATACTGGTTACTCTAGGAATAATAAAAATAATGGGAAAAGAGAAGATAGATCTTGGTTTAAAGGTACATTTTACAAATGTGGTGAAGAAGGTCATAGAGCTTTTGAATGTACTAACTTTGGAAAGAATATTGGAAGTAATTGCATAAATAAGTTGGCTTGTGAAGAAGTTGATGAAGTGTCTAATGAACCTGAACATGGTGAGAACTTAATGCTAAGAAGAATCTTGTGTAATGAAAAAGTTGATGAAGAATCTATATAGAGGAAAAGTTTATTCTGAACCAAATGTAAGATCGTTGACAAATGTTGCAAGGTAATCATTGATAGTGGAAGTTATGATAATTTGGCATTCGAAGAGCTGGTTAACAAATTACAGTTGCATAGATTGAGACATCCTAAGCCTTACCATATTGCTTGGATCCAGAAGGAGCATAAACTACTTGTAAGTGAACAATGTCTTGTTAAATTCAAAATTGGGAATTATCACGATGAAGTCTTGTGTGATATTATGCCTATGGATTGTTGTCATTATTTTGGGTAGACCTTGGCAGTATGATAGGAAAGCTTTGCATGATGGTAGATTGAATCAATATACTATTTGGATGGATGGAAAGAAACAAATATTGTTGTCTTTGATAGAAAAGTTTGAGGACATTCACTGTACTATAGTCAGAGTATGTTTGGTTGATGGTAAAAGATTTGCAAGAGAAATGAAAGGACATAATGTTTGCATTGCTTTGATTCCAAGGAAAACTGAGAAACAAGATGAATTAGAACATGCACCTGAAGTTAGATCTTTGTTGAATGAATTTCATGACATCATTTCTAATAATGTACCTGATGGTTTACCACCTATGAGAAGTATAAGTCATTGTATGGATTTGATACTAGGAGCTAGTTTGCCTAATAAAGCACCACATAGGTTAACACTTGATGAAAATACTGAATTGAATAGACAAGTGCAAGAATTGCTTGAGAAAGGTTTAATTAGAGAAAGTTTGAGTCCTTGTGCAGTACCTATTGTGTTAGCACCTAAAAAGAATGGAGAATGGAGAATGTGCACTGATTCTAGAGCCATAAACAAGATAAAAGTAAAGTACAGATTCCCTTTGCCTAGAATGGATGACATAATGGATAGTTTGAGTGGAGCAAAGTATTTTAAAAAGATTGATTTGAAAAGTGGATATCATCAGATTAGAATTAGAGAAGGCGATGAACGGAAAACTACTTTTAAGACTAATGAAGGTTTTTAAGAATAGTTGGTTATGCCTTTTGGTTTGACTAATGCACCTAGTACTTTCATGAGGCTGATGAATGAAGTTCTGGAAAGATTCTTGGGTAAGTTTTTGATTGTATATCTTGATGACATTTTGATATTTAGTAAGAGTAAAGAAGAACATATTGAGCATATCAGACAAGTATTGCAGAGATAGAAGGAAGAAAAGTTGATGATTAACTTGAAGAAATGTTCACTTATGAAAGAGGAGATTGTATACCTGGGTTTTGTAATTTCAGCTGATGGATTGAAGATGGACCTTGAGAAAGTAAGAGCTATACTTGATTGGCCTACACTAGTGAATGTTGGAGAGTTAAGATCATTTCATGGATTGGCAAGTTTCTATAGGAAGTTTATTAGAAATTTCAGTTCTATTTGTAATGCTATGACTAAAACTATGAGAGGAGATAAAAAGGATTTCAGATGGACCCATGGAACACAAAGAAGTTTTGAAACTTTGAAACAAAGAATTGCAGAATTACCTACACTTGCTTTGCCTGATTTTAGTAAAGTTTTTCAAGTTGAATGTGATGCTAGTGGTAGTGCAATTGGATCTATTTTAAGTCAAGAAGGAATACCTATAGCTTTCTTTAGTGAAAATTTGAATGATGTTAAGAGAAAATATTTAGTTTATGACTAGGAATTCTATGCTATTGTTCAAGCTTTGAAGAAATGGAGACATTATTTGATGCCTAAAGATTTTGTGTTGTATACTGACCATAAAGCTTTGCAGTATTTAGGAAGTCGGAATAAATTGAATCAGAGACACATGAAGTGGGTTAAGTTCTTGCAGAAATTTTCCTTTTCATTGAAACATAAGAGTGGACAATTGAATAAGGTTGCTGATGCCTTGAACCGAAGAAGAAGTATTTCGACATAGATGAGAGTTGAAGTACTTGGTTTTGATGATTTGAAATGTTTGTATGAAACTGACCTTGATTTTGTAGAACCTTGGAAATCATGTAAGGAACAAACAGTTAGTGATAAGTGGACTGATTATTTCATTCAAGAAGACATGTTGTTTAAAGGAGTTCAGTTGCGCATACCTAGAGGATCTATGAGAGAAAACATAATAAAGGAGAAACATAGTGGTGGACTTGCTGGACATTTTGGGATTGATAAGACTGTGAGTTTGATTTCAGAAAGATACTTTTGGCCGCAGATAATTTATAGAGATGTACATCGAATGGTTAGAAGTTGCAAAATTTTCCAAACAACAAAAGGAACTAGTTAGAATTTGGGATTGTATACACCTTTTCCTGTACTTGATAAACCATGGGAAGATGTGAGTATGGACTTTGTTCTTGGATTTCCTAGAATGCACATAAGTAATGATTCTATTTTGGTAGTGGTTGACAGATTTTCAAAGATGGTACATTTCATACCGTGTAAGAAGACATCTGATGCATTGCATATAGCTAAATTATTTTTCAAGGAAGTGGTAAGATTGCATGGGTTGCCTAAATATATTATTTCAGACAGAGATACTAAGTTTATTGGTTACTTTTGGAGGACACTGTGGAAAAAGATGAATAGTGAGTTGAAGTCTAGTTCTACATTTCACCCTCAGACAGATGGACAAACTGAAGTTGTGAACAAAAGTTTGGGAAACTTGTTGAGATGTTTAGTTAGAGATAAACCTACTAATTGGGATTTGATTTTGGCACAAGCAGAGTTTGCATATAAAAATTATATGAATAGAAGTACTAAGAGAACACCTTTTGAGATTGTTATTGGATTTCATCCTAAAGGAACCACAGAGTTGAGAGATTTACCTACTGAGACCAAAAGAAGTGATGAAGCTGAAGATTTTGCAGAATACATGAGAACTTTTCATGATGAAGTTAAAATAAATTTAGAGGATAGTAATTTGAAATATAAACAGAGAGCAGATAAGAGAAGAAGAAATAAATATTTTGAAGTTAGAGATGAGGTTATGATTCATTTGAAAAAGAATAGATTTCCAGTTGGTACTTATAACAAGTTGAAGATGAAGAAATTTGGACCTTGTAAGATTCTAAAGAAGTTTGAGAGTGGAAAGGCTTATGAAGTGGAATTACCAGAGAACATGGACATCACCTATATTCAACATTGTAGACATCTTTGAATACTTTGAATCAACTGATGAGATAGCAGATGATCTAGATTATCCTAAGAAGAATAAAGACAACATTGAAAAGATCTTGAATAGTAGAGTAAAAAAGAGTACAAGAGGAAAAAACTCCATGGAATACTTAGTTCAGTGGAAAGATAAGCCAGTTGAAGATAGTTCATGGATAACACAAACTGAGTTGGATCTTTATGATTCAGATCAAAATTGGAGGAGTCCCCGATGTTGACATCAGTTCTTTATTAACCCCAGGTGTCTGATGCAGGAGAATATTGGGTCTTGAGTAATCTTACATCACCAAAACTATTTCCTATTTTTTATGTTCCTTTCTATTGTTCATTTTGGCACAGATGTTTCTATTGGTTTCATGCCTTGCATCATTAATGTAGTGTTGTAGACCTAATTTGGAGCATCCTCCTAAGAGCGCACATCCTAATTCACTTGGAGCTTAAAGTTATCACCATTTTCCTCATGTACCGATATATCATTAGTTTCGCATGAAACATGTGGTATCTTTCCTTGTATGGTTCCGTGCGGAATAATTAGATCTTGTGACGTTTAGGATACGTTCTTGGATCATGTGTGGACCTAAATCTATCGGTGCATCATGTTTTGTTCTTTCTTTATTTAGTTTTGGTTTCTCTTCCTAAGTGGACCTATAATGTAATTAAATGCTTGACTGACTGACTTGTGGATTTGCTGGCTATATATTTGGAGCTTGCGAAGATGATTAGTATCAGTATGAGGACAAGATAAGTAAGATAGAGATAATAGAAACATCATTGTATGGGCGTAGTAGATTTGTATACCTAAATTCATTGTAATAAGGCCGAAACTTGGAAGGTCTCACAACTGGGCATGTTGATGATGATATAATAATTGAACCAGTGTTGTTGCCAGTTGTTGTCTCATATCCTTTGTGTTGTAAGCTTCTTTTATGTGGAAACTGTATTTCTTCCATTGTGTACTCTTCGTAGGGCTTGTTAGTAGGTCAAGCAGTCTCAATTAAGTTTGATTATGCCTACCTCTACTTGGTCCTTGCATCAATATTATTCAGTTCACCAACCACTAGTAATTTGGTTTTATCCAACTATTTGACTATCTTATTAGTGTTCATAGGAACAATCCCCAGTCTTATCTACATTGTGACTGGCATGAAATTTCTTGATGCTCTTGAATTAACGAGGCAATTGTGTAGCAAATTCCCAAAAATGCTTATAGAAAAGAGGAATGGGGCCGATTTATCTTTCCATTGGAAGAAAATAATGGGAGTATCTTTTTGGGTGGTATCCTTTGTTTCCTCCCTATTGCTAGCCTCTCCTTTTTTTGTCATTGTTCAATCTTTTGCAACCCCTTCATTCTTTGTTGCATATTGAGTTGCACTTGATGCTCTTTGCACAACATAAAGTGGTTATGATTAATTCTAATTATTATATGTGTTTTGATCTTCACATGAAAATATTTGAGAAATATTAGCATCTTGAGCCACATTCACATTTTGATAGACTTTTTTCATGTTCTAAGTAGTATCCATTGTAGCCTCATTCTGACTCCCTAGATTTATGGTATCCTTCAAGCTTCTTATGAATACTTACCTCATCTCTAAAACTTTAATTAATTCAAGCAAAGGTAAACTTATCTTAACCTTGTTCAACTCCTCTACTGCGTGTTGTCTTAACTTCTTTAACTCACCATCCTATCAAGTCTTTCCAATAGTTTGAGCATTGTTGGTATTTTGAGTTCCACTGTTACCTTGTGTCCTATTGGTGTTCTGATTGTTACTGACACTTTATCAATATTTTGGTGAATATTTTGGGTATCTTGGTGTATTTCTTGTATTTGGATGTGGAGGTGTGTTGAAATAGTTAAGAGGAATAGACAAAGTTAGAGGCTCATTATTTCTATTATTCCTCTAATAGAATTTATATCTGTCATTCCCTTGAGATTCTTGAAATGTATGCACCTCCTTGATTCCTTGCACCATAATGATGTCATTCAATGAGGGGAATAGATATCTGGTCTCTTGCACTGGTCCATTTGTCACCTCTGGTGGGAATTCTACGCATGACACCTCCACTAGACCATTAGCTAATGCTGGTAGAAAATTTCCATTGTACTCACCATATGCTTCAAATTCACGTGGAAATGAGTATTCATCATAAGTTAAGAATTTATTATATCTTGTGGTAGGAAAAATCTCATATCCAATGATTGGAGGATTATCCTAATTGATTGAATCATCTTCTACTTTTTGAAACATACTTGTTTCTCTTTTGAATTCAAGACATTGTAGTTCCAAATGTTAATTTTTTCATGTGATATACATCATCCGAATAATGTGGCTTCAACTAGAAATATTTTCCCCTTAGGCTTGTTCTTTTAGGTTGGTACATTATCAAGCAATGATATCACATTCTCATTATTTGGATTGGTATTCCAAGTCATCTTCTAATATCCTTGATTTCTTGATTGCATGTCACCTTTGTAGTTGCTACCTTGGTTGTTCTTTGATAATTTCCCTCTTGATAATTTCTTTGATAATTCCCTTGGTAATTATTTTGGTGTCCTTGGAAATTCCTTTGCATGCCTTATGTTAGATAATTGAGATGGAGACTGAATCAGTTAAGTCTAGTTATCCTACAGCCCCAAATACTCCCCGATGTATAAAAAAAATCTTTCAAAATATTTAACAAACTCGATAAAACATTAACTGTGTCTTAATGTTCAAATACCGAATAGTAGTAAATTAACTACTATATTTACCGATCATTCTAATTATAGTAATGTGTAAAGTAAAATAACAATTCAACACATCCATACACATATAACACTTTGATTTTTAACATGGAAACCCTATTAGGGGAAAAACCACCTGTGACCAGTAACCCAAAATATTTTCACTCTTCTGAAGCGAGCTTAGTTAAGAGCCAACCCTATTAAAGGTTACAAAACACACTGTAAGGTGTGACCTGGTTAGAGGATTTATCACTAACAATTCTCTCTTGACCAAATATTCACTATGGGGTCAACAAGAAAAAAATCAACATTCATTGAATTTCATATTAAAATATAAAGACTATTAAGTCCCATTTGGTTAAGAGATTTATCTGTAGCAATGGTTAGAATGCTACAATAATGATCTTATTCAAATACAACTTATTTTGCAGATTTTCAGATCTATGCTAAGCTCAAAGTACCTCTGGCCAATAATCTTAATTCAATCTCTTTGTTTCCTCCAACTCTATCTACTCGGTAATTGATTTCTCTAATGCTTGTTGTTCTCTGTAGAATTGCTCAATTATGTCTTTAACCTGTTTGACCAGCTTCACATGAATGCAATCTTCTCACGCACATTCTAGAATTCAACTTGAATCTCTTGTCTCCTTTTATAAACATAATAAACCATTTTATTTCGATCCATATATTTTACCTCTTAATCTTCACCATTGATTTTGCTGCTTTAACCTTCCTCAACAGTTGTGTCAATAACATGTTTCATTCTCCTTCATCTGATCATCCTTGAATTTTGTTCATCATTTGATCATCATAACAAACATTATCTTTTACCTTGGAATCATCAATAATTTTCTAGCTCATCATTTTTAGTTGGCAGTCATTAGTTCTATTTATTACTTTCACTTAGTCAATACTACATTGTGGTAACTTGGTTAACACTGTACTCGGTATACATTACACTTTCTCAGTGTACACTATTCCAACTCAGTGTATATTGAATTCTTCATTTACTGACCACATAAACTTGTTCATTCTTGATCTTCAATCCATAATAGAATCATGTTAAATAATCAAATCACTAACATAATGTCATAGACTCATCAATACGTTATCCAATAAATACCATAACCATATCTTTCTCATACATCTCATATTCATGTAGATATATCATTCCTTCACCATTATTTCCTTCTTAAGATGTTTGTAACCATCATGATAAGTACTGTCAAAACTAGTTGACATCAATGATAATACATTAACTGATTTAATATCTCCCATTTACCTTAGTAGCTCGGTGATCATCAATCATTGTCTTTCAAATATCCAATCAGTTGTCAAACTCTCCTTCAAGATATTCAATAAATTAGCCTATCAATCTCTCCCTTTGGCATTGATGACAACACAGTATGAAATATGCCACAGAATACCAAACATCTATTCTACAACTTTGTATGCAAATGTTGTAATTTGGTAAGCTCTCCCTAGCTTATACATTTAATATGTTTTATCACTACACAACATCAATACTCTCCCTTTCGATAATCTATGTTTTGTGTTCTCTCCTTACTTCATGCAGTCTCTCTCCCTATAGATTTAGCTTGAATATTTCACTAAATCTCTCTCCCTTTGATAGCAATGACAAAAAGAAAATAATCATCTTTTCAATAGCCAAAACAATATCTATGTCATTCGGTTCAAATCCAAGTACCTTACATGTATTGATTTTCAATTTCAATTTGTCTTCCATCTTTCAGTTTTCACAGCCTTAGGAAATCCAAAGTGTGAACATTATGCATCAACATCATTTGATATTCTGATAAATGATAGGTTTATACAATCTCCTAATCACCTTAGTGACTGTTAGACAAGGAATGGACCCCTACTCTACTCCTCAAGTACTCAAATGTGTCCTTTGGTAAGGGTTTAGTAAATATATTAGCAATTTTCTCTTGTGATTTCACATACTCCAATCTTACTTGATTTTATTGAACTTGTTCCCTCAAGTAGTGATACTTAATAGAAATATGCTTTGTCTTTGCATGCAATCACTAGGTTCTTAGAACTATTAATTGCACTTGTGTTATCACAATAAATTATCACTGGGTCAATGATCTCCTCATTCATACCTTCCAATAGTTGTTTTATCCATGCAATATTCGAACAATTAGCAGTAACAACAACATATTCTTCTTCTGTAGTGGACTGAGAAATGCATCGTTGTTTCTTACTTATCCAAGTAACCAATATTTCTCCTAAAAATAATGCTCCACCAATAGTGCTCTTTCTATCATCATTGTTTCCAGCCCAATCCGTATCTGTGTAAACTTTCAGCTCAAAATTGCCTTCTTTATTATACCACAAACCATAGTTTCCAGTGTTCTTCAAGTATCTCAAAATTCTTTTCACAACAATCATGTGTGATTCTTTAGGATTAGAAGAAAATCTTGCTACAATTCCAACCACATGTGCAATATCTGGTCTATTATGTACATCATACATCAATTTACCAATCATAGATCTATACAAGGTCTGATTTATCTCGGTTGACTTGTCATCCTTTTTCAATTTGCATCCAGTGACCATAGGTGTACAAAATGGTTTTGAGTCCTTCATACCAAATGTCTTCAATACTTCTTTGATATATTTTGATTGTGTAATGTATATGCCTTCATTCTGTTGTAATATTTGCAAGCCAAGGAAAAAATTAATCTCACCGAACATTGACATTTCAAATTCTTTCCTCATATCAGAAAATGATTTGCATAAGTTATCATGTCCTCCAAATATGATATCATCAACAAAAATTTCACCAATAAGAATCTTGTCATCAGTTTCACCTTTTAAATACAAATTGTTGTTGTCACTTGTTCTAACAAATCCAATACTAATTAGATAGGAATGTAGTCTTTCGTACCATGCTCTTGGTGCTTGTTTCAGTCCATATAAATCTTTGTGCAACTTACATACCATATTCCTTTGATTATGTTCAACAAAACCTTAAGGTTGTTCAATGTATACCTCTTCTTCAAGTATATCATTCATAAATGCAAATTTAACATCCATCTGATAAAATTTAAATCCTTTGTAAGCAGCATAAGCAAGAAATATCCTTACTCTTTCAAGTCTAGCAACGGGTGCAAAAGTCTCTCCATAATCAATACCTTCTTCTTGTGCATAACCTTTGCATACTAGTCTTGCTTTATTCCTAGTGACATCTCCATTCTCATTCAATTTTTTTCTAAATATCCATTTGATTCCAATTATATTCTTGTATTTCAGTCTCAGTACCAATGTCCATGTCCAATTTTTTTGTATTTACTCAATCTCTTCATTCATTGCCTTGATCCATTCATCATTTTCCAATGCATCTCTAACATTTTAAGGCTAAAATTCAATAAATAAGCATGTGTTGTTTCTCAACTTACTTCATGTCATTATTCCTACTCTTTTATCTTCAATAATCTAATTTTGTGGATGATGTCTCCTTACGTATCTTACAAGTAAAGGTTTAGTTCTTTATTCTTCACTGTGTTCTCCACTCGGTGTATGATCAATATCTTCATCGGTAATAGTTTGTTGATTCTCAATCTGTAAAAACTAATGCTCGATAGTATTACCCTATTGCTCGGTAACGCCAGGCTATTGCTCGGGTAGAGTGTCTGATTTCTCAATGTAAACAAATCTACCATAGTCTTCTGGTTCCTTTTTACTTTCTTCATCATTCTTCTCAGCAAATTCATCAACTCTCACATTTTCACTTTCAATCATCTTGTTAGTAGCCTTATTCAAACATTTATAAGCTTTTCTTTTAGTAGAATATCCTAGAAATATTCCTTCATCACCTTTTGAATCAAATTTTCCATTTCTATAATCTTTCAGAATGTAACATCTACTTCCAAATATTCTAAAATAACTCACATTAGGTGTGTAACCATACCATAATTCATAAGATGTCTTGTTTGATTCTTTCTACAGTTGAGCTTAGTTTAATGTGTAAATAGAAGTACTAACAACTTCTCTCCAGTACATCTGTACAACATCTTTTTCAATCATCAGTGTTCTAGCACAATCGACAATTGATCTATTTCTCCTTTCAACAATTCCATTATGTTGGGGTGTCCTTAGTGTAGAACCCTATCTCTTAATTCCATGCTCATTACAAAAGTTAGTGAAGTCATCAAAAATAAATTCACCACCTCTATCTGATCTTAAGCATTTCAGTTCTTTGCCAATCTCTTTTTTCACTTTTGCTTTATACCACTTAAATATTTTGAAAGCTTCAGATTTTTCTTTCAAGAATATGACAGTCATAATTCTAGAGAAGTCATCAACAAATAAGATAAAATGTCTCTGTAAAAATATGATAGACTACTTAGAAATTAGTATTGAATTTCAAAATTTATTATTGTAGAAACTCATAGACACTTATCTACTGACAGATTATTGTATTCAATGTCCTAGAGTCATTAAATGAATTGTATAATATACTGCAATGAGTAGTCATTACTTGATGAGATGTGACTCATTAATGAGTCACGACTCATCAAGTCATGATTGTTCAATGCATTCCAATCTATTCACATCATTTCATTACTGATAACCATCGGTCTAACATTTCATCACAAAATATGGTGGTAATATCAATATAGTCGATGTATATTAATTTTGGTCAACTTGAATCACAGTCGATAACCTTTAACAATGATTTAACTTGTCGTTGAATACTTAGAGTAATATACCGATAGTTATCGATTTATTTGGTAGAAGATTCAAGCCGATACTTTATCGGGTATACGATGTTCACTATTATCATGTTTAATAAAACCAATATAATCAGTATTTGGTATTTACCATAAATATGTAAACACTAATATATATGTATATATTAATGTATATGTAATTGTAATTACATATACATTAATATATAAGTATATATTAATGTATATGTAATTGTAATTATATATATATATATATGTATATATATATATGTATATATATACATATATATATGTATATATATATATATATGTATATATATATATATATGTGTGTGTGTGTATATATATATATATATGTATATATATATATATGTATATATGTATATATATATATATATATATATGTATATATATATATATATATGTATATATATATATGTATCTATATATATATATATCTATATATATATATCTATACATATATATATATATATATATATACATCTATATATATATATATGTATATATATATATATATATATATGTATGTATATATATATATATATATGTATATATATATATATATGTATATATATATATATATATATATATTGATAAACTATTTCAAACATAATAATGAAATATATATATTGATTGATTATTTCAAATATAACAATGAATTATATATGTGTATATATTAATGTGTACGTATTAGCAAAAATATATACATTAATATGTACACATATATTTATATTAAATTATTTGAACGATGCTATCAATTTCAACACTCCCTCTTAGCTAGGGAAGATAATTTTCCATATACCACCACACTAGTCATATTATGTAACACACAAAATCATCATGTAAATGATAACTTGTTATGCACATCACTTTAACTTGTGAAGTGAGGAATCACCTTAGATTGTGATACCTAGTTTTCATATCACCTTAGATTATGATATTAGGAATCACCTTAGATCATGATACGTAGTTTTAATATCACTTTAGATCATGATATGAGGAATCACCTTAGATCATGATACCTAATTTTCATATCACCTTAGATCGTGATATGAGGAATCACCTTAGATTGTGATACCTGATTTTCATATCACCTCAGATCGTGATACAAGGATATAGTAATTTGAGAAATTGCATTCCCTTACATATAACCCTATTATGGTATGTGCACTGACATATAAAATTCTACCATAATGAATCTCCATTACAAGTTCGTCACCTTGTAATATCTAATACAAGTGTTCATTGTCTAAGAAGTCATCACTTCTTAGAAATGTACACAGGATGTATGAGCCCATAAGAAGTCTACACATTAAACATATTTATTACTATTAATACAAAACAAAAATCATGTTACAACCATACCAAGATTTTTCTTGAAGTGGTCAAATTTCACCTTGGGAATTGATTTGGTAAGAATATTTGCAATTTGATCTCATGTACTAATATATTCCAACTAAATCAATTTCCTTTCAACCATATCTCACACATACTGATGAGGAATCTCAATAGCTTGGATCTATCATGAAACACTAGATTCACTGATAACTTGATGCAACTCTGGTTATCATAAAGAATAGTGGTTGGTTTTAACAGTATACCAAATAACCTAGTAAGTAGTTTTTTGAGCCATACTGCTTCTCTAGCGGCCATCGAAGATGCAATATATTCAGCCTCTGTAGAACTTTGAGAAACTGAATATTATTTCCTGCTAATACATGATACCATAGCTGATCCCAAACTAAAACAACATCCTGAGGTGCTTTTTCTATCAGTCACACTTCCAGCCCAATCTGAGTCACTGAATCCATGAAGGTCCAAGTCTGTCTTTTCATAGTTAAGTCCATAGTTTAGATTACCCTAAAGATACCTCAATAAATGTTTCGTAATAGTGAGATGAAACTCTTTAGGTTCACACATGAAATGACTTAAGGCATTTATTGTAAAGCAAATATATGGTCTAGTCTTTACCAAGTACATTAGAGAGCATATTTATCTGCCTGTAAAGAGTAATATCTGTAGGTGGGGATTTTGCTGCTGCTTCTTTTAGCTTATGAAAATTTATTTCCATGGGAGAAAACATTGGTCTACAATTTAACATACCAAATATCTTCAAAATATCAAGAGTGTATTTCCTTTATTTAGAATAATACTATTTGGTTTCCGCCAGACTTCTAGACCAAGAAAGTAGTGTAAAAGATCTAAGTCTTTCATATCAAATTCTTTGGCTAAGTCTTTCAGGTTTCTCTTTTTACTGCAAGTTTGAGAGAGATCTGATTAGGCACACAAAAGTAGAAATTGCGAGAACCATTTTATTGATGCCTGAATCACCAAATTGCATGGTAATCTTCATTTAGGAAAGCCCAAAATCTAGAGAAGGTGAAAATAATACTCATAATAACACTAGTGTTCACAACGATTAGAAGAGTGTTTGATTTTTATATTGTTTCATCTAGACTCAACATTTGTTGTCCGCTATTCTTTCAGATTCCAAATTTCTTAATTATCGTAAAAGAATAAATTTGACTTAATTTAAAATGTAAAATAAATTTATAAAATCAAAGTTTAGTTCTAATATTCAGTCCATAGATTTAATGTCATAAAAATTCAAAATAATAAATAAAAAAATATATCACATTCTACAGTTGGAAGTGGATTTGCAAAAATATGGTTCAGCATTCAAAATCTTTAACTTTGCCTACATTCAAGCATCAATTTATACATTGTCTGCATTCAAATATCAATTTATACATCATTTTGGTAGGGAAGATGGGTCTCTATTCTAAAAATTGGGATAAAAATACACCTATTTCTTTAAAAGATAAAGGGAATATGGATAAATTAAATAATGAAAAATATTTTTCTATGTAAAAAAAACATAGTTACCTAATATTATGTTGATAACAAATAATTAAATAGAGATTCTCTTCAAATGAACAAAATTGAGAGCATAGAGCCAATTTTTTTAATTTAAATATAAGTAAATAAATAATAATATTATTTTAGTAGTCAATGATGAACTATATTAATCAAATATTGTAATTAAATAAAAGTTATAAAAGATTAAATTAATTTAATTTATTAGTGACGATGAAACATTAGCATGGACAAATTATATCTACAAATAAGGAGATTAAAAAGAGACAAAAATGTACTTTCATAAAGCTACTAATATTAAACACTTAGATTATAGAATGTGGATTTTCTTATGAGTAAAGAAGTGTTATCTACATCTATTAAATGACCTAGAGGAAGTAACAGTGTGGACAATAAATGTTGAGTTTGAGAAAACTATGCAAAAAAATAGATATTCTTCAAACTATTATGACCATTGCATTGTTATATAAATGAATGACCCAAACTCTGAAGTCTTTAAGGTTCATGTATTTTGATAAGTTGTGCATTATGTATGCATTATAAAGGTATAATTTTCACCACTAATAATCTTTGTGCTATAAACTTGTGGAGAAGAAGACCAAGGCAAAGTAACTCTCATTGCAAACATGTATTTTCTTCTAATGTGAAAATTAAAGTAGAATAGATTCAATGTATTGACATGTTATAAAAATATGGACAATATGATTGAAACATAGTAAGTATTATTACACAATTTAGATGTATTTTTTTAATATGAAAAAGGAAAGGAGGATTTCCAATGAGCTAGAGCTATATATTATGCTCAATTCATGTTGGAATTTTTTCTTCATAGCGTTAGTTAGTTGACTAATAAATAAATTGTGTGAATTTCTAATATCCAAGTTTAGCAAAAAAATTTAGAGTAGGTGGTGTAAACATTATTTTATAAGCTTATAAACCATTATGGGTGTATGCACAAAGATGGTATGCAAAATAGTTTCCATCGTAGGTAAAATAGTCCAAAACACAAATAACTCAATCAAGTTATTTAAATTTGAAATAAAACGGTCCAATTATGGATTGGTGAATACCAAGCCAAGATTTAAAAGACCCGATCGGGTTTTTATAATAATAAAAACCCAATTGGGATTTTTTTATATTATAAAAACTTGATTGAGTATTGTAAAATTTTAAATTGATTTAACTTGTGGCCAAAACATTAGAAACCCTTGTCATGAACTAAGAACAATACACAAAGCTGTTTGAACAACAAGACTTGATCATGTTTTTCCATTCATAACAAAATTTAACATTTTTAACAAATCTTCACCATGCTATGTCATAAAAAAGGTAAGTATTACATTTATTTTGTTTTTGTTTCAAATTGAATTGTAATAGTGAGTTTTTTGATCATTTTTGTGTCTTTTTTTTTCAAAATTAATGGTAGATTCTCAAAAAACTACTCCCTAATAAAATACACAACATCATAAAGTCCCTGATCAACAATGAAAATAAGAGACCCAAAACACTACCCTCAACAACAACAACAACAACAACAATAAGAGCCTCAACACCCTCCAACTCCTCTAGTAGATCCTATACAAACTACATAGGAAGATCTCTTAAATATCCTATCAAAAAATACAACCCAAATTTATTAGATAATTAATAGGCCGAGGACCTCCGAGCATGAGCATCATTCATCCCTTGCCAAAGCCCTATAATCAATGGTCAATAGTGCTAAGGAAGTATCCATATGTCTGTGGTGAGATAGATAATTCTCCCATGCAAAAGGATTCTTGTGTAGATATGTGTGTGCTTGATTATATGTATAGGTTTATTGATATCATAGGCTCATATTCACTGCATACACATAGGTAGGGACATAAGTGGACACATTTTGCAGTGTAAAATATGTGATTGCCAGATTCAGTTTCAAGAAAAGGGATTTGTGTAATGAAATTATGGTCTGACACTTTGTTCATTTTGGATTTGATTAGAGGTGACCCCTTGAAAATTGGTGTTCATACCAGTAGGCATTCGCTTTCACTTTAGTGGTTTTTTTTTTTTCTTTTCATATCTTTGTGGTGAGATAGGAAATTTTCCCACACAAAAGGATTTTGATGTTGATATGTGGATGCCTAATTATACCTATAGGTTTTTTGATATCCCAGGTTCATATTCCATGCATGCGTATAGGTAGGGACATATGTGGACACATTTTGTAGTGTGAAATATGTGATTATTAGATTTGGTTGAGAAAAAGGATTTTTTTGATAAAATTACAATGTTGCTATGATATTTTTTCCACTTGGGATTCAATTAGAGGAAACCACTTGAATTGTTTTTCATACCCCTATGGTTTTGATTAGGATGCGACCCTTCAAAATTGACATTTTTGCAACTAGGGTTTTTATTAGAAGGTTCCCCTTGTAGATTGGTGTTAATACCACTAGGGTTTTGATAGGAAGGAACTCCTTAAAAAGTATAATTGAAAACACTAGGATTTTGATTGGATGATCCCCCTTGGGTAATTGTGTTTGTTTGGGTACTTTCCCTAGAGGGCGGCAGGATCGATGTCCTCAGTGTCATAGTATTTTTAGGTATATATTTTGATATGATACCCATATTTATTTGTGATATAATAGAGGACATATTAGAATTATGGTTTTGACTTGTTGAAATGGGGTTTGTATTAGATGATGGCGTTGTATTAAAGAGCAGGTTGGTGTATTGGATCCCACATGGTATTGTCAAATTTGTAACTTGTGTATCAATATGGAATGTACTAATTAATGATATACTAGTAGACACCTATGAAGATGATGATTGGATAACCCATGTATATTTTTTTGGTTTCCTTCTACAATAGTGGAGGTGTCAAAACTAGATGGTAGTTTGGCCCATTTTGACAAAGAAGACGAAAGTATCTATTAGGGTCCGCTGATAATAATGCATTCATGATAGTAAGGACCTTAGGATCCTATGAGGCATATTTTATCTCATCTCAAGTGTAATTTGCATGAATGTTTTCCAAGTAAAATTCATCACTAGGAAGCAAGGTAGCCCCTCTTATAGGTGGTCTTTGTGAGCCCATGAGAGTGTTGAATTTAAAGCTCATGGAACTAGTAGAATTAAAAGTAGGGGCTTGATTTGGGTCCATCTATCCTTTATTTTTCTAAGATTGAGTAAATGACATTTAGAAGTGTAGGAATGAGAATATGACAATGCAAGATTATGATGAGGATTGATTTGACTATAGTAACAACTAGAAAATGAACCTTTTTTTGGATGTTTTTCATTTTTGGAAATGATTAATGATAATGCAAGACTATGATGGGAACTTTTTTTACTATAGTAACAACTAGGATGAAAATTATTTTTTTTGGATTTTTTTCTTTTTGTATTTAATGATCAAAGACAATGCACCTAACTATGATAGGAAATGACCTAACTATAGTAATGATTATGAAGGACACTAAAGTAGATGCAAAATAGTGAAATAATGACTATGAGAAGTGTAAAAATAGTGATTATGATGACTAGGAATGGATAAATAAATCCTCCAAGAAAATCTAAAAACATTGAGAGTATGACTTCTAAGAATAATAGTAAATGATTGACAGAGACTGCTTGACTTCCAAGTGGTGATGACAATTTGATAGGACAACAATTTGATAGGAGAGGTAAAAACTAATCTGAGGAACACTCTGGAAAGATCCAAAAAAGGTATATTCTCTATTGGATTAGGTATGGAAAGGTAAGTACTGAGAGGGGAGGGGTGAATCACTACTGTAAAATAATTTTAACCTATTTGAACTTTCTTCCCTAAAAATTTACCGAATCCATAACTTTTGAATGAATCAAATAAAACATATAACAAATAACATATAACTCTGATGCAGGGGCATTCTTGGGTACTCGGCAAATTTGCATGGTGGTGTGTTGTTTTGGTTCTATGTTACTCAGTTGCAACTTTAATCGACGGTCTTGGTTATTGAAGGAAGCTTGGTCGCTGAAGGAACTCGATGAAACCTCTTGTGCTCAGTGAAACTAGTACTTGGTGATGCTTGTGGTGCTCGGTCAACATTGGTGCTTGGTGATGCTTGGCATGCTCGATTGTTTCTCTGGTACTCGGTAGTTGGTCTTACCGATGAGAGTTCTTGAGGATTTTCTTGGCTGACTTAGTGCATTTATTGTTGGTAGCTTTTGTTGCATTCTCCTATGTAGATCTAGATGCCGACATGGAGAATTAAATGTTTGTAAGGCTATTTGAGAGCCAACTATTATTGCATTTAATATTTGTTTGTAGTAGAAGCTGACTTGGCTTAGGAGTTAATTGTTTCTTCCAGCTGAATTTTGGTTGAAGATTAGTATTTAAGGGATGTTTGGGTAGTTGTTTAAGCAATAGGTAGTGGAGTTATACATGGATGAACTTGGATCCTGCGAGATCTAGCAGATCAGATTGTTTTTCTGATAGTTTGTAATAGTAGAGCTAGTGGTTTAGGCTTGGAGACAAGGAGATTTCTTGGTGACTTGCGAGCATAAGTTCAGATCTTCCTTAGGGTTTCCATCAGTTGTTGATTTGTTTTATAACTAGAATAGCTGTAGTTGGATTAGATCTTGTTGATCTTGCAAAATTACTATTGTTTGTAATTGGCCCTAGCTTGGAAGTCTTATAGCTGGGCATGTTAATAAAAATTTAGTTAAAGAACTTTGTGTTGTTGTGTAATTCTACTATGTTGGTGTTTGGTTGCAAGTTTGGATAGTCCTTAATTGGATCCTCCATCCTTGACTGCGTCAGGTGGTATCAGAGCGAGAAGATCTTGAGTGTGTAAGACGATCTCTGAGTTGAGATAGTTTGCACCAGGACCTTGTTGGTGATTTATTGCTTTGGGTTTTTTAAAGATCTTGAAGGATGCCTCTGAGAAGATTGGACCCTAGAGTGATTGTAGATCTTTGTGATGCCATGGAATCAAAGATTTCTGAGAAAGTTAGATCGGATGTCAGATTTGAGATGGATTTGATGAAGACAGACATGATTACTGAGATCATGAGAGCTGTTGCTGGTATGCCGAGGAATATTGGTACTGAAGATGGCTATGAGGAAGCTGTTGAAGACTTTGAAGCTACTAGATCTAGTGGAGATGATCAGAGAGACAGATCTGGTGAAGACAGAACTGGTCAGTTGCATAGATCTGGAGCTTAGTTAAGTAATAGTTACTAAATGGAAGTTTCTAATTTCTCTGGTAATTTGAAGCCTGAGGACTTGATTGACTGGATTGGTGAATTAGAAGACTTATTTGAGCTTGAAGAAATTGAAGATCCTCTGAGAGTGAGGTTGGCATAGACAAAGTTGAAAGGGCATGCTACTCTTTGGTGGAAAGAATTACAAAGAGGAATAGAAGATGAAGGTGAAATGAAAATCAATCAGTGGAGGTTGATGGTGACTAAGTTGAAATCTAAGTTCATACTTGCTGACTATGAACTTGAATTGTTTAAGAAGTTGCAAAATATGAAGAAAAAGGATTTGACTATTGAGGACTATACCGAGGAGTTCTACAAGATTACTATTCAGTCTGGACACAGAAAAATTGGTAAGGAAAAGGTAGCTCGGTATGTGAATGGTCTGAAATTCAATATCCAAGATGAGCTTGGTATGCTGAAGATTGATTTGGTTGAAGATGCTTATCAGTATGCTCTGAAGGTAGAAGATAAGTTGAAGAGGAGACAACATAGTAACTCCCAAGGGAAGGAGAAGATTGATCACTTGGTAAAGGATAAACCGACTACATAAGATGAACCGAAACCTGTGGAACCGAAGAAGAAGATAGGTAGGGTTATCTTTAAGGGTACTTGTTACAATTGTGGTGAAGAAGGCCATTGTTCTTTTGAGTGTACACAAAAGAAGTTGGGTGATTGAGGAACTACTATGGTGAATGAGGAGGTGCAGAATGAACCTGAATCTAAGAACTTGCTGGTTCGGCAAACATTACTCGGTGCAAAGGTGGAACCTTGTTAGAGGAGTAACTTGTTCAAGACTCGGTGGAAATCAGTAGGTAAACTCTGTGATGTTATTGTTGATAGTGGTAGTACTGATAACCTTGTTGCTGAGGATATGGTTTAGAAACTTGGTTTGAAGAGGATGAGACATCCTTATCCTTATAGGATTGGCTGGTTGCAATATGTTCATGCTCTGGAAGTTAGGGATCAATGTCTTGTTGATTTTTAGATTGGCCGGTATAAGGATCAAGTGTTGTGTGGCATTTGGAGATGAATAGTTGTCATATATTGCTTGGTAGACCTTGGCAATATGATTGCAGAGCTATGTATGATTGTGTCAGGAATGTGTTTACTATTGAGAAGGATGATAGGAAGTTTTCCCTGATGCCTTTGTTGGATACAACACTCGGTAGGAGTAACCTGAGTTTTGGTAGCTAAGTTGGGTTGTTGGATCCTAAAGGGATTGATGATCAGTGTGGAGAACAGACCTGTGTTTTGTCAAGGAAAGACTTGAAGAGACATAGAAAGCAAAAGTGGAAGAGTATGCAAAGTGAAAAGTTAGAGAACATGTATGTGAAGAACCAGTTCGGGGTTTATGTGCTGAATCCCAGAAGATGTTCTTCCAGCACATGAGAACATCTTTTTGAACCTGGGGTGTTTGATGCAGGGTCATTCTTGGGTACTCAAAAAATCTGCATGGTGGTGTGTTGTTTTGGTTCTATGTTACTCAGTTGCAGCTTTAATCGACGGTCTCGGTTATTGAAGGAAGCTCAATTGCTGAAGGAACTTGGTGAAACCTCTTACGCTTGGTGAAAGTGGTACTCGGTGATGCTTGTGGTGCTTGGTGATGCTTGGCATGCTCAGTTGTTTCTCTGGTGCTCGGTAGTTGGTCTTACCGATGGGAGTTCTTGAAGATTTGCTTGGCCGACTTGGTGCATTTATTATTGGTAGCTTTTATTGCATTCTCCTATGTAGATCTAGAGGCCGACATGGAGAATTAAATGTTTGTAAGGCTATTTGAGAGCTGACTATTATTGCATTTAATATTTGTTTGTAGTAGAAGCCGACTTGGCTTAAGAGTTAATTATTTCTTCCAGACAACTTGTGGCTGAAGATTAGTATTTAAGGGATGTTTGGGTAGTTGGTTAAGCAACAATCAGTGGAGTTATACATGGATGAACTTGAATCCTATGAGATCTAGCAGATCAGATTGTTTTTCTGATAGTTTTTAATAGCAGAGCTAGTGGTTTAGGCTTGGAGACAAGGAGATTGCTTGGTGACTTGCAAGCACAAGTTCAGATCTGCCTTAGGGTTTCCATCAGTTGTAGATTTGTTTCATAATTGGACTAGCTGGAGTTGGATTGGATCTTATTGATCTTGTAGAATTACTATTGTTTGTAATTGGCCCTAACCTGGAAGGTCTTACAGTCGGGCATGTTAATGAAAATTCAGTTAAAAGAACTTTGTGTTGTTGTGTAATTTCGTTGTGTTGGTGTTTGGCTGCAAGTTTGGACAATCCTTAATTGGATCCTCCATCCTTAATTGCTTCAAACTCATAACACAATTATTTTTGGTATCACATAAATCCTTGTTAGAGGATAACAACTCTAGTGGGGGATGAATACCACAAGACTTCACTATTGCAATAAATTTTTTTCTTGATTAGAGCTTCAATGTTAGCTATTTCTGATAGCTTACCATGTTAAGAATATTAACCTGGTTAAGAGTTTTAAGATTGTTTAGTCTACCTTGTAAAAGGATTTTGTAATTCTAATCTAAGAACTATACCTAGTTAAAGGATTTACAAAATAAGATCTATTAAGATCTGTTTGGTTAAGAGACCTTACAATTTTGATTACTCTTTAATTTGTAACACAAACTCGTCTGTTAGAATTGCATCAATCATATGCATATCATACTTTTTACGCTCAATAACTCATTACCTCATACTTTTAACTACTCACCATACCAATTCAATTCTTCGTAGATTCAATTCCAAATAAGGTAAAAGCATAATAAGCTATCACCCTTTTACAAAGGAGAAGGCTCACAACACCAAAACTGGAAAATGTCAAGGGCATAAAAGTCAAATTTCTATTTAGAATTTGAAGATGATGTAAACTGATGAATGTATGAAATGGGATGAATTTTATGCCTATAATTTTTAAAAATTAATTTGGACAAAAATTAATATTTTTTTAAATTTTTAGATCTGTTTTTCATTTCCTGAAAAATACTGCAAATCGAGGGGTTTACTTCTCGTCAAATAATTATAAGTAAAACATTGCTTTTTCCTCCAATTTAAGAATATGTTTTAAATGGAATGTGTATCTAGTGCAAGAAAAGATAAAGAAGTATTTTCGATCTATAATTTTCCTGTTATAAGTATTCAAAGTTGAACTTACCTGAAATCAATAGTTTTTGTCCTCCTGCTAATTTTTCCCTATCAAAACTATACCAAAAATCAAATAAATTATATATTCTTGAAGAAGATTCTCTTCTCTAGTGCCGTATGTGATTTTAATTTTTTTTGGAATTGATTTAGTATTTTTTTATATTTATTGAATCAATGACTTCTAAAAGCTTTATATACCTACATGTAGTTTTTTGCAAATTTGTTTAACATTTTATAATTGAAACAATATAAAATTTATATGTCTAGAATCTTAGTTCCGAGATATAGAAAAGGGTAGTTTTAGTTTTTTTGAAATTTATTATTTTTAGAAGAGAAAAAACACCAGAAGTGCAAAATTTTGCATTTTTTGGTGTTTTTGAAGGTTTGGCTGCCAACTTGGCATGCCACCTAGGATGACTCGGTTGAGTACCCTAAGAGGTCGGCCTCTTGCGAGCGGTGGTGTGGGTAACCCACCCTTTTCAATTTGAAGGCTATATATAAAAGTTATTTTTAAAAAATATCTATATATATATATATATATCAATTGAGAATTTTAATTCTTATTTTAGGATATAAGGATTTTTTGAAGCTAGGAGGCATTTTTTCGGGGAAGTTACAAAGAATTTTTTTTTTGGAGGAGTGTGAAGGAAAGTTTTTCAATGACGAAGGAGTTAAGTAATAAAAAATTTCTTTCTTAGATATTTGAGCAATGGGAAATAAAAGGATTATAACAAGGAAATGTGATCATAAAATGG
>BSBK01007029.1:1485000-1690000 GCA_027943335.1 Chamaecyparis obtusa | reverse complement strand
AAAATCTTATTTGAAACTTACAAACTATAAACTATTTGAAATTCATGATTAGATTGAATTTACATTGATTAAACCTAAATTGAGTTTTAATTGATTAGAACAAGTGAACAATAAATACCTTTTCCAGTCTATATTTCTATTTATTAATTAGATTGATTAGATACCTATAAATTGAATTTTAATTGATTAGAACTTTCAATACTTTTTACTTGAATTTTAATTTTAATTAGAACTTTCAATACTTTTTTCAATTGATTAGAATTCTTGTAGATTCTGGATTAGGTCATGTTAGGTCTTCAGGGGTCCTATTGGGTCATGTTAAGTATTTAGGGCTCCTATTAGGCCATGTTACGTCTTAACGGGTCCTAATAGTTAATGTTAGGTCTTAAGGGGTCATATTAGATCATGTTAGGTCTTAAGGGGTCCTATTAGGTTTTTTTAGTCATGTTAGGTCTTAAAGGGTCCTATTAGGTCATGTTAGGTTTTAAGGGGTCCTATTAGGTCATTTTAGGTCTTAAGGGGTCATATTAGGTTACATTAGGTCTTAAGGTGTCATATTAGGTCATGTTAGGTCTTAAGGGGTCATATTAGGTCATGTTAGGTCTTAAGGGGTCCTAATAGGTCATGTTAGGTCTTACGGGGTCCTATTGGGTCATGTTAGGTCTTAAAGGGTCCTATTTGGTCATGTTAGGTCTTAAGGGGTCCTAATAGGTCATTTTAGGTCTTAAGGGGTCATATTAGGTCATGTTAGGTCTTAAGGGGTCCTATTAGGTCTTATTAGCCATGCTAGGTCTTAAAGGGTCCTATTAGGTCATGTTAGGTCTTAAGGGGTCCTATTAGGTCATGTTAGGTCTTAAGGGGTCATATTAGGTCTTAAGAGGTCATATTAAAGGTCTTAAGGGGTTCTATTAGGTTATGTTAGGTCTTAAGGGGTCCTAATAGATCATGCTATGTCTTAAAGGGTCCTAATAGGTCATGTTAGGTCTTAAGGGGTCATATTAGGTCTTATTAGTCATGTTAGCTCTTAAGAGGTCCTAATAGGTCATGTTAGGTCTTAAGGGGTCCTATTAGGTATTATTATTCATGTTAGGTCTTAAGGGGTCCTATTAGGTCATGTTAGGTCTTAAGGGGTCCTATTATGTCTTATTAGTCATGTTAGGTTAGGTTAGGTCTTAAGGGGTCATATTAGCTCTTATTAGTTATGTGTTAGGTTTTAAGGGGTCCTAATAGGTTATGTTAGGTCTTAAGGGGTCCTATTAGGTCTTATTAGTAATGTTAGGTCATGTTAGGTCTTAAGGGGTCATATTATGTCTTATTAGTCATGTTAGGTCTTAAGGGGTCCTATTAGGTCTTATTAGTCATGAGCATTGAAATTAAAGATTAATTTTAAAGTTAGGTTTTAAAGATTGATTCTAGTTAGGCTTCAATTAATTGATAGATATATTAAAAATAAATTGATTAGATTGATTCCACCAGTAAATTGAATTTAGATTGATTAGATTGAATATCAATAAACGATTAATTTTAAAGTTAGGTTTTAAATATTGATTAGTTAAAATTTTAATGATAGATTATCTATTGTTCAAGTTTTTAATTGATATAGATAGGGCTTAAGGGTGCATATATTAGCTCAAGATTAATTTTAACTTTCAATTGATTAAAGATTGTTCGATTAGATTGATTAATTAAAGTTTTCAATTAATTGATCTAGATAGGGCTTAAGGGTGCATAATAGGGCTTAAGGGGTCACATTTTAATTTAGCTCAAAATTAATTTAGATCAAGATTAGATTGTTTAAACATCAGTTAGATTGATTAATTTTAGGCTTCAATTAGATATACATCTATAAAAAAATCAAACATGTACAGATCAGTGTAACTGGCTATATATAGTTCATATTTTTAACATGTAGTAAAAAATTAAACATGTAGATCAATGTAAATGTCTATATATCACACAATCAAAACATGTATCAATGTACAAATAGATCAACGTACAAAACATGCACGTACATGTATGAATGTAAATGTCTATATATATGATACAAAAATAAAACATGTATCTATCAATGTATTTATGTCTATATCACAAAATCCAAACATGTATCAATGTAAATAGATCAACGCACAAAACATGTGTACATATCAATGTAAATATCTATATCACAAAAATCAAACATGTAGATCATTGTAAATGTCTATATAGATCAACATACAAAATACATGTATTAATGCACAAATTTCTATATGTATCAAACATGTAGATCAATGCCATGGATCTAAATCTATGAACACATCATCAACATCAATGATCGCCATCATGTGCTAGATGTCCGGGCCTATGTGGATCCTCATCCTACTGCACCTGAGTCTGTAAATGTAAATACATAACAATTTAAAAATAAATTTATAATATCTATATATATACATAGATATACATATATATACATATACATATACATGCATATATATATATACATACATATATATATATACATACATATACACACACACACACACACACACACACACATACACACACACACACACACACATATACATACATATACATATACACATACACATACACATACACATACACATACACATACACATACACATACACATACATATACATATACATATACATATATATATATATATATATATATATATATATATATATATATATATATATATATATATATATATATATATATATATATATATATATATATATATATATATCTTGTTAATATGATTTAGAACAACAGAGAGGGGGGGTGAATCAGTTGTTCTCAGGTCTAGATGTATAAAACAAACTTCAAAAACTTTTCTTTAAATAAGATCTAACAACCAAAACTAACTCGGTCATCACTGATTCAATAATAGAAACATATAACATTGCAGTCCACTACCTAGCTATATCTAACTTGTAAAACATAGAAATGTTTAAACCAAAACATTCACACAAGCATTGACACTAGGATTTATAGTGGAAACCCAATCTGGGAAAAACCACTTTGTAACATGCTACTATTATTTTCACTCTTCTGAAGTGAGCTCGGTTAAAAGCCAACCCTGTCAAAGGTTACAATACACACTATTAGGTGTGACCCGATTAAAGGATTTCAATCACTCTGTTAGAAGTGAACCTTGTTATAGGACTTACATACGTTCCATTAGAATGCAACCTTGTTCAAAGGATTTAAACATATGACTGTTAGGTCAACCTCTGTTAAAAGGATTTTGACTGTTACAATGGTTAGAAAGTAGCAGCAGTATTGATCTGAAAAACATACAACTCACTTTGCAAATATTAGATCCAATTCCATACACAAATGCTGGTTTACTGACTTTGAAACTTTGCCATCTCCATCTCTGATCTGCTAGAAACTTTTCTTCAAGCAATCACCACACTTCTCCTTCAGCCTTTTCTGCTTATACAGTCAATAACATCTACTGGTCTTCCAACATCCTCTATTCACCCATGCACACACATACCCAATGCTTAGGTTCCTTTAATACTTCCTCAATTAGTTTAACTCATGTTTTGTCGCTCAATCTCCTTCGTAGATCTTAGGGTTAGGTTAGATTCATTGAATCTACCTGCTTTATGTTCTTCGGCTCCTTTTCTAGAAACATCCCAAATCTCTTAAAGATTTACAATAAAACATTTTTCAGTGCATTCAATGCTTTCAAACAATCAATAAAGAAAGTCAACACGTTTTACATAATCCAAGAATTCAACAATGTCGGCTCCAAATCTGAATTCTCTTCAAATATAAAAATACTGATGCTCAGTCAATACTGTGATCAACTACTCGGTCTTCATGTAGAAAGCTCGGTCATTACTAAAAAATATTTCCTCGGCTTATACTGTCTTTCTCGGCAATTAATTGATGTTCGGTCGACACTAAAATTTTGCTCGACATACACTGACTTAGTCGACACTAACATCACTCGGCTTGAACATGATGTTAGTGTCGACTAACATCATTTTTTCTCAGTCAAGCCTACCAGTTTAGTCTTCAATCTTACTAAGATAAACAATACATTGTCTCATCATTGTACCACATAATCAAGTACACTTTGTAGTATCAAGATAAATCAACCTTGCCGACCCCTTAACAACACTCAAATAGATATAGTACTTTCCTAAGTAGAAACAGTCTTACCAGTTAAGGTTTGACATCAATGATAACACAACAATTGCTTCAATTGCAGTTTCCAACATATCTATCTATATATATAATGTCTCGAGCTTAAAAATTAAAATGTACACAAATTTAAGAACTCAACAAATTAATTATAATTTAATTTTTAAATTATTTTGTACCTCTGTATCTTGATGAATCAGACCAATAGGCTCCTCTAAATCTCCATATGCAGCACCCGTCATAATGTCCTATACCGGGTTTAAATAAATTTATAGAACTATACATGTACATATATCTATATAAATTGAAATTAAATCCAATTTCTTACCTGTTGTAATGCACGTCCAAGGTTGGATAACTCAAAAGAGTGTAAGGACACCGCATCAGAATCAATGGCCTCATCCATAAGCAAATATGAGAATCCACTATGAAATCTTGAGGTCATAGCCTATGTTTGTTGTACGGGAGCCTATGTATGTTGTGGAGGTGATGTAAGATCATCCACACTCTATCTAGTGGTACCTTCCTCTACATCTGAGCCCTATCCTTGACTGCTTCTTGTGGAGGATCTACGACACTGTCCTCCTCCAATGAAAGTAGGCTATCATGTGGCTCAATCCCATGCAATGTAGAAATCCTCTAGTAAGCTTCTAGGAGATCACTCAATAACATAGAACTAATCTCCCTTAGCATAATAGCGGAGATCTCCCTTGTGAAGTGAAGGATATACTTGATAGGGATAGAATCCAAAGTACTAAGGGAATCATAAAAAAGAATAATGAAAAGTAAAGGGGATTTTCAAAAGTGTCATTCCATAAATGACAAGTACTGGAGGGAGAGTAAGACTAATTACTACGCGTCCCCTCACCATGCTTTCTGGGATTTCATTCCCAAGAATAGCATTCCAGCTCAAAGGAAAAAAAGAAAGCTAAGAATGTCTATTGCATTGAAATCAACAGGTCGAAGTAGCACCAGAGAAATGCCCATATCCTTGCTAGAGCGATGGTTGGGGAAAGACACAGAAGGGAGCTCGAGAATGAAAGTGCGAAGTGGAAGAGACACACTAAGGTTTGGAATTCTCTATAGAAAGGGGAAATAACTACCTTCATCAAAATTCTTCACGATAGCAAGAAGGTGGTCACAAACAGTTTTGTGAAAAGTTGGAATGAAGGTATGGTGGAGATAGAGGGAAAGACCTTTACTATTACTGAGGAGGTCATTTCCAAGGTCACTAGCATTCCCATAGTTGGCAAAAAATTTTACAGAGATTGCAAAATCTCTGAAAATGTCATCATAGAATTTGTGAGAGACGAGGAGGAGAAGAAAGATATTGTCAAGTCGGGAACCCACTACTAGTCCGAGGGTATGAAAATGTTGTGGAGGTATGTTCTTAAAGCCCTAATCTATTATGTCACTCTGGACACAAGTTTTGACAAAATTAGGACCTTTCACTTTGTGCTTCTGAACCACTTCAGGCACGGAAAGAAGGTTTCCATCCTGCTCTATCTTTATTCCTCTATAAATGAAAACATCAATGGTTTTAACATAGCTAACTCTGCTTTGCATGAGGGCTTGTTACTGTTAATTTATGAATAATTTAAAGCCCAAATTCTTGGAAAGGAGATTGCAGAGAAAAATGAAATAAGTGATGCCTCTGGGTCGGATTACATCCCCTCAGAAAGAAACAGTGAGGGAATTCACTTTGAGGAAAATGAGGAAGAAGAGATAAAAAAATCGAAACAGGGGTCTTCCTCAAAAAAGAGACTCCTGAGCCCAGTCGAAAAAGAAAAAACTCCCCAAAAAGTATGCCAAAAAGGAGATACCCTCAGATGAGGATTATATTGAAAATGAAGATGATATGAATAAAAATTATGAGGAGGGAAACTCTAAGGGAGAGACCAGTAAGAAGATGGAATAGGCCATAGGGGAAAAATTTAATACCAAGGGGGAAATCTTGGGTCGTCTCTTGGTTGAGCTCACCATCAACGAAGATAACTCTCCCCCTCCCCCTTCAGGAGCTAAAGAATCACCCATTTTTCCACAGCATGGACATCCTCCATAGAAAAGTATCATTTCGGGACCATACTGTGACAGTGTACAAGATCAAATTGAGTAGATCGACCACCCATACATTTAATAACTAGTCCTTTACTCATAGAAAAACCTTAAATAATTCAAATCTTTGGTAGCAACAATCAATCAATTAAGTTTAAAACATGGCCGTCGATCTCTATCCTTTCTCAGAACATCAGATGGTTTTTCAAAAATTTATAACAATCACTTAAATCTTTAAAATTATCCAACCACATCATCATCATTTGGCAACCAATCAGAACTGAGCACATCAGCAACACCTGGCAATGCCTTTATCTTTAACCACAATGAGCACCTTAACCTTAAGTCATTCGGAGATCACGTGAACAAAGCTTTCACGTGATCGTACAATCCTTCCTTGACCTGAGGTTTCATCTAGAGAATAAGCGACCAACGTCTGATCTAAATTACATCAATGGCAACCATTGAGTCATAAAATCTTTACCTTAACTCATCCTTTTCCTGGCGATCACACGACTGAAGGCACTCACTTGATCGATGAACCCTTTTCTTAACCTGAGTCTAGTCAAGAGATTGGGTGACAAAGGCATTCGCCTGATCTCATAATCTTTTCTTGACCCCTAGTTTGATTCTATGAACTGGCGCTCACTGTTAGATCTTATCTGCATCCACGGTTCATATTCAATCTCCAAGCCTTGTAACTTAGCTCATCTCTTATCTGGAGAATACACGATTGAAGGAATCTCCCAATCTCTAAGTCTTGACCTTAACTCATGACTGGTTCAGAGATCATGTGACTAAAGGCATTATCTAGATTGCCAGATAATTTTCTTACCCTTGGTTTAATCATGAGATTAAATGCCATCTATTGATCTTCATCAATATCCATGACACTCGCCGAGTTGCTGAATGATCTGTGACTTAGTTGTTTTATCACGCAATCAGGAGATAACCATGTCATTGGATCACTGAATGTTTAGCATTTAACTACGAGGATCAAGAGAACACATGAACACTTCAGTTGCCAAATCATTGAATACAAGACTTAACCACTGGGAACTTGCCTTCTCTGACCTTGACCTAACCCAAGATCATCTGGAGATTGCGCGACTGAAGAATCTTGCAATCGCTGAATAACTATCTTAATTGAGGTTATATCTAGAGAATAAGTGAAAGCCTTGATCTCTGAATTACCATATCTTTGTCTTAACCTCGGTCAGCTTCTGAGATTAAACATCAGTTGTCGATATGATCCTCCATCCACAGTTGTCACTGAATCGTCGAGCTCTTGACTTAACTCATCTTTTATCTGGTGATTTGATGACAAAGAGAAAACCTTGAACAACCTTTAACTATGATAAGACTTGGAGATTACGTGACTGAGGCAATCTCGCATTCGCTGGATATTTGGCTAACCTTGAGTTTGATTTGGAGAATATGTGCCATCCATTAATCCATATAACCATCAACAGTCCTTGCTGATTTTCCAAATGTTAAGTGCCTTAGCCATTTTATTACAAGAATCAACGACTGAAGGAAAATATGACCACCAGCTGGATCGCTGAATGATAGGCCACTAACTGCCAAGATCAAGAGATGATGCGACCACTGCATTCACCAAGTCGCTAGATGAAAAGACTAACCGCTAGAGAACTTGGAGAACATGTGAACAAAAGAAAAGGAAAAGGCACGTGCAGAAAGAGAACTTAAGTGACCAGGAAAAATGTAATGAAGAAATAGAATTGGCTAGGGTTTTTCTGGACTTAAACAATTTTTGAAACCCCTATTCATGGATAAACCCTAATTCTTCGTACCTTCAAATTGCTATATCTCACTGGTTTTTGTACCAAAATTCATATGACCTTGACTAGAGCTTGCACACACATTAAACTATCCCGGGCTAAGCTCACAAGCCACAAAACATCATAAATTTTCTTCCTTGATAAAAAATGTGTTGCAACAGGACATGACAACTTTCTTAGGGTTTTGCAGGAATAGACCATTTTCAACAAAATTTTGCAATGACAGGAAAATGAGCTAACAACTTGTTTATATTTAATAAATCTACACCTTATCTTAGTATTTGTGCCACTGAAATGATAAAAATTAGCTTGCTTTTTTTTTCCAACTTTCTTTAATTCGAAATTGAAATTCTCATAACCCTTAAATATGCTTTACAAAAATCATTTCTATACTTCACTATTAAAGCTTGAAAAGTATGAAATTCTCACAACCCTTAAATATGCTTAAAAAAATCATTGTATTGAAATTACTGAAAAGTATTGGTTCTTTTAGAATAGTTTAGTGTTTTTCATAAATTTTTATAATTTAAAATTTTAATTGAAAAAATTATATAAAAGTTTTTGAAGAGTATTGAAAATTTTGAAAAGTATTGGTTCATTTAGAATAGTTGAGTGCTTTTCATAAAAAAAATTTAAATTAGAATTTTAATTGAAAAAATTATATAAAAGTTTTTTCAAGAAAGTTAGTATGTATAAAGTTTTTCAAATATAAAATTTAATTTCAAGGTTTTTTAAATTATTGTTGAAATTTAGTTTATTGAGGTTTTAAAAAAGAAAATGATGAATTTTTTTTTTCAATACTTATATATATAAATTTGATTTTTCTATTTGTTTATTTGAATGAAATAAACTATTAAATTCAATTACTTTTTTTAAAATCTAATTAAAGAGGGTGTATTAATTTCATTTTTTTTTCTCAAAACTTCAATCTTGTTTAAGCAAGGGGGTAATTTTATTTATCAGCTAACCTATTGTTGACACTTTTGCAATAATTTGTAACAAGATATGCATCATATGATTGATTCATTGCATCTGATATTATTACTAATGCTAAATTATAGTTTGTTCAAGTATTATGAGTCATCTCATTTAATTACCTTCATAAACATTATTAGTGATTTTATTGATTAACATGAATTGCTATCAATTCTAGTATTATTTTATACCATCTCTCTATATATATGAACATAGTTTCATTTTTTTTATGGTTTTCATACCATCTATTTGAATGCACTTTGTTGATTTTTTTTTGTAAGTTGTGTAGAGTGCCCCATTTTCAAGGTTAACTATGGAGGACCTGTCAGTTGTACATGATTCCTAGTTACATTATTTTTCATTGGGACATGTGGAGTTTATCTCCATCCAATTATTGGTATGCACTTACCTTTGTTGATGTTTATCAACTTGGTCTATTGTTTTCCTTATAATGAGGATGAAGTTCTTGATATAGCTCTTGAGATTTGTTGGATTTATCATCTCTTTAAAAGACAATATATATTTTTAACACTCATAATCCTTAGAATAGATTATTATATAGAATTTCTCAATAATATTTTCTATGTTTGATTAACATCATTAGATATTCAGTTTGATCTATTCATTCCCTATGCATCTCAATGAAGAGTCAAACTCATTGACCCATGATTCATGAGTAGTGGTTCACACGAACCCATCTCTCATGAGAATGAATGGAACACTTAGCACTCATTGGATCTAGGTGATGCTCATAGAGGTGAAGCACCGAGACTTCCTGAGAGGTCACCCATCCCAGTACTACTCCATCTCGAGCACACTTAACTACAAAGTTTCCTCCATGGTTAAACCCACTCTACTTGCATCCTCATTTGCAAAACTTTCACCAAGTGTTGTGCCTTATGAACCATTCATTAGAAAGCTCCTTAAGTTCATCAAAGCCCCTTAAATCCTTAAGTTGACAAGTTACAAGGAATTTTTTCTTTGGAACATTCAAAAACTTCTTAAGTTAACTCTTACTTTTATTATTTCAGAATGTCTTTGCTAACAATGTATTGTTCAGGTGATCAAGTGCAGGCGACTCCTCCTAGGAGGTCGACCGACGTCCATCCAAGATTTTTGAGTGCAATGTCCACAACAAGGGGCATGCAAATATCGATGCCTTCATGGTCTATGCCTGGTAAATCCTTGTTTTCCTATATTTATTTTTGTGTTAATTATGATTTTATAATTTGTACTTTAATCTTGGGTGCATCTCATAATGGATTAATTTTGTGTAGTAGGAGATACACCGGTGCCGTCTGCTACGCCAGATACATATCACAGTACATGTATTGGTGATAATTCACCATCATTTCCTGGATCTACTCGTGTTTCTAGCATGGGAGTTATGCAAACATCATTGTTGATTGACGATAAAGAATTGATGCCTTTAAAATGTCCTAAGCTTCTAGGTACTTTAAAATTATTAATTTTTATATTGTAATATGCATTTACCTATTCATAATTTTTTTTGGATTGATGATCTCATGACATTTTTTGCAAGAAATGATTCTTTTTATAAGATACTTTATGACCTCACATTGAAGATATTTGGGCCCACCATACATACAAGGTGGAACATCATAAGTGAACTAACCCTATCCCACTATTTTTATTTCATATCATTAATTGGTATAGTATTTTTCCTTTCATTCAGGCCTTTTCTTTTACTATATTCAAGGTACACAACTTTAGTTAATTTTTGTATCTAACAATTTTGTGTTTTTTCTTAAAAGGTGGAACTTGCAAGACAAAAAATTAAAAGATCAGCACATTAAATATTTAGAGCATGAGTTTGGTAATAATATTTTTGAGGAGGAGAAAATTTTAGAAAAATCTGTCAAACATCTTAAGACTGTGAGGGACTCATATAGAAGGAGTCTCATCCAGAACCCAAAGTACGAGTGTCCTCCCTTTATTCCAGTGAGGGATTGGAATGAGTTCATTTTGGATGCAAAGGAGAAAGGGGATGCTCAAAGAGGAATTACACCAGCAAATGAGATAAGAAGGTATGCAATAGTATTAACTACTAGTACAATGTAATAATGCACTAATTAGTGATCTTTATATCTATATCATCTAACATATTTCAAACTTTTTGTAGGTTGCAGGACACATCAAAGGCAACAAAGGCCAGACTGCAAAAGATTGGGCAACACAAACTTGGCTCTGGTGGATATTCTAAAATTAAAGCATGAATTGTAAGTAGCGGTAAATGAATTCTAGAGAAAAATTATTTATAAAATGCAAATAATTTTGTTTAATAAAAAAATGCAGGGCTCTGAATTTAATTTAGAGGCCACGACATAACACAAAAAAATTACCTTCAAGGAAGGCTATCAAGCCATGGCTAAACGCCTACGCCAAGCTTCCACTAGCCCAACCCAAGAGTCTCCTCCATCATGTGAACAAGTAAATATGCTAAAAAAAATATATTTGAAATTGAATACTTGAGCAACAATCTATTTGATTATAATGTGCATGACATTGCAATGCAGCCTCCTAATCGTAACACAGATCCTATGCCGCATGATGAAGCCCTTGATGTGCATTGTAGTGTCGATGGAGGTGTTCATTTTCTATTTAAAATTAATTATGTAATTATTAATATAATTTAACATCTTAAATTGAAATTGGTGTAACCTTTTTTGTGTATATTTTAGAGCATACAAAATGTCATGCTGAATGAGTGGAGGATGTTCAGAGTGATCACCATGTAGATCATGTGGCACATTCAGGTAAAGAAAATCTATGTTTTGTTCTTTTAAATTTTTTTTTTGACTTATAGTTCTTTTACTTAATTAAATAATTGTAACACTAATATTAAATGGTGTGAATTTAACTCATGACATAGTTGTTATTGCAGCGGACCCCTCTTTGGCGCAACAGCCTCATGTTCTTGAACAGATGAGGAAGAGACATGCGTTGGCATTAGAATCAATAGAGGAGGGGAATGACAAGGACATTGATGTTCCTCTTATCTGTTACCTTAAAAAAAAAAAAAAAGAAACCCAAAAAGAAATGATTATAATTAACATTTTTTGCTAATGAAAGAACGTTGTCTTCATGGATGTAATTTTGTACAAGTAATGTTGATGAATGATGTGTTAATGAATTATTCATGAATGTTGTGTGTTACTGAATTTTATGTGTTAATGAATTATTAATGAATGTTGTGTGTTAATTTTATGTGTTAATGAATGTTATCATGTGATTATAATGATTAAATGTTATATTTCAAAAATGGATGAATGAATGAATGAATGAATGTTATTAGATGTTAATGGGGAATTTAGAGTGATGTTAGGGGGGGGGGGGGGGAGAGGCCAAATGAGCTTCCACCTTCATGTGGTTGGCCTTGTTAAGTAGAGAATATTAAACTATTCTCAAAACCAAGTGAAGCTCAAACTAAACCAATGACGTAGATTCAATGGTCAAAAACACCTACTTCTTATTCCATATTATTTCTCATTCACTTTAAGAAATATTTTACTTCTTAAACATGTTCATCAACCAATCTGCATCACCATGTTCATCAAATTAGATTTATAGATTTATGTTCATCAATATTTAATGAATTCTCTAGTTGTATTTTCTACTCATTGTGCATTTTGCACATGATTTAGAGGTGAGAGTTTGGTGAAGGTTTTGCAAAACCCTTTTAATTTACATCACTCCCTCATGTCCATCTTCTTCAATCTAACTAGCTTGTGAACGTTATCAACAAACCCTTTCAAACTCCTGCACAATGAGATGTCAAGGATTTCTATTTTTGTTAACTCTTGCTCTTAGCTACATGTTATATAGAATTTAGCATGACTTTCAATTAGATATATGACCTTTTGGCTGTCGTTCACAGTCTAATCATTTTTTTCTTCCTTCTAGTATTTCAGGGTCCTCAAAACATTGCAAATACAATGCACTCAAGAGATTATAGAATGGCCACAGGACCATAAAATCTCCAACAGGAGAAAACTCAGCTATTATCACAAGATGGGCATGCAAACTGAGTCTTGTTCTTCCAACGGGGTTGCCATGATTACTCCTAATGATCCCAGTAAGTTGGGGATTTTCTTTATTCTTTTTTAATTATTTAGATTAAGGTTTTCTGCGTAGGTTTTAAGATTCTTGTGTCAGAAAAATGAACTTAATGGGCTTACTTTGTTTTCTTCTTTTCTAGGTCACGATTCTTGTAATTTCACCAGTAGGTAATTTTCTGATGTCACTTAACTCTTTTGGCATCAAAATTTTCTGTATTAATATGATTGAAAAAAATAAAAATTGATTACATTAGATCCAATGGGTCTTTAGTGATTTTATAGAATGTTGATTTGTAGGCCATTTACACTCTATTGCAGTCCGCTTAACTGTAGTTTCTTGTAGTTACCTATAGATATTTTTTAAAGCTCAGCTGAAACTTCTTATTTCTTTCATCACCCATTACCCCTTGAAAGAATATTAGCGACTTTAGGGGGTTTCTGCTACTTCTTGTGACACATACGTTTCAAAGCTTGCTACTTCAGTTTTTAACTTTTTATCTCTTTTTTTCAAAAAATTATCAGACATTTAAATTTTTAGATTTTTCTTCAGCTGAAAAGTTGTGTCACTGGGCTTTGGGATTTGATAATTTATTAAACACATTTAACTAATTCAAATATTGCCATTTTTTACTTTAAGATTATTTGTACATAACTGTATTAATGAAATAAGGAATAAGGCACCCCAGCATGTGGGAAGAATATATTAGGGCTCGGAGACAATAAGGACCAACTCCCTTATTGAGCAGGTTTTGTTAAGGGATTTACATAGTATTTAAAAGCTTGTTGAATATATTTTAGATTTTTGTGAAAGATGACAATTTTTTAGTAATTTTATATTGTTGTTATACAAATATCATGCATTATATATTAGGCGTACCAATTGGTCCAAGGCAAGGTGACAAATAAGATCTTCAAATTTTGTTTTGGAAAGCATAGTAGAGCAGGGACCATGAATCACGACAAGATGAAAGATATGAACCTTTACAACTCCTTGCAGAGGTGAGAAAGTAGAAAGATTTTTTATCATACAAAATTGTTTTCAGCTTGCTCTTTTTTCCCCTTTCCAAATATTATATAAATTATTCAACAATCAGATCATGAACTATTTTTGTCTTTCTTTGTTTGTAAGGAATCTTAGGAAACCAAAGCGGGAACATTTTAACAACTATAACATGACTCTAAATATCTCTTAGCCTTCTTTTCTTTGACTGGTTTTCTACTTCATACCTTGCTTTAGATTAAACTCTCATTTGAAAAAGGAAAAAAGTAGTAATGCTTCAGCTACTTGTAATTTGCCAAAACTTATCTATACTTATATATCTGGAAATGATACAAAACATACATGTGGTGCATTTGATGAAATGGTGATTTTGAGTAATCAAATAAAATATTTCAAATTATGCAATTTGCTGCATAGAAAACTACAGTCTGGAAAAGTGAGACACAACAGACACAATCTGCACATGAAAATATAGAAAAATTAAGAAAGGAATTTCTCTTAGTTAAATTTAGATAAGAACATGTATTTGTGCCAATTAGATAGCCAAATTATATAAAACCAGGAGTTATAAACATATTTGTAGGAAAAATTAAATCATGACAAACAAGTAGAATAAATATAAATCAGTTATTGTAAGATTAATTCATAGCCAAAGTTACTTGACTGATAATGTTAGATGTTATGACCACAATATTCCTCCCATCATATTACCTTTCTCAACCAGAATAATTGTTAATACAAATCAAATGCAAGCTAACACTGCACTATAAATCTAGTCAAGAAAATCCCCTACTTTCTGAAGATAATTATTGCAGTAGTAGGTGTTCTCATGATTTGATCTTAAGATTAAAAGATGTAGAAAAGGATCCAAATTAGTCAGCTAAGAAGCTATCTATGCCAATTTACAATAATGACAAAAGGTTGAATATGAGCTGCATAACGAATTAAATAACCATAAATACAATTAGGCTCTTGATATTTAAAAAAACTATTTTTTGTGAACAATAAGTTCAAAGTTCAATTTCGTTGGCAAGTAATGCATTAAAACTATATAAAATATCTGCAAAAGATCAAAACAAATCACATATTCACCCCAACAAAAACCACATTTCTCGATAGAGCTAACAACATATAGGTGTACAAGATCAATCTAGAGTAGATTGATCTGCATTTACTCAATCCATTAATATACTGAATTAAATATCAATTTATTCTCTCCACCATTCAACTGTATTTTGTGTCCATACTATTTTGAATGAAAGCGAACAACCTCAGAAAATTATTTAATGACAAGCAGTTTGTGGCATGAGACATGTTTGCAGCCAAAACTCCATCCATAATGTAGTCTATTGGAAAATTAAAACAACCATTACATTACATTTCTTCTAGATGGTTGCAGGCCTTCTCTATGCTTACACATTTTCAACACATTTTGCCCTAAACAAGGTGCAATTCTAGCACAAGCATTTATAGTAAGGATGCTGGAAATGTTGTCAACATTGGCCTTTCTTTTTGCCAATTGCATTTGCTTGGAACTTTTTATAACTTGACCAAAAAATCTATTTTTGAACTATCCTACAATCATGGCATCCCATGGAATCAGTATTCTTCTATAAATATTGTTTGTTTGCTTCTTGTGCTAGATTGTAAAGACGGCAAGGATTTCTTATTTATTCTCCTCTTTTTCCTTTTTATAATTGGAAATAATTAAATTACATGAATATCAACTTCTGCATTTTGAATGAGTGGATTATAACATGACGAGTAAGAAATAAATCTAAACCAGAAGTAACAATGAGCAAGAGGATTCCATTTATCAAAGTCATCAAAGTGTCAAACTTAGTCCAATCACACCTCTGGGGTTTAAATCTTGCTAGATGACATAATTAAGGAACAAACTCTCATCCTCATCACTTGAACTAAAACCTTTCTACTGGAAAATATAAATGTGGATTGAAAAAGAATCTATAAAATGAAAAATCAAAGTAAAAAATAATCATTTAAGAAGATAGAAAAATGTTGGAAATAAGGGTAATAGAGATCCCAGTTAACTATATACAATATCAATGAACATCATTTGAATATCTGAAGGTATATTTGCAAATTGAAGGTATATCTGCAAATGCACAGGCTCTCAGCAAACATGAAGCTTCACTTTCTATACACTATCATCCTTTACTGTGATGGAAAGATAATACTCAAACCTTCGCTACAAAGAAGAGATTAAATCTGAAATTGACCCCTGCTTGACCAGAGATAACCTCACAGCTTTCAATATTTCATTTGTTTTCAAAATTTCAAGTTATAGGGAAATTTAAGAGTGTACCATATCATATTTCAAAATTTCAACACACATCAACAGATTTAAGAAAATAATGTCCCGATTGCCCCTAGTCCACCAGTGAACAAACAGGTGACCAATATTTGTATACATGATGTACGCGTTAAGGCATTTGAGTTTGCGAGGGATCATGTCAGCATCCTTATTGCTCCAATCAATCTTTCAATTTTTTGGTATCCAATGCAAAGGATAAATAAATAAATTCAGTCCCTTTCTAGATAAATACAAACTGGACTAAAAAACTAAAGCTTTGAGATTTCCACATTTATATCTCAAAACAAAAGAATATAAAAGAAAATGGAAGTTAAAATGCTTAAAGTTTATTAAAATATTAGAATACATAAATTCAACTCCCTTGCTACTGGGATGCATTGTATACCTCAGAACACTTCGCAATCTCATCAGATTGGGCAACCTTCTACTTGGATTTGATGTCGTATCCTTCATTTCCATAAGAAAAGAGTCAACATATGAAATGCCAAGAAATTGGCTTTGGCCTGGACGGTAATACTTTTGGTTCGAGACGATGAGCCCTTAGCTTCCTACACCATTAATGGTCTAACCTACTCACCATTCTGACCTCTTTTTGCTTGTTTTTTTACTGCTTGGGTCATGAATGATAGCTTGGAGGCACTGATAACTGGAATCAAAATAAAATAATAATAACCAAATGAAAACTAAGGTAAAATTTACAAGCTTTAAGCACTAAAGGAAATGTAGACAATGCTACTAGTTGAAATTGTGTTGCTACAAAAAATTCTACTTTCAACTAGAAGCCTTCTAAACATCAACATGGACATGAGCTATCTGTTGTGAGGTTTTCACACTATCGTCCCAAAGAATTTCAGGACCCCCTTTTTTCAAGCAGGCCTTGGCAATTTCCTAGATTCAGGAGTTTGGATGTCACACTTGAGAATTATTTGGATGCCTTAGCGAGTTTTGGAGTGATCCAAAGATTTTGAAATGACAATTTTGCACCTTGGATGTTTTTCAAGTGCCTAGGAAGGTCTAGCATGTTTTCACCTTGCACCGAACATTGGTTTTCCTAAACAGATAATTTTGTCTCTAGGTCAAATAAAGTTCAAGTGAGAATATTTTATTTTGATTGTTAGAAGAATATCTGGTAGGACAAATTTGCAAATTTTGGGACTTAGATGAATTTTGAAAATTGGTATAATTCTATAACTTGAACATTTTCAAAATATAATTGTGGACTTAGGTGTTTTTGGAAAATCTTGTAAAACTTTTAGTGGTGAAAATAGAATTTTAAGTGAAATTGATCTTAAATGCAATTTCTAATGTATTGTATTTGCTAATGGGTTGGCAGGTGAGTCGATGTTAGACATGGCAAATTTTGATTTGGAGTTAAATTGCCAAGTGAAAGTTTTGAATTGCAAAATGAAATTTTAAATGGCAAGGGGAATGGATTCGAAATGCAAATGAAAAAGTGGAGTAAATGGAAATTGAAAATTATTTGAATTTTAATTTGCTTACAATTTTCAATTTCGGAATTGTGTTGTCATGTTTGAATGTGCTGAAACTGATTTTCTTTTGGGGGAAATTTCAAATTTGTAAAATAAAAGAGACTGCCCCATCAATTTCGATTTGGCCAGATAGGGCAGGGGTAACCATTTTGGGGAGTTGATTTGGGTAGGCTATGTCTATAGAGCCTTATGAATTTCAAAATTGATAGCATGGCCGCATCCTTTTGATGCTAAACTCCAACTCCAGCCGAGCCCATCAATTCCAACCCCAATGGTGCATCAATTTTCTTTAATAAGGAATGATTTTGCAAAGCCCAAGAGCTACAACTGGCGACCCTTTTCCATTTTCAAATTTTTCTTGGCATTGGTTCCATTTTGTAACTAAATTTTACATCTCCCAAGGTTGGCCACTCCCATAGGGCCTATTGAGTGATTTTTTTTAGAGAGGGCATGGGTTCGACAAACATAAAATTTGCACCTCCCAAGGCAGCCGCCCATTCCCAGCCCCATTTGTGATTTTTTTTTAATGCATTGAAATGAAAAATTTAAAACAAATAAAATACACCCCAGGGCTATGTGATTTTCCATGCATTTAATTTGGTGTTTGTAATGGCAATTTATTTAATTTTATTTTCCTCTAAGCAAGGTCGGCCTTCTCCCTTAAGAGGCAAAATTTGGTATAAAGGGAGGGCCTCCCCTCCTCATTTCTCACTCATTCTTGCATTGTGTTTGGAAGCCAACAAGGAGCAACAATAAGGAGGGAAATTCTTAGCCTTGGAGGAGCAAATTTTGCAAGGAGGAGTGCATTTAGCAAAGAGTGGTTTTCTTCTTTGGTGGAGGAGTGGTTTTGTTGGTGAAGGAGGGTCTTCAAGCTTGAGGATGATTGTTGGTCTAGAGGGCATAATTTTTCCTTGTTCTTGCTTGGTTCATTTCCCTATTTCTTCTTACACTACTCATCCACCACTTCATCATTCCATCTATAGGATTTGAAGAGGCAGATATAAGTGTAGTTTCATTCATAGGAAATTGAAGAGGCAGATATAAGTGGTAGTCCCACCCCTAGGAATGAAGAGGCAGATATAAGTGCAGTCCATCTCATAAGTATTTGAAGAGATAGATATAAGTGGTAGTCCCATCCCTAGGAATGAACATGCATATATAAAGTATAGTACCATATTGTAGAAAGAAGGGGCATAAATAAGGGCTAGGGTGGTGGGTGCTAGTGCAAGAAAGAACCAAAGGGCAATGCATACCAAGAAAGACAAGGAAGACATGAAACCCAAGACCACCTTATTCTCAAAATTGAAGCAAGTGGGTGACACCAACATTGGCACAGTGGACATGGTACAGTTGAGAGATAGATTGAAGAAAGGTCACTCCCCCATGGCAAAGAAGATCAACAAGAGTGGAATCGTGCAAGCTGCCACCTTCCCTCCTACCTTGCCTTGTCCAGAGTTGGTGATGGAGTGTGCATCTCAGTTTGATATTGTGACTAGTTCCATCATCTTTGGTGAAGACTAGAGGGTGTTGGCCAACATCAATGGGCAAGTGGTAGAGGAGGTGTTCAATATACCCCAGCACAAGGGCATGATAGTGGTGTTGATGGATCAAGCAGCCAAGCTCTTTCAGGATAATCAGGATGCCTAGCTCACTCTACTAAGGGATAATTAGTTGCAAGAAGGCAAGAAGGGAGTCACCAAGTCGTTAAGGCTCACTAGGTCATATTTCAAATTAGAGTATGGTGACGTTATTGTGCTTCTCAACCGAGTCATGAGCTCCACTCAAGGTATGCAGTTTGATACTTGGATGTATTATTATATTAAAGGGATTGCGAATGGGAAAAGAAAGTTTGATTGGGCTAGGATCATAAGTGAGAATTTAGAGTTGCAACTTAGGATAGTGCAAAATTAGAAGCAATTCTACATGGGGTCCTACCTCTTTTATTTGATTGCAAGGTTGTATGAGGATCTAGGACTTAAGTCTTTAGGAGTGATTGGCAATGGGCTCGGACAATGCTTGGTGCATGACTGCTATCCACAGCTTCATTTGTACAGCACCAAGGACTACAAGATATTTTATGATGCCTTTTCCATGAAGACAATAAGGTTACTACAAGGGACACCTGCTAGGAGGCTCTCACTGGAAGAAGAGACAAAAGTCAAGAAGTATGAGAGTTGGTTCATCCAATTTTCACAGTTCACATACATCGGAGTGGCAGGATGCACAGCTTATCCCAAGAGGCTTCCAAGGTACCCACCCGATAGGATAGTTTTGATGGAGTTGGCTAGGCAACTTGAGCAGTATGACAAGATGATGAAGCTCAAAGGTGAGACAGGGGTTACCCTCTCACTCATGATAGGCAATGATAGTTGCCCCAATCCTGTCGCCTTTGCAGTTGCGGAGAAATACTTAGAACAATATCATCTAGGATGGTATAGGGAAAGGCAAGGATTCGATCCTAATGGCCTAATCAAGGCATCTCATGGGGATCCATTTAGGCATATCCCTACTATAGAGGATTTTTGGGCCAATGCACAGGATGACTTTCATGTGAGGAATTTGGCTTTCTCAAGGTTATCGGTGGGCATGATGAGGGCCATCAGATGGAGAGGCCTTGACATTTCGGACCAGCTAGAAGATGATGAAGATGTGATAAGGGAAGATTACAGTATAGTAGAGGGAAAAGAGTTGAGTCCAGTGGATTGGGATGATCATCAGGATCCTTCTTTAGAAGTAGTTACAAGAGCAGTTGATCTACACACTAGGTGGTGGTACAACAAGAAGTTAAAGAAATTACATAGTTGAAAGGTACACCTTACCTATGAGAAGATGAAGCCAGAGGAGGAGAATCAAGAAGAGTCAGTCAGACATCAAGGTGAGGGTAGTAGCCAGCAGAAACAACAAAAAGTTAAGAGCAAGAAGAGGAGTTTGGAGGCTTAGAAAGGAAAAGAACATCAGGAGCCTCTAGCAAAGAAACAGAGTGCAACGCCATCAAGAGAGAGCATAGTTGAGGCTAGGAGCCAAGAAGTTGATACAAGTGAACAAAGGGTAGCAGTGGAGGCGATCTCTGATTCAGAATCAGGTGGCTAAAGTAACAGTACAAAGTACTCTCCTCTCTCGGAGAACCAGTTTAGAGATGATATGATAGTCACTAGTGGAGGAGATAGGCTAATCGATGTTGAGGCTCTATTAGTTGAGGAAGGAAGCCAAGTGCCTAAGGCTGTTGGTGATGCTTTGCTAGTAAAAAAAAATCCAGATTTGGGGAGATGTAGTGCATCACCATGGTTGAGTCAGATGCTTATGCCAAGGGACGAGGTTGTGGCCATCCGAACAGTTGAAGACATTCGAGGGTTAGTGGAAAGGATAGATCATGTGAGACAGAAACAAATTGCAGGAACAGTGGCAAAGGTAATCAGGAGTGATGATGATGGTCATCAAAGGGTTCATATTTCTATACCAAAGGTTAGCAAAGAAGTAGGTGAGATTGGAACCCAGGAGTATTAGATAGTAGAGCATGATATGGGAAGATTTACAGGTGACATGGAGTGTGAGGAGATTTAGGAAGGCATGGTTTTGGTTAGAGAAAAGTTGAGGAAGGAAAATGAAAGGATTGTGAAGTTGGAGACCGAAAACAGGTATTGGAGAGATTTCTATCAAGGAGTGTGTCAGCCTATCCAATAGTTGCAGCAGGCGGCCCTTCCACAAGATAGTGGGAGCAATATCAAGGAGATATCAACTCAAGTGAAATAAACCAAAGATTGGATCAATGATATAATACAAGATGGGTGAAAGTTCTTGCCTTGCTTTATCTTGACATTCAGGTCATTTGTGTCTCTTAGAGACAAATTCAGAGCATTTGAAGAGGAGTGGAAGGATTTCCTTCCAATCAGAGACTTAGCCATTCCCAGGCTATAGGTGGCTATAGGGCTATCAAAGAGATTGTTGTTGAGGGCCAAGGTGGTGAATGGAGGAAAGGGTATTGTTGAGTCTTGGTATGTTGCCTTGACTGTCAGATTGAGGACACTTGAAGAGATACGGGATGAGATTGCGCAGTATAGTTCAAGCATTAACACTTTCATTTCAAACATGTTGAGCGATGCGAGGGTTGCACTTGATTTTGATGATATCAAAGAGGAAAACATTAATGAGACAGAGTTTGGATCGAGGTTGGATGAGTTAGGGAAGGTTGCCATCAGGAAGAAGCATTTGGGCACCCTTGCCTCTCTCAGGGCCCTTATCGAGTTTGCTAAGGATTATGAGAAGGAGAGTGAGAGGACACTACAAGCAGAAAAGAACATAATGAACATAGCTGAGCCCAGGATGAGGCACATACCTTGCCCTCCCATGGAGGAAGTCAACAACATGTTAGTCAAGTTCATTGCCTTGGCTAAGAAGATGAAAGAAAAGGGTAGAATTGTATTAGAAGATTATTTGATGTAAGCCCAAGTGGAAAATTATCCTTTCTTCTTGGGTAGGATAGGTGTCTAATTCTGATTGGCTACCATTTAGGTGTCTTTTCATTGGTTGCCACTTTTCCTTTTTTTATTGGTCCATTGATGAGGCGACATCTTCTCATTAGACAATGTGGTGGAAACCCTAGTTAGGGTTTTTGGGATTTAATACGGATCGTTGGTTTTGCCTCTTAATCTCTACCATTGGTTGTATTTTTGAGCCTCTATATAAGGTCATTTTCTCTCATTTGTAAAGGGTTGAAGAAAATTGTTGGTTATAAAATACCAAAATTGTTTCTCTTATCATTGTTGTGTCTTGCATGGTGATTAAGAACACTTGGTGTTATTGCATGGTTTCTACTTCCAATTGTTAAATTTAGATTTCATTGAGTTGTTAAAGTAGATTTCATTTCAATAAAGTGGTTAAGTAAGAATAGAAGTAGATGGTTAGTTGTATGGTGATGTTAGTGAATGTTTGATAGGGATCTATATACTAGGCCAATAGCACCCTAGCGGCTTGTTAGGAAGCCTTGTGTGGTAATCTAGTCCAATTCCCCTTGAATAATTACATCAATGGAGGTAGCGCCACTGGAAAGCTTTCATTAGGTTTGATCCTTGTTCATTTGCTAATCTTTCCATTCCATAGGAGTAGTAGTAAAGCAGCAAGTAGTTTAGTAGTTGAAGTTTTTGAAGAGAAAAGTTGGAAGTGATATAAATTGAATAAAGTCATTTGAGTATACATTGCAAAGCTAGATCTCATCACCATCATGGCGAGAATTTGACATCCTTGAGTGAACAACGTAAGCCCGCCTACGTGATTAACCAACAAATCACATTAATATAACTGAGTTAGTATCCACAAGTGTAAGGAACCTTGGAGTTTTCTCATGTTCTTCATGAGTATTTAATTTTCAAGAGAGGGTTGAGTGTTTGGTATTTTATATCAAGTATTCAATTGCTATATGTTATGTAGTGGTACAAAACTGACATCAACATTATTTGGCGCTAGAAGTAGGGCTAATAGTGTTTCTTTGAGGACTTGTTGGCATTCAACCTGTAGACTAGGATTTGAGCGTGCATCTAAACCTGTTTTGAAAGCCAAAGACAAACAAACGTCATAGCATATAATCAAATCAAATTTAATGGTAAACAAACTAAAATCAAAGCCACCTCAGTTTAAGCCTAAAACGGATGCGCCCATGCACCGTTTGATATGCTTGGATATAAATGGATGTGGGTGTGCAAACTCAAGCACTTGGAGCATGCAAGATAAATGATGATTTGAGGATCAAGAAGACCCAAAATGACACAAAATAGGTATGAGGAACCTATTTTGCCTCAAAGGCCTTAAGAACACACAAATATGCAAAGCTAAAAGATGAACTAAGATAGATTAAACAAGAAATAAATCTATGTTAATCTCATTAAGCTAATTTAGATGTGATTTAAGCTTGAAAATGATCTAAAATGATGAGTTTATGCTTATGCTAGAATGAAAATGACATTATAACTTTGCTATTGAGTTTGAGAGTTGAAAGATGAGAGAGGATTGTTTGCTCAAAGAAGTGAGGCTATTTATAGGAAAAGGGAAGGTCTTGGGTTAAAAGAATGAGTCAGAGTTAGGGCTAAGGTTAAGGTTGAGTCAAAGACAAGTGTCCTGACAAGTGTCAAGGGAGGATTGAGTTGAAAGTTTGAGGGCATGTGCACAATTTGGTAAATGTGCCCAAGGCCAAGAGGTGGCAAGGAAGGGATAAGAAGGTCTTAAATGCATAATGAATGCATGTAAGAAAGATAAGGAAGGCTTAAATGCATCCTTAAATGCATTTGCAAGAGGTGGCCAAGAGGTGGCAATCCTTGTTGACTAAGGAGGAGGTTAGCATAAGTTTTGGTAAACCTTTTGCTAATGGAGTGTGACAAGATTAGAAAGGGGATTAGGATTAGGATTAGGAGAAAGGGATGGGCAAGTGGCTTTGGGTGAGATTTAGATATTTATTAAAGGTAAATTTAATAAATATTAAATATCTAGGCTTAGGGTTTGAAGGGACTAGATTAGGGATTTGACCCATTTAGAGGAAGGTTTAGGACTTTCTAGAAGAGTTTAGTGCTCTTTAGAATTTTGGCCAACTTTGGGATAAAAAATAAATTAAAAATAAATTAATTTATTTTTGAAGTTTTTGGGCAATTTATTAATTAAAATAATTAATAAATTAGGGATAATGTCCAAATGACATTTTTAGGCTAGATTTCTTAATTAAAGATTTTTAATTAAGAGAGAGGGATTTAATGCCATAAAAATAAATTAATTAATTAAATAAATAATTAATTAATAAATGATGATGTCATCAAGAATTTTCAGAAAATAAAAATAATTTATTTTCTGAAGGATTTTTCGGTGTCTACATTTTGCCCCTCTTTGATGCGATGCCGCAAGTGGCATGGCGTCAAAGACAAGAAAATAAGATGCCAAGGCTAGAATCAGAAGAAGAGGGTAACGCCCAGGTGGACTAGAAGAAAGAGGAACATGCCCCGGTGGGACAAACTCATGGAAGATGCGCCCAGTGGGACAAGGAGAAAGAGGGATTACGCCCTGGGATAGAGTGTGCCCGGCGGGACGAGGAAGGAAAGGCCTAGGAAGAAAGGGGAGATAAATAACCTCACTTCTAAGAGCAAATATGGATGATATGCAAGATGAGATGGAAATGCAAGATGCAAGATGCAGCGATATGCAAAGATGCAAGATTAATCTATATGATAAATGCAAGGGACCAGATAGCTCCAAGTGCAAACGGGAGTGCACAACCTAGATTTAATATAGCTATGTTAGAGACCTGCCAAGGATACTAGGATCACGAGGCCTGTCAACAACGTCGCAGAGGACTGACGAGGACTGACGCTAAACAAACACACAGGGTTGCCCCAACATCACACATGAAGCGCAGAAGTGACATGGTAGAACCGATGCTGAAGGAACCACAAACACACAACTGACTCACAGGCAGAAGCGAAAGATCAAAAGACCTTGCCCCAGATTATCCGCACACGCAGCACACCATGATATAATGAATCGTGGTGACCCTGGTGGGATAATGAGAAGCCAAAAAGATTAACAAGATCAAAAGGACAAAACCCAAGATCAAAATGATAACTCCAAAAAGACATCCTTTGCCAAGGAGAGAGATTAGGTTTGATTGATGGTGGGAAGATTGGTCGGACAGGAGGAACGATATATCCTCAAGGACCAGGATGGAAGATTAGGTCGGACAGGAGGAACGATATATCCTCAAGGACCCATGGGTTGGTGAGAGAATAAGTGTAGTTGTTCGCTGGCAAAAGCTGAAGTTCAAAGAATAATCAGGATGAGCAAGGATAAGTCGACAATTGATGTTGCTGAAGCACAAGGCCCGAGTGGGACTAAAAGTTTTCTGAGGCTGGGGATGGGACAAGATATTTGATCAAATGCTGCTGCAAGATAGACAAGGACTAAGACAAAGGATGGGACCTAAAGACACAAATGTACAAATGAGCTTAGGTGGAGACACGACTGACACTTAGGTACAAGACGCTGGATAGGATATACAAAGAACCTGGGGATGAAGCTGACAACTTCAAAGATATGCAAGATGATGCCCCAGTTGGGTTGGAAGGCCAAGACGGACTGGCGATGAATGATGTGTCCTAAAATGACACAGATTTGGGAAAGACATATCCCAATGATGATGATTGGATCGAGATCAAGGCTTGCTACAAGACGAAGGATGCGATTTGATCGGTTGGCTTGATCTTGGGTGTTGGCTATCTAGAAGATATGGATAGGTTGGGAAGATTGCTAGCAAGGTGTGGATAGGGATGAATGGCATTGGATTGCAATGAGGTTGGCCTATAGCTAGATACCAATGACAAGAGAAGATGCTAGGAAATGCTTAGGATGGGGATGATGGAACAGCTAGAAGATTTGGATGGAGGAAGATTCGGGGAGATTGGATGGTGGAACTGCTAGAGGATTTGGATGGAAAAGCTGCTTGGAGGATGAAAAGCTGGTGGAAGATGAAAAGCTGGAGGAAGATTACCAAGTGTCAACAAAATGAGCTGCTGTTTTCCCAATGGAGGATCAGTGATAGGATTGCGTAAACCTAGGATAGACTGATGATCTTCGGTCAACTGGATTCTTGTCAATACAAGCCAATCTCTTGCTCGAGATGATAAGGCTATGCAAGGACAAGGTTTTGATTTCTTTAAGACAACACGTTGTGCCAAAAAGAGGATGATTTCTGATTTAGGATAAGGGATGGAAACAACTCAAAGGGCTGGAACACGATAATGCTTGTGGATTTGGAGCTCTGGATTTTGGTGCAAAAGATGGTGAATTTGCTTTTTGCTGTGGATGGTGGATGTTGGATTCTGATAAAGGATATGGGACGCTGAGTTGGTTTGTTGGTGGATCAAGATAGAGGAGTGCTGGAAGGATTGGATGGTGGTTGGTTTGGATTTGGATAGAGAAATTGCTGAGGATTTTGGGAGATGGAAGATTCGGATTTGGATAGCCTCCAAGGAAAACGTCACCAAGGAAGAGGATGCCCCCTGTTTAAGATAGTTCATGTGTTTTAAAGGCATGGTGTATGCTTGGACGGAAGATATGCCAACAAGAGGATGAGGAAGGATGGAAGCTAGGATGAAAGGATTGGATAGAGGATATGTAGCTGAAAGGTGCAATGGATGCCAAGGAGGTGCCCAAAAGCATGTACATCTGATAGTCTCTGTTTTTGTCATCAAGATCCAATGGAAAATGAAGGAAGTGAGAGACAAAAGGGGATGGAGGACATGTTGGATAAGAGGTGATAGAAAGGAAGCCCCTAACTGCAGAAAGGAATTAGGGGGGGGCACTACGCATGGCGCCTGTTTGCCAGGTTTTCACCATGGTACTTGTCCAAGGCGCTTGAATTGCCAAGTTTTCACCAGAGGATGAATGTTTTTCTCTTGATTTTTGCTTTGTTGATAATTTGCTCCTTTGATTTATCCAATTTTTATGGATTTTTGTGTTTTTTCCTTGACTTTGTGCTGATCTTGCTGATTTGTTGCCGAGCTTGCGCTGATATTCCACTGATTTTTTGATTTGTTGCTGAAGCTCTGATTTAATGTTGTCGTGCTTGCTGATCAGCTGATTTTGCCATTTTGGTGCTTCCTCTTGATTAAATGGTGACCTTTTGATTTGTCACTGATATTCTGATGGTGTTACTGATTCTTTGATTGGATGTTCCCTTATGATTTGATGATGGCCCTGCTGTTTTTGATTTTGCACAGATATTTTGATGTTATTGCTAACTCTCTGATGTGGCGCTGAGTTTTGTGCTGATTTTGGTGCTATCATGTGATTTGATGTTGATCTTCTGAGAGATTCTTCACTGATTTTCTGATGTGGATTGCTGATTTTCTGATGTTGTCGGCTTGTCATGGGGATCCATTGCTAGATGATGGACGACAAGCTTAAGATCACACCTAGGCATGTGCATATGACCATGCACAGTTGATAATTGACTCCTCGGAGCAAGGCACTTAAGGTCATGATTCACTTTCTGTCAGGTTAACCTCCATGTAGATGAGCCACAAACATCCTTTTGTACCCAAGTGGATTTAGCTTGGTTTCTGCAATGTTGATAGGGAACTATCATGTGTTGTTATCCCAGATAGGAGGAAGAGGCAAAGCTCCATCTTCTAGCGCTTGAATTGCCAAGTTTTCACTAGAAGATACACCCTTTATTTTTATTGTTTTGGAATCAGAATGTGCCCCAGAAGGGTTTTCACATAAAGACTCATGATTTTGCCTTTGCTTTTTTAACTTTTGCGACTAAAGCTTGCCTCTTCCCCAAAATATGCTCCTGTTTTAAGCTGATAGGCATATGTTGATGCTAAAGCCTGATTGCCTGTTGACTTTGCTGATTTCTCTGATTTGTCATTGATTTCCCTTTGCTATTTTAGATGCGCTGACTGATCTTTGCTGACTTTCCTCACTGATTTCTTCTGATTGTGTGCCTAGATGTTGGTACAACTGTAGCAGGACGGGGGGGATCATGCAAAGTCATGGATTAGATGGGGGAGATGGGAAAGATGGTGGTAGAAAGTGTTTGGATGGAAGGATGGAAAGTGATCAAGATAGGGGGATGTTGTCAGGATCAACATTGGCACATGTTGCGAGGAAGATGGATGATTGGATGTGGAAGATAGAGAAAGATGTGATGGAGGATTTATGCTAGAGGATGGAGGAGATGGAGGGGAAGATTGAGGAGCTGGGAGATGGGCAACGTTGGATGCCATTGTGGATGTTTTTGTTAGATGGATTACATATTTTTGCTTTGGGATCCACATCATTTTTGTTTTAGCTTTAGTGTGCCTTTGCGGCCATTGGTGGGCATCAGATTGTGCTTTTGCTTTGCTAGGCCTTTGTGGCCATGTGATAGATTTTGCTTGGACTTTGCTAGGTTTTCGGAGCCATTGGGGTGCTTTAGCATGCCTGATTGGCTCTTTGCTGGGCCTTTGCGGTGCATTTGATTGCCTGTTTGGAGCTTGCATTGATTGACCATGTCGATTAGACTGGACATGGTAATCGTCATTGGGCCTTTGTAGCCATTGGGATGCATTAGATTTGGCATTTGCTTTAATGGGCCTTTGTGGCCAGTGGTTTGCTTTGGCTTGCTTGATCGGATTTTGCTTTGATTGTGCATGTCGATTAGACTGGACATAACAATCCTGGGATTTTTGTGGATTTTTCCCTTTATTCATGCGCGATATGGCATCCAAGTTGCGGGGAGCATTGGAAGGAATATGAGGAGGTGTGTGAGATAGAGGAAATGCGGATGGAGAGGTGGAAGGAGATTGGTAGATAGGATATGTAGCCATGTGCCTTTGTTGATCTTGACTAGGGATGTTTGGATGTTGGATGAAAGGCTGAGTAGGATAAGATGGGGGATGATATTTTGGGATATAAGGTCCCAAAATGGATTTGCTGGGTAACGGAGATGCGCTGAAAGACTTTGGGACATAGGGACCCAAAATGGATGGGGAGGATGAAGGAGGAATATGATAGGTTGTCCTCGATTGTAACGATGGAGGGGGAGGAATTGCCTTGTGGTTCTTGGAAGATGTTTTGTTGGTTTTGTAAGGATGTTTAAATTTTTCTTTAGCTATACCAACGTTTCTGGAGGAAGCGCCCTTTGCTGATGTGGAAGAAGTGCCCTCATCTGGTGTGCAACTGATTCCACAGCCTTTTGGATGTTTCTTGCCTTGAATGGGCTGTATATTTCCCTGTTCGTGAGTGCCAAGGCCTTTGCCTTGATAGTTCCATCTTTTCAGCATTTTATCCAGACAAGGATATTTTTGACTTGGGGTGAATGACAAACAGCCATTTTCTGGTTCCCTGATGGAAGATAAGAAGCTGATGTCTTCTTTTTCAAGTGGTTTACCTTTGACAAATGTTAGTGACCCAAGAGGATAGAGTGACGGCAGCTGGACAGTTTGGTTAGGAGGATCCTCAAGAGGAGAGGATAGGATGTTGGGATTTTGACTAGGATTGGGGGATGGTATTGGATCTTTAGTTGGAGAAACTGGGATGATAGGATCTTGGATTGGAGGAATTGGGATTGTAGGATTTTGGATTGAAGGTGATGGAGGCAATAGAACATGTGATGGGGGAAGTAAAGGGGTTGGATCTTGATGTTCTTCTATAGATATTTCAACATGCTTTTGGTCCAGATCTTGACACGATGGGATTTGTTCAGATAGAGGATTAGGGGATATATGGATGGACTCTTCAAAGGGGCGGAATGAAAGGATTGGAGACTCTGCTGCTGGGGTTTCTGGAAGAAGGAAGAACTTGTCAGATGGTATGGATAAAAGGATGGGAGATTTTGCAGCTGCAATGACAGGAAGAGGGATGAACTCAGGAAGCTCATTAGGTATGCTTTGGATAATGCTAGGAGGAGATGATTCTGGGGATTGGATAGATACTTCAGATGAAAGGAACTCAACGATGATAGGAGATGGAAGAGGATCAACAGTTGGGATGTATGGAAGATAGATAATAGATGGGAGCGCTGGATGGGCCTCATCAATGATGGCTTCATATGAAGGATTGCTTGGCTTTTCAATTTCAGGCATGGGTTTTGCTATTGGCTCTTCCTTGGGTTCTATTATTGGTTTCCTTGGAGACTTTTGTGGTGAAGAAGGTTTGGAAGGTGGAGGAGATGGGGAACTTGGATGATCTTCGCATGAAAGTGGGGTTTGTGCTTGGGTAGATGTTTGCGAAGGGGGAGAGAAAGAAGGGAACACCCATGAAAAAGATGATTTTGAAAAGGGAGCTTTGGATTTTGCTTGAGGGGATGATGGTGCTGAAGAGGCAGGGCTAATGGCTTGGGGTACAGGTTTTGGAGTGGGTTGAGGGATGAACTCTTCTGGTGGGGAAAGGTTTTTGGTAATGTGGTTTGGAAGAGAGGATGGTGGTTTGGGACAGGATGGAGGATTGGGGTTTGGAGCAGAAGATGGTGGTTTGGGAAAGGATAGAGGTTTGGTGAAAAGGATGGGAGGACTAGAATCTTGGATTTCAGAATGTTTTGGAGGATGGGTAGATGGAGGCCTTAGATAAGGAAAGTAGCATGAAGCGTTTCTAAGGGATGATGGCGATGGAGAAATGACCATAGCAGAAAGTGGAGGCCTGAAAGGAGCATATGGAAGAGGTTTGGGTTGAAGACAAGGGTATGCTGGGGATGGATAAGATACTGGGTTTGCTTTGCCGAGGACATGAAAAGAAGTGCTAGCCTTGCCGAGGACATGAAAGGGAGTGCTAGGAGATAAGCGCGAAGGCATGGTGGGATATGTTGGAGGAATGGTGGGTTGCCGGGGGTTACTTGGAGGAAACTGGCTGAAATAGGCATCATGGTCTACAAGACCTTCATCATCATTAGGATCGATTGGACGGAGAGGAGAGATATCATAACCAAACTCATTATAGATTTGAGACATGATGACTTTGTGAATGAGTTGGATAAGGAGGAAGGATGAAGATGGTTTGGAAGACTAAGACTCAGATTGGGATGACTGACAGAAGAAGACGGTTTTCTAGAAGAAGACAGACAAAGGGAAGGGAGATGACCAAGTTTTGGGATGGCTGCTCTGATTGTCCTTCGAACCAAGTTATAGATCTGCTTGATGTTTTTCCATTGGCAAAGGATTTGATAGAAGCAATCTTCACAAAGGACAAAGCAACTTTGTGAGATACAAACAAGATAAAAGACTCTGATAAATGCTTTCGAAAAAGTGTATGTTTGACAAATGTTTTCACGGGTCTTTGACTATCAAGCACTTCAAACAGATCTACCTAAGGAAGGTGAGTATCAAAATCTCTTGCCCACAGCTTGGTATCCCCTAGAAGGGAATACAAATGGTGAGTAATCTTGAGGCGACCCGGTAAACCCCTTGGAATCGGTCCTTGCACAAGGATTTTGATACTTTTGGATGTAGATAGGGTAGCCTCTATTTTATCAGTTTGCTAATGATTCCGTGGAGTCTCCATACCCGGTTATGCTGATCATCCGTGACTCACTTAAGAGCCTTGCCAATTATGCTGGGGGAGAGGAATTTTTACCATCCCCAGACACGTGTTTGGCACGAACGCCCGGCGATTAGGAGATGTAAGCGATTCTTTTGGTATTCGCTTATTTGTATACCGGCCGGGGGGAATACCGGTTTGAGGTCGTTCTCCGAGGAGGAAGCGCTTCTCCTTGGACAGGCCTCGCTAAAAGCAGAACAGGTGAACTTGTCCAAGTTCAAATGTTCCACGTCGCTTACTCTAACAAGGATTATGCAAGAATTGAAAAACTCCTACATGCATATCAAGCAGATTTTGTTCATTTTCCCAAATTTGATTAAGTGATGTTTGAACTTTGAAATGAAGACACTTGTGATTAGATTTTGATTTGTTCTTTTCCTCAAAATGTAAATGAATTGAATGTTTGCAAGTTCTTTCCTTTTGTGCATTCAAGATTTGATTAGCGAGTTGATTTAAGAACTTTGAAAAAGCTTTGTTTTATCCCTTAGATCACTCAAGATTGAATTTGTTTGCTTGCTTTGGAATTTGAAACGAGATAGGGAATAGAGTTGTTCGTTCCTTTAGTGCATTCGAGATTGAGTTAGCTTTTCAAAATGACAATGACACTTAGGACCTAAGTTCATTTCCTTAATGTCATTCAAGATTGAGTTTGACCTTTGCTGTAATAAAAGAAGTGAAAAAAACCAGTCCCAAGCAACTTAAGACAAAAAACCAAAAAGCGACACTGTCCAGCTTATAGGCGACGCTGGAAAGTGCAGAGGTGACACTTCATTTTTACAGGCGACATACTGTACCTCAAAAGGTGACAGATAAATATGCAGAGGCATGATTTCTTTCATTACAGGCGTGATTTCTTTACAAGCAGGCGACAGAAGAAGAATTCTGGGACGTAACAGAAGTTATCGATCACAGGAAAATCTCAGTTATGCAGGCGTGAAAACAGAGCTCATAGGCGTCATTTCTTTCCTCAAAAGCGTGATTTCATTGCAAGAAGGCGTGACTGGATTGTTTGTAGGCGACATTTCTTTTGATGAAGGCGACATTTCTTTGTTTGAAGGCGACATTTAATTGCTGTAAGCGTCATTTCTTTTCATGAAGGTGACATTTCTTTTATTTCCTGTAAAATACAAGCATATAAAGTATAATTTCATCAAAATGATTGTGGTTAGTGTCCTACCGGGCGTGCCAGAATGTAGACTAGGATTTGAGCGTGCATCTAAACCTGTTTTGAAAGCCAAAGACAAACAAACGTCATAGCATATAATCAAATCAAATTTAGTGGTAAACAAACTAAAATCAAAGCCACCTCAGTTTAAGCCTAAAACGGATGCGCCCATGCACCGTTTGATATGCTTGGATATAAATGGATGTGGGTGTGCAAACTCAAGCACTTGGAGCATGCAAGATAAATGATGATTTGAGGATCAAGAAGACCCAAAATGACACAAAATAGGTATGAGGAACCTATTTTGCCTCAAAGGCCTCAAGAACACACAAATATGCAAAGCTAAAAGATGAACTAAGATAGATTAAACAAGAAATAAATCTATGTTAATCCCATTAAGCTAATTTAGATGTGATTTAAGCTTGAAAATGATCTAAAATGATGAGTTTATGCTTATGCTAGAATGAAAATGGCATTATAACTTTGCTATTGAGTTTGAGAGTTGAAAGATGAGAGAGGATTGTTTGCTCAAAGAAGTGAGGCTATTTATAGGAAAAGGGAAGGTCTTGGGTTAAAAGAATGAGTCAGAGTTAGGGCTAAGGTTAAGGTTGAGTCAAAGACAAGTGTCCTGACAAGTGTCAAGGGAGGATTGAGTTGAAAGTTTGAGGGCATGTGCACAATTTGGTAAATGTGCCCAAGGCTAAGAGGTGGCAAGGAAGGGATAAGAAGGTCTTAAATGCATAATGAATGCATGTAAGAAAGATAAGGAAGGCTTAAATGCATCCTTAAATGCATTTGCAAGAGGTGGCCAAGAGGTGGCAATCCTTGTTGACTAAGGAGGAGGTTAGCATAAGTTTTGGTAAACCTTTTGCTAATGGAGTGTGACAAGATTAGAAAGGGGATTAGGATTAGGATTAGGAGAAAGGGATGGGCAAGTGGCTTTGGGTGAGATTTAGATATTTATTAAAGGTAAATTTAATAAATATTAAATATCTAGGCTTAGGGTTTGAAGGGACTAGATTAGGGATTTGACCCATTTAGAGGAAGGTTTAGGACTTTCTAGAAGAGTTTAGTGCTCTTTAGAATTTTGGCCAACTTTGGGATAAAAAATAAATTAAAAATAAATTAATTTATTTTTGAAGTTTTTGGGCAATTTATTAATTAAAATAATTAATAAATTAGGGATAATGTCCAAATGACATTTTTAGGCTAGATTCCTTAATTAAAGATTTTTAATTAAGAGAGAGGGATTTAATGCCATAAAAATAAATTAATTAATTAAATAAATAATTAATTAATAAATGATGATGTCATCAAGGATTTTCAAAAAATAAAAATAATTTATTTTCTGAAGGATTTTTCGGTGTCTACACAACCATGATGAATGATGGTGCTTCCTAGATCAAATCAACCTAGAGCAACTTGGGATACACTTCAAGATCACATTGTTTCTACCTTGAGAACAATTTCTTGGGAAGATAGGGCAGACAATCGGGAGTATCTGAGAGCAGCAAACGTGTTGAACCAAGAGGAAAGAAAAGCACAAGCTATCGAAATGATAATTCAACAAAGGTTGGAATGACAAAGAGAACTTGCAAGGAAACTTGAAAGAGAAAGGAAAGCACAAAGGTTATCCCAGTCTAGTTGTGAAGGCAAAATTGAAGAGATGAACTAAAATGGTACTGCCTTTGTATGCTCATTACCTAGTTGCGCAACCAGAGTTAGATATCAGCAAAACACAAGGAGACATCATTTCTGATTTGGGGGAGTTCATTTAGAGTGATAGAGAAGATAATACACATTACCAATTTGCTAGAGCTATCTTAGACCAAGAAGAGGAAGTTGGCATTGCATTCCAAAGAGAGCAAGAAAGGATTGAAATAGAGATCCGACGAAGGTGGGAAAGAGAAGAAATAGAAAGGATTCAAAGAGAGAGAGAAGCCCATAGACGAGCTCAGACCACCCTTGAGGGAAATTCAACTTAGGGGCAATCAATCGGGTGTGAACTATAATCAAGCTAGATAGAAGAATTGGATCTTTCTATCCCAAAAGGTTTGAGAAACTACAATCAGATAAGAAGAAGAGGTTACTAAGGTCTACACCACACCAAGAAGAGGACTTAGTTGAGTTTCAATTTCACAAGGAAGGAATCATTGGGTAGCTAGTACTGCAAGTTTGGAAAACTCCTCAAGTAGTCTAATTCAAGTTTCAAAGGTTTCAAACATACAAACCCTAGTGGGTCAGCCAGTTCAAGCTCAAGTCAATCAATCAACAATGGCTCAACCACCATGGATTCAAAACAATGCCTCACCCATCTCGTTTCAACAATATCATGATCTATCAAAGAATCCATCAGGATTTTGCTCCAAGTTCTTTGTCAATGACCCCAACTATACAGTTGAGGAGCATATCAAAGTATTTGAAGATGCATTATGCAACAGAAGGATTCAACATGAGGATGTAGCATGTAGGATTTTCCCTTACTCATTGGGGGAAGAACCATATTATTGGTTTGTCAATTTGTCGGTGTCATCTATAACAAGATGGCTTCAGCTCAGAGAAGCATTTATAGGAAAATTTGGCATGCCCACCACACCATTGGAGTTACATAGGTAGTTTGTGGACATCAGGAGACAAGATAAAGAATCAATAAGTTCCTTAAACAATCATTTCCACAATGCTTACACAAGATTGCAAGCCCCTTACACAATTCAGGAGGCGGGTTCTTTGGAGGCATACTACAATGCCTTAGACAGTCAGACAACTATGTTTACAAGGATGGCGAACCCAACTCCCACAACATTGAATGAAGCTTATGCTAAAACAATTGAAATAGGGAAGTAGTTAGGCCAACAAGGAATGGAACCCCCAAGTGTGAGGTATCCGAACAATCCAGTTCCACAACTTATGTACCAGGCACCTACAAATCAGCTTGTGGTACATCCAGGACCTCCGTTGTCTCAGGCACCACCACCAATGCCAATTTATTTGCAAGGTGCAAGTTCATCCACAAGAACACAAGAAGATAAAGATGAGATGAAGGAATTGATTGAGCAAGTCAAGAAACTATCTATAGAGGTCACTTATTTGAGAAATCAAAACAATCAACTCCAAGTCATTCAGAGGAACAATCAAGGAGGCAATCAAGGAAATAATTATCAAAGTGGAAATTATCAAGGAGGATATCAGAGGAATAATCAAGAAGGTGGATACCAAAGGAACTATCAGGACAAAGACTATCAAAGAAACAACCAAGGTGGTGGTTATCAGAGGAACAATCAAAATAACAATCATCAAGGTGGTAGCCAGTCACAAGATCAAGGATATAACAATCAGTCTAACCAAAAGAGGACATGGAACACAGGCCCAAACAATGGAAATGTGGTATCACCACTTGATAATCAAGCCCCAACAGATAGTAGGCCAGTGGAGAGAATATTACCTAGCTTAGTCTGCCTTGTCTCAATATTGCAGATTCCATGAGACTGATCAACATTTGGAGTTAGGATGTGCTAAGTTCAAGAAGGCATCTAACCTATTTCAGAAAGTGGTAGATGAGTCAATCAATCAGGAGGATACTAAGGTCACGGGGTATGAAATTGTTCCATCCACAAGATATGATCAATGCTTGACTTTTGAGGAGATTTCATTTCCACCAAAGTTCAAGGCATATGAGGAACATCAAGGGAGATTCCCTCCTGAGTCAGCCAATGGACCAGTTAACGAGGTAATAGATCAAAATGGGTATAGCAATGGGTCAAATTTTTCTTTCCCACTATTGGGTGACACTGTTCTAGTTCAAGGAATAGGTGGGAACCAAACATTTTAACAATCAGCTAGCAATGCAAGGTTTTATCAGAGGAACAATAACAATAAGAGGAATGATGGAAATTTTACATCCTCCATAGCTCCAAACAATTACAATACGCCTCCACATCCCAATGCAAGTAATGTACCAAATCCTCCAAGGGATGCACCTGAGTACAGACAGGGTAACTACAACAATGGTAATGGACAACAGATTTCTTAGCATAGCACACAAAAAAGAAATTAGGATGTTCAAGGGTCACAAAGTGTCATGTCAACACAAGAAGCAAACAGAGGAAGGACAATGAACAATTCTGTGAATAATGATGAGTTGAAAAGACTAGGACATAATGTGACAGAGGAGATGAAGAAGATCAAAATTAGTCTCCCATTGCTCAAATTGTTAAAGGTAATGGAAATTAGGGATACATTCCTTAATAGTTTGAAGGACAAAAAATCACAAGGGTCTCGCACTCAAAGCGCAACATCACCTACTCAAGTGACTCCTACAGCAGGGAGGCCTCCTCCTAACTTAGTACATGTGATCCAAGACGTTCCATGTGGGAACACAACAAATTCATCTCAAGGGATTTCATATGGTGAGATGGAGAACTCTACACAAGAGGTTGCATATGGCGACATCAGTGATTTCAAATTTTCAACAGACAGCCAGAGCCTCAACTAGTTTATGTGGCTCAAGGATCAATGCCAGTAGCACAACAAACTCAAAGGAGTCAAGATCCGGTAAAGAATAGGGAAACAATGAAGGTAGAAGTAGTCCAACCAACAGATTTCAGGATGAAGCCTAAGCAAGTATACAAGACACCAATGGTATATTATCAAGGGAAAGATGAACCAGCCCCATTCCTGCTCTCAGTAAGGATATTTGGAAAGCTTCTTCATAATTGTTTGATAGATTCAAGAGCATCAAGTAACGTCATGCCTTTGGCTATTTGTAGAAAGTTGGGAATCAGGCCTTTAGGATCAAACAAGAAGGTTACCCAATTGGACAAGACCGAGGTGCTAGTGGTGGGTGAACTACATAACATACACATGCAGTTGGCATTAGATCCAAGGATGGAGCACATGGTAGATATTTCAATGGTGGATGTGTCCGATTCATATGGTTTGATCCTAGGTAGGGATTGGGGTAGAAGGTTGAATGGGTACATGGCAACTGACTTTTCTCACATGTGGCTCCCATGGAGAGGACTTTCCAACCAAATCAAAATTGATAGCACCCCAAGGTTGAGATTGATAGTTACTGAGTATGGGGAACCAAATGAAATATTGTTTGTAGAGACAAGCATGGGAATCTATAAGCCTACGAAGGAAGAAGTAATGACATTGAATATCATAAGTGAAGGGATGGATTCCACTGAGGTCTTGGTTGAATCAGATCCTGAAACTTCATCCGACAAGGGTGAAGGTATGTTCAAAAATTTTAGAAACTTTGTGTTAAGAGCTGTACAACAAGGTATAGAGTTGGGTAACAGAACATTAGTGAGAGACTTATTATTGCCCAACTAGTGCAGAATCCACAATGCCTTCCATTCGGAATTATCTTGCTCCTTGTGCAAGATTGCATTAGAACAAGTAGAGAAGAGAATCCCAGGGGCACTGAAATGAGATGATTGACATGGCAAACAGAAGGTTGAAGTTCTACAAGTTGATGAAGCAGAAAGTAGCACGATGGGTGAAACAAAGAACTAGATTGCACCACCCAACATGGAAGTGAAGAAAAATGATGAATCAGACAAGTCCAAGGATTCCCAAAAGGGTCATCAAGAAAGTGATGGAGTGTGGACATTAAGGTTCGATGGTTCTAAGACTAAGCAAGGAGTTGGAGCTGGATTTGAGTTAGTCAGCTCGACAGGGGCAACATATTTGGAGGCACATAGATTGCAATTTCCATGTGCCAACAACATGGCGGATTATGAAGCTTTGATTTTAGGCTTGTTGTGTGCTATCAAGAAAGGTGCCAAGATACTTCATGTGTTTGGAGATTCATATTTAGTAATTAAGCAAGTGAAGCAGAAGTTTGCTTGCCATGACAAGAGACTGAAAAGGTACAGAAATAGAGTATGGGATCTGATAGAAGACTTTGATGCCTTCAATACCAAGTTTAGCTATAGAGCAAGTAACAAGGTGGCTAACGCCCTTGCACAGGTTGCGAGCTCACTAGCACCAATTAAGTTGGAAGGTTTGAAGAAATTTAGAGTTGAGTTAGAGTCAATCCCATCAGTGCTAGATAATGTCAAGAACTTCCAAGTGTTCAAAGACTATAGACATATCCTCAAGTTCTTGACCAATTCAGATGTTTTCACAGCACAAATCATTGATGGAGAAGTAGAAGAGGAAGCGAAGATCAATTTAGAAGGAATTATGAACTTGAAGACAAACACTATTCCAAAGGGAATGGTTGAGTTAGAAAGGATATTTGACATGGACCATTTCAACAAAATGCCATATCAGCCCACAGGGGGTGATGAGTGTGAAAAGGTAAATTTGGGAATAGAGGATAGTCCCAAAATAGTTCACATTGGGAAAGTTTGCACACCTAAGGAGAAGGTGGATATACTTAGTTTGATGAGGGAATTCCCAGATGTGATTGCTTGGGGATATGAAGATTTGAAAACATACGATCCTTCCATCATCACACATACAATTCCACTGAAGGAAGGAAGTAAGCCATTCAGACAACAGCAGAGACTAGTTAATCCTTTGTTAGAACCATTGATATTCCAAGAAGTAAAGAAGCTGCTAAATGCATAGACCATCTTCCCAATGAGGCTTTCACCATGGGTCGCCAATCTTGTCCCAGTTAGGAAGAAGAATGGAGAAATAAGGTTATGTGTTGATTTCGGGAATTTGAACAGATCATCAGAAAAGGACAATTATCCATTGCCATCACTAGATGAGGTTTTGCAAGTTGTGAACTGAGCACAAATGATGACATTTATGGATGGGTATTCGGGGTACAATCAGGTGATTGTGGAAGAAGAAGATAGATTGAAAACAACTTTCACCACGAAGTGGGGAAAATTTGCATACAGGAGGATGCCTTTTGGCCTGATCAATGTAGGTGCAACATTTCAAAGGGCCATGGATTATGCTTTCAAAGACTTAAAGGACAAGTGTATCATCATCTACATGGATGATATCATAGTATTTTCAAAGATTAGAGAGAATCACATTTTGGACCTAAGGAAAGTTTTCATGAGATGCAGAAAGTTCAGAGTTTCTTTGAATCTGAAGAAATGTATGTTTGGAGTTACTGAAGGGAAACTCCTAGGACATGTAATTTCAGAGAGGGGAATCATGATAGATCCAGAGAGAGTGGAGGCAATTTCTAACTTGGCCTACCAGCTAGCAAGAAAGAGCTCAAATCATTCTTTGGAAAGATCAACTTCGTGAGGAAGTTCATATCTGCATTCGTAGAAATAGTGAAGCCAATAAATGACATGTTATAGAAAGATGCAAAAATGGATGGGACTCCAGCAACAAAGAAGGCATTTGAAGAAATAAATCAAGCTATTGTCAATGCACTAGTTTTAGTAAGTCCGGATTATGAGAGGCCATTCAATATATATTATTTCACCTCTGATTATGCATGCGCTGCCATCTTAACACAGAAGAATGACGTAGGTGAAGAGCATGCAATAGCGTTCACGAGTGCACCTTTCAGAGAGGACGAACTGAATTATCCAAATGTGGAAAAGAAAGCCTATGCCTTGGTGAAGGTAATGAAGAAGTTCATGCATTACATCTTGAGAAGAAAAGTCCATGCAATTGTGCCTGACATAGCAGTGAAGACCCTTCTAATGCAAAATGAACTTGGAGAGAGAAGAGGAAAGTGGGTCGCCACTATCCAGGAATATGACATAGAGATTCAGCCGATGAAATTGGTCAGAGGACAACAATTGGCACAGACTATGGCATTAGAAGGACCTGGACTTGTACATCAAGTTTATGAATTGGAGGATGTGCGTCCCGATGAATGGTACGAGGACATAATCAATTATTTTCTAAATCATCAGTGCCCTTCACATTTGAATCCAGTACAGAAGCGAGCATTGAAATTCAAGAGCAAAAGATACATGTTGCAAGGAGCAGTGTTATACAAACATAATCATGAAGGGATATATTTGAGATGTGTTGGAGAAGATGAAGCTAGAAACATTTGGAACATTTTCATGATAAATAGGGAACAGGACATGGATCAGGTTTGGCTACAACACATTGGATACTAAGAGCAGGATACTATTGGACAACCTTGTTCAAGGACACTCACAAGCATGTAAAGACTTGTCATGTTTGCTAGACATTGACAAAGAGGGAGAGGAACCCAGAAATGCCATTGCAGCCGGTTAATGAGGTGAGACCTTTCGCGATGTGGGGACTTGACTTCATTGGTCCCATTAATCCACCTTCCTCCTCGCAACACATGTATATTCTAATCGCAACTGACTACTGTACTCGACGGTCAGAAGCTCAAGATTTCAAGAATTGCACTGCTGAGATTGTTATCAAGTTCTTAGAGGAAAGAATTACTACAAGATTTGGGTGTCCTTCTACTTTTGTATATGATAATGGTTATGGTTTCATTTCATTGAAGTTTCATAATTGGGCATTTGATCATGGGATCATTTTAAAATTTTCATTAGGTTACTATCCCCAGGGAAATGGCCTAGCAGAGTCCACAAACAAGAACCTTTTGACTGTGATCAGAAAACTTTTAGACAGGAACCCAAGAGATTGGCACACACAGCTGAGGTACGCTTTGTGGGTAGATAAAACAAGAGTCAAAGAGTCCATAGGAATTACTCCTTACCATCTGGTTTATGGACAAGACCCTGTGTTCCCAATTCAATTGAAAATCCCAACGTTGAGGTTCATGCAAGATTACTATGATGAGAATGAAGACAAAGTCCAAGTCAGGTTGACTCAACTGATGCAGTTAGATGAGAGAAGAGATGAAGCCCTAGAGAAATTTGCTAAACATCAAGGGTAGTAAAACGTTGGTTTGACAGAAGAACACAAAACAAGTCCTTCAGGATCTCTGACTTGGTTTTATATTGGGATAAAGCCCATGAAAAGAAAGGACAACATGATAAATTTGACAAACTGTGGAAAGGTCCTTTTCAGATTTCAAAAATTGTTGGGGATAATGCATTTAGAATTAAGACACTCATTGGTAGGGATGTCTCATTGCCTGTCAATGGGAAATTCCTCAAGCATTATTTCCAAGCCTAGGACTATGCCCGGATCCCTTTTTGTACATAGTAGGTTAGGGTAGGTTTGCTTTCAATTGGGTAGTTTAGTTTGCTTTCAGTTGGTAGATAGCTTGCTTTCTATTCTTTAGAATAGAGTTTGTCTTGGACCATTTGGCCCAAGGGTTAGGGTAGGTTTCCTTTTAGTTGTTTAGTTTAGGTGTTGTGAGGGAGCTTGGTGGTTAATTTGCATCAAGTCATTTGACTTAAGATCTTTTAGCTTCCCTCAGTCAAAGAGCAATTTTGGTTTTCGAGCTTTGCAAGTGCAAAGGGGGTCCAAGTTATCACTCATGGGCGAGATGTGTAGATTTTACATTTTTTGTGACAAAACAAGAGCCCGTCTTGTTTATTTCTTGAATATATTTGACAAGGTTCAGGGATTTTTGGGTGTGCTTAGTCGTTAGTCTATGGTAGGACTTGTACTAGATTTGGGTCAGGCTTGATAGAGGTTCTTGAGTTACCTTTGACATGGCTACAACATTATACTCACACTTAATTGCTCCGAGTTCTTGGTGTTTCGAAGTGAAAATGGACTTAGTGAAAATCATACACCTGCTTCAGCGCCATTGTGGTCTTCCAAACCCTCTGCGGGCTTCATTGCCTGCAAGCCAAACAAAAGATTAAAAAGAGAGAAATATCATGAGAAAAAAGAAGAAAGTGCAAAAAAAAAAATGAGAATTCATGCAAAATGAAAGGCAGTATCAAAGTGAAAATTAGCTTTAAAGGGTGCCCAATCATCTCTATCGGTGCTACTAAGTAGTCACTAAAGGTATAACCGTGATTGTGGTGCCACAATGATAACTCTGTTAGGGCTATGGACGCCTGACTAGCAACGGGGCTCTATCCAGGATGCTTTTGAAGTAAGGATATTATAATAGCTAAGTCTAGTGGATTTGAGAGATTATCAAGTTCTTGTCGAGCGGGGAATAAATCATTTGCACACATGTGAGTAACTTATGGTCAGGGTACTTAGGTTCAACTTGAGAGTTCTTTCCCTTGTTGAGTGCTTGTCCTTAAGTGGATTTTTCGTATAGGTCATCCTGAGATTTTTGTTCTAAGTTATTTTATTTTTGAAATGTTCACGAACATTTCATCAGTGGATTCGCCATATGTTGTGAGGTTTTCACACCATCGCCCCAAACAATTTGGGGACCCCCTTTTTTCGAGCAGGCCTTGGCAATTTCCTAGATTCGGGAGTTTGGATGGCACGCTTGAGAATTATTTGGATGCCTTAGTGAGTTTTGGAGTGATCCAAAGGTTTTGAAATGACAATTTTGCACCTTGGATGTTTTTGAAGTGCCTAGGAAGGTCTAGCATGTTTTCACCTTGCACTGAACATTGGTAATCCTAAATAGATGATTTTGTCTCTAGGCCAAATGAAGTTCAAGTGAGAATATTTTATTTTGATTGTTAGAATAATATTTGGCAGGACAAATTTGCAAATTTTGGGACTTAGATGAATTTTGAAAATTGGTATAATTGTATAAATTTAACATTTTCAAAATATAATTGTGGACTTAGGTGTTTTTGGAAAATCTTGTAAAACTTTTAGTGGTGAAAATAGAATTTTAAGTGAAATTGATCTTAAATGCAATTTCTAATGTATTGTATTTGCTAATGGGTTGGCAGGTGAGTCGATGTTAGACATGGCAAATTTTGATTTGGAGTTAAATTGCCAAGTGGAGATTATGAATTACAAAATGAAATTTTAAATGGCAAGGGGAATGGATTCGAAATGCAAATGAAAAAGGGGAGTAAATGGAAATTGAAAATTATTTGAATTTTAATTTGCTTACAATTTTCGATTTTGGAATTGTGTTGTCATGTTTGAATGGGTTGAAATTGATTTTCTTTTGGGGCAAATTTCGAAGTTGTAAAATGAAAAGAGGTTGCCCCATCAATTTCAATTTGGCCAGATAGGGCAGGGGTAAACATTTTGGGGAGTTGATTTGGGTAGGCTATGTCTATAGAGCCTTATGAATTTCAAAATTGATAGCATGGCCCCATCCTTTTGATGCTAAACTCCAACTCCAGCCTGGCTCATCAATTCTAGCCCCAATGGTGGATCGGTTTTCTTTAATAAGGATTGATTTTGCAAAGCCCAAGAGCTACAATTGGCAGCCCTTTTCCAATTTCAAATTTTGCTTGGCATTGGTTCCATTTTAACTAAATTTTACATCTCCCAAGGCTGGCCGCTCCCATAGGCCCTATTGTGCAATTTTTTTTAGAGAAGGCATGGGCTTGACAAACATAAAATTTGCACCTCCCAAGGCAGCCGCCCATTCCCAACCCCATTTGCGATGTTTTTTTTTTATGCATTGAAATGACAATTTAAAACAAATAAAATACACCCCAGGGCTGTGTGATTTTCCATGCATTTAATTTGGTGTTTGTAATGGCAATTTATTTAATTTTATTTTCCTCCAAGAAAGGTCGGCCTTCTCCCTTAAGAGGCAAAATTTGGTATAAAGGGAGGGCCTCCCCTCCTCATTTCTCACTCATTCTTGCATTTTGTTTGGAAGCCAACAAGGAGCAGCAATAAGGAGCGAAATTCTTAGCCTTGGAGGAGCGAATTTTGCAAGGAGGAGTGCATTTAGCAAAGAGTGGTTTTCTTCTTTGTGGAGGAGTGGTTTTGTTGGTGAAGGAGGGTCTTCAAGCTTGAGGATGATTGCTGGTCTAAAGGGCAGAAATTTTCCTTGTTCTTGCTTGGTTCATTTCCCTATTTCTTCTTGCACTACTCATGCACAACTTCATCATTCCATCTATAGGATTTGAAGGGGCAGATATAAGTGTAGTTTCATTCATAGGAAATTGAAGAGGAAGATATAAGTGGTAGTCCCACCCCTAGGAATGAAGAGGCAGATATAAGTGTAGTCCATCTCATAAGTATTCAAAGAGACAAATATAAATGGTAGTCCCATCCCTATGAATGAAGAGGCAGAAATAAGTGGTAGTTCCATCCCTAGGATCGAAGAGGCAGAGATAAGTATAGTACCATATTGTAGAAAGAAGGGGCAGAAATAAGGGCTAGGATGGCAGATGCTAGTGCAAGAAAGAACCAAAGGGCAATGCATACCAAAAAAGACAAGGAAGACATGATGCCCAAGACCACCTTCTCAAAATTGAAGCGAGTGGGTGACACCAACATTGGCACAGTGGACATGGTACAATTGAGAGATAGATTGAAGGAAGGTCACTCCCCCATGGCGAAGAAGATCAACAAGAGTGGAATCATGCAAGTCGTCGCCTTCCCTCCTACCTTGCCTTGTCTGGAGTTGGTGATGGAGTGTACATCTCGATTTGATATTGTGACTAAGTCCATCATCTTTGGTGAAGGGCAGAGGATGTTGGCCAGCATTAGTGGGAAGGTGGTAGAGGTGTTCAATATACCTTAGCACAAGGGCATGATAGTGGTGTTGATGGATCAGGCGGCCAAGCTCTTTCAGGATAATTAAGATGCCTACCTTACTCTACTAAGGCAGAATTGGTTGCAAGAAAGCATGAAGGGAGTCACCAAGTCGTCAAGGCTCACCAAGTCAGATTTCAAATCAGAGTATGGCGACCTTATTGTGCTTCTCAACCGAGTCATGGGCTTCGCTCAAGGTACGCAGTTTGATACTTGGATGTATTATTTTATTGGAGGGATTGAGAATGGAAAAAGAAAGTTTGATTGGCCTAGGATCATAAGTGAGAATTTAGAGTTGCAACTTAGGACAATGCAAAATCAGAAGCAATTCTACATGGTGTCCTACCTCTTTTATTTGATTGCAAGGTTGTATGAGCATCCAGGACTTAAGGCTTTAGGAGTGATTGGCAATGGGCCTGGACAATGCTTGGTGCATGACTGCTATCCACAGCTTCATTTGCATAGCACCAAGGACTACAAGATATTTTATGATGTCTTTGTGATGAAGGGTGCTCCCCTTAATACCACAAACACATAACAGAAACAGAGAAACAACAACAATATGCAAGGATAGAAAATTGGCTTCTTATTATCTCCACAAATGTGGAATTACAAACTTTCAAAATTACAATATGCAAAGCCACATGGGCATTCCCTTACAATATTCTGTAGGACAAAGCCTCGAATCAATACCCAGATCTGCTACCTAGAACTGTCTCAAATTGCCTAAGACAACACTACAGACCTTTCTTATATAGGCAATTTCCACCACCCGAGAAGGTTCCAGAAATTTAGCCCTTTAGGTCGACTAAATATGAAATTATTTTATTTTTCACAATTATTACAATAGGGTCGGCTCAAAAGAAACACAAAATATGATTTTAGGTAACCCAACTTTCGGAGGCCATAACTTTTTAACCGTAGCTCTGTTTTTCTATTGTAACCACTTTTCGGAAACGCCATGACGAGATCTACAATGCCTAACGCGTGCTAGTGCTAGTCAACCGAGGGTCGATCGCGATCCGGAGCCTCTAAGGCCTTCAAAATTGACCTGAAAGATTTTGTACCCAAAAATTTCAATAACTTCACCAATACTGATGATGTGGCAATGAAACTCAACTGGTAGGCTGAAATGACTAGGATGAACCTCCAACTGTGAAATCAAAACATTTTGAGATCATATGACCAACTTACTAAAAATAGTAAGTTTCCATAAATAGCAGCTTTGCACAAGATAGCCCTTATTATAAAGCAAACAGAAATATTTTTGGGTGATGCAAGATTGCTTTTACACCCAGGATGCTCATGCATCACTTTGCCATGAAGACAGTAAGGGTACTGCAAGGGACACCTGCTAGGAGGCTCTCACCGGAAGTAGAGACAAAAGTCAAGAAGTATGGGAGTTTGGAGGCTTAGAAAGGCAAAGAACATCAGGAGCCTCCAGCAAAGAAATAGAGTGCAGCGCCATCAAGAGAGAGCATAGTTGAGGCTAGGAGCCAAGAAGTTGATACAAGTGAACAAAGGGTAGCAGTGGAGGTGAGCGCTGATTCAAAATCAGGTGGCTATAGTAACAGTATAGAGTACTCTCCTCTCTCGGAGAACCAGTTTAGAGATGATATGATAGTCACTAGTGGAGGAGATAGGCTAATCGATGTTGAGGCTCTATCAATTGAGGAAGGAAGCCAAGCGCCTAAGGCTGTTGGTGATGCTTTGCTAGTCGAATCAAATCCATATTTGGGGAGATGCACTGCACCACCATGGTTGAGGCAGATGCTTATGCCAAGGGGCAAGGTTGTGGCCATCTGAACAGTTGAAGTCATTCAAGGGTTAGTGGAAAGGATAGATGATGTGAGACATAAAAAAATTGCAGGAACAATGGCAAAGGTAATCAGGAGTGATGATGATGGTCACTAAAGGGTTTAGATTGCTATACTAAAGGTTAGCAAGGCAGTAGGCGAGATTGGAGCCCAGGAGTATGAGATAGTAGAGCATGATATGGGAAGATTTATAGGTGACATGGAGTGTGAGGAGATTCAGGAAGGCATGGTTTTGATTAGAGAAAAGTTGAGGAAGGCAAACAAAAGTATTGTGAAGTTGGAGGCTGAAAACAGGTATTGGAGAGATTTCTATCAAGGAGTGTGTCAGCTTATCCAACAGTTGCATCAGGCAGCCCTTCCACAAGATAGTGGGAGCAATATGGAGGAGATATCAGCTCAAGTGCAATAAACCAAAGATTGGATCAGTGATATAATACAAGATGGGCGAAAGTTCTTGCCTTCCTTTATCTTGACATTCAGGTCATTTGTGTCTCTTAGAGACAAATTCAGAGCATTTGAAGAGGAGTGGAAGGATTTCCTTCCAATCAAAGACTTAGCCATTCCTAGGCTACAGGCGGCTATAGGGCTATCAGAGAGATTGTTGGTGAGGGCCAAGGTGGTGAATGAAGGAGGAAAGGGTATTGTTGAGTCTTGGTATGTCGCCTTGACTGTCAAATTGAGGACACTTGAAGAGATACGGGATGAGATTGCGCAGTACAGTCCAAGCATTGACACTTTCATTTCAAACATACTGAGTGATGCGAGGGTTGCACTTGATTTTGATGATATCCAAGAGGAAAACATTAAAGAGACAGAGTTTGGATCGAGGTTGGATGAGTTAGGGAAGGTTTCCATCAGGAAGAAGCATTTGGGCACCCTTGCCTCTCTCAGGGCCCTTATCGAGTTTGCTAAGGATTATGAGGAGAGTGAGAGGACACTACAAGCAGCAAAGAACATGATGAACACAACTGAGCTTAGGATGAGGCACATACCTTGCCCTCCCATGGAGGAAGTCAACAACATGTTAGTCAAGTTCATTGCCTTGGCTAAGAAGATGAAAGAAAAGGGCAGAATTGTATTAGAAGATCATTTAATGTAAGCCCAAGTGGCAAATTCTCCTTTCTTCTTGGGTAGGATAGGTGTTTGATTCTAATTGGCTACCATTTTGGTGTCTTTTGATTGGTTTCCACTTTTCCTTTTTTTCATTGGTCCATTGATGAGGTGGCATCTTCTCATAGGCCGATGGGGTGGCAACTCTAGTTAGGGTTTCTGGGATTTAGTCCAGATCGTTGGTTTTGCCTCTTAATCTCTACTGTTGGTTGTATTTTTGAGCCTCTATATAAGGCCATTTGCTCTCATTTGTAAAGGGTTGAAGAAAATTGTTGCTTATATAATACAAAAATTGCTTCTCTTATCATTGTTGTGTCTTGCATGGCGATTAAAAACACTTGGTGTTATTGCATGGTTTCTACTTCCAATTGTTAAAGTTAGATTTCATTGAGTTGTTAAAGTAGATTTCATTTCAAGAAAGTGGTTAAGTAAGAATAGAAGTAGATGGTTAGTTGTATAGTGATGTTAGTGAATGTTTGATAGGGATCTATATACTAGGCCACTAGCACCCTAGCAGCTTGTTAGGAAGCCTTGTGTGATAATCTAGTCCAATTCCCCTTGAATCATTGCATCAATGGAGGTAGCGCCGCTGGCAAGCTTTCATTAGGTTCGATCCCCATCCATTTGCTAATCTTTCCATTCCATAGTAGTAGTAAAGCAGCAAGTAGTTTAGTAGTTGAAGTTTTTGAAGAGCAAAGTTGGAAGTTATTTAAATTGAAGAAAGTAATTTGAGTATACATTGCAAAGCCAAATCTCATCACCATCATGGCGAGAATTTGACATCCTTGAGTGAACAACATAAGCCCACCTACGTGATTAACCAGCAAATCACATTAATATAACTGAGTTAGTATCCACAAGTGTAAGGAACCTTGGAGTTTTCTCATGTTCTTCATGAGTATTTACTTTTCAAGAGAGGGTTGAGTGTTTGGTATTCTATATCAAGTATTCAATTGCTATATGTTATGTAGTGGTACAAAACTGACATCAACACTATCCTGTTTTTTAATAAAAGACACCTAAATGAAATCTGGTTAATTGGCGGACATGGGAAATAAAGACTAGAAGCGATAGTATGGAAAGTATCACACCATCCATTCATTTAAAAGAGAACACTATTATTTTAAATTTTATAAAATTGTTGTACTTGGTTTTTCTTCTAAAATTTGTCATAGATATGGTGGATGGCACCCATTAACTCTGGTTAGTTAGTAACAATATGTCTCAGTGTTGTTTATAGTTATACAACTAAATACTTGGGATTTAAACAAAAAAAGAAAGTCTAATTTTAACTAAATTTAAGAATTACAGCCCTTTTGATTTTCTTCTATAATTTATGCCATAGATATGGTTGATGACAACCATTTACTCCGGGTAGCAGGCAACAAAATAGAGTCAGCTATGTTTATACAAGTAAATGGTTACTTGGTAACAAAATAGTCTCAGCTATGTGAATATAATTGTCCGTTAACTCTTAAACAGAATCGTAAATTTGTATTGTGTGGTGGCCTTCAACAACCACTTTGTACAATACAGTGCACGATTATGGTATCCTCTAAAATCAATGGGGGAAGTTGAAAAGCAGCTCATTTGAATACATTATAAATCGTAAGAATTGAGGAGAGTAAGGAACAAAATAAGGCATCCAGCTGAGCCTTTTCAAATAGACTTCTGGCAGTGATGCAGTCAAAGAAGGGATTTCTATTAAGGACTGCCTAATTGTTCCAGCCTAACTAAATTTCCTCGAATTGGAAAACATACCAAGCTGCCAGCATAGTCACAAACAGTTCACCAACACAACCATTTACGAATATTGGTTCTATGATTGTTTATTAATGTGATTAAATTAAAAAAACTATGATTAATGCACAGAAAATCACTGAGCTTGAAAAATGAGTATTGAACATATAAAAGGGAAATAGCTACAGAAACTACACTTACCACTTCAATCTCTTTTCAATCTGCTAAAAAATAGTACAAATATTTAGCAGAGCTCTCTAGTAGTCATCTTTCCATAAATGTTCAGACTCCAGAACTTGGTTACACAATGCCTCTGCCTCTAGAAACAGCATAACTCCATAGGCAACAAGGAAGAGTCATTTTTAACTTCCATATAGATAAACCCCAGCCAAGTTATTTTGAAGCACAACAATGTCTTAAAGAATAAGCTGATACTCACTCATTCCAGTGCACAAAAAAAGAGGAGCTCTATCAAAATGAGCTTTTTGGCAGCCTTTAGATGGTTAGACCTCTCAAACAACTTCTTCTGTACAAAAACAGAAAGAGGTTTTATTAGCATGCTTAGATGAACAAAAACCTCTTTCAAATTTCCCTTCTTAGCATTTTCAAATTTTGTCTGTTTTGCAGGGCTCTCGAGAACTCATTCCCTTTTCTGCTGCCTGCTGGGTTTCTGTGTTTCCCCTTCACAAAATAGTCCTATCCCTGTGTCATTCAATGCATTCTTATTTTTCACTCCAGATGACAGTTTGAGTGACTTAGGGGCATATTTTCCTAAAAAATGGTCTGCTGTCCATTTTGATTTGTTATTTTCATTGCTAGCAGTTTGTGGTTATCATTTATCCTCTTTGGATCCTCCAAACAACATTAAATTAACTCCAAGTAGTTTGATCCATGATGTTACAATTGGGAGAGATGATTAATTTATAGCTTGCCTCACTAAGCATCACCAATAATCTCCACAAGAACATTGTCCATGGCTGAAATGATGGAACCTTTTTGCATCTCTCACAACAATTTCTCTTGAGACAATCTTGGAAATAAACTTGGTTGCAGTGTGGCAGTCACCACATACTCTAAGGTTCTTGACTACTCTAATAGTTGTTCCTGGGGGTGTGTTTAATAAGCCAAACACAATTGCCAATTTCTCACTGTGGTGGCAGAGAAGAGATTCTTTCTCCTCATCCTCTACATCATTTGTTACAGGTTTTGTATCTGGAATGTATCCAGCTGCCATCATTTCCGAAGATAGTTCATTCAACTTTGCATAGATCTCCTGTGTTTGTGGGTGTAACTTGTCTCCTACACAAAAAGCATGTACAATTTTATGAACTTCAATCCAACTACATCCAGGTCCCTTTTGTATTCCTCTATCTGTCATCAATTTTCTTATCTTTTGAATTTCACCCCACTCGCCAACTTCTGCATATATATTTGACAGAAGAATATAAGGTGCAGCATTGTTAGGTTCTAGCTCAAAAAGGAGTGTTGCCACATATTCTCCTAACCCTGCATTCATATGTGATCTACAAGCGCCAAGCAAACAAATCCATACAGCTAGATCAGGTTTTGTTGGCATTTTGATTACAAAGCTAAGGGCTTCCTGAAGATAGCCAGCACGGCCAAGAAGATCAACCATGCATACAAAATGATCTATTGTAGGCATGATGCAATAAGAGTCGCTCATGCATTTAAAGTAGTTACAACCATCATCAACTAGACCTGCATGGCTGCAGGCAAACAAAACACAAAGAAAGGTTACATGATTGGGATTGGTTCCAGAGAGCTTCATTAGTTCAAAGAGCCTTAGAGCATCCTTGCTATAGCCGTGCATTGCATATCCTGCAATTATTGTAGTCCATGACACCACATTCGGATGCTGCATATTATGAAATAGTTCATCTGCCTTCTGTATACTTCCACATTTCGCATACATGTCGATGAGGGCATTTGCAACTACGAAATCTGACAAAAATCCGCTTGCAATTATTTTTTGATGAATCTCCATACCCTGTTCCAAAGCTCCAAGTTTAGCACAAGCTGGCAGGATGCTCACAAATGTTGTTTTGTTTGGCTTTACATCTGTCAATGCCATTTGCTTAAAAATCTCCAAGGCCTTCTCAAAACGTCCATTTTGTGCACACCCTGAAATGATTGCATTCCATAAGACTGCATCTCGACAAGACATTGTATGAAACAATTTGCTTGCATTGTGCATGCTTCCACATTTGGCGTACATGTCTATCAATGCAGTCAAAAGTACAACATCTGACAAAAGTCCGCCTTCAATTATTTTTTGATGGAGTTCCATACCCTGCTCCAAAGCTCCCATCTTGGCACATGCTGGTAGCAGGCTGGTAAATGTAGCTGAGTTTGGGTTTACATCTGCCAGTTGCATTTGCTTAAAGGTATCTGAGGCTTTCTCAACAAACCCACCATGTGCATACCCAGCAATGATAGCAGTCCATGACACCACATTTGGTTGTGGCATTTCTTTGAAAAGCCTTAAAGCTTCCTCAATAATACCATTTTGAGCATATCCTACAATCATAGCATTCCATGAAACCTCGTTTCGTTCAGGCATTTCCTCGAAAATCCTTAAAGCCTCGTCAAGAACGCCATTTTGTACATACCCTGTAAGCATTGTAGTCCATGAGATAACATTCGGATTATTCATTTTTTCAAATAATTTGCGTGCCTTGAGTACTCTTCCGCATTTTGCATACATATCTATCAAGGCATTTGCAACCATTGAGTCAGACAAAAATCCTCTTTCCATTATAATTTGATGTATCTCCATACCAAGTTCCAAAGATCCCATCTTTGAGCACGTCGGAATGATGCTGGCAAAGGTTGCTGAGTTTGGCTTTACACCAGCCAACTGCATTTGCTTAAAAAACTCTAAAGCTTTATCAACATGTCCCTGTTGTGCATGTCCCGAAATTATTGCAGTCCATGAAACTACATTAGGTTGAGGCATATCGTGAAAAAGCCTTAAAGCCTCATCAAGATTACCACTTTGAGCATATCCCGCAAGAATTGTATTCCAAGAGGCTACATTTTTCTGAGGCATTTCTGTGAAAAGCCTTGAAGCCTCACGTAGAACACCATTTTGTGCATACCCAGTAACCATGGCATTCCATGAGACTACATTTGGTAGAGGTATTTTGTCGAACGATTCGCGTGCCTTGCGTATGTTTCCACATTTTGAATACATATCTACCAGGGCATTCGAAACTACAACATCCGCCAGAAATCCACTTTCAATTATTCTTCGGTGGATTTCCGTGCCCTCTTCTAAGGATCCCATTTTGGCACAAGCTGGGAGGACGCTGGCAAAGGTAAACTGATTGGGTTCCACACCCGTTTGCTGCATTTGGCGCAAAAGTGTGAATACCTCTTGACAAAATCCATGTCTTCTGTGAGCTGCAATTATCATATTCCATGAGAAGATATCTCGCTCAGTCATCTGATCAAAAGTCTTGCGGGCATCCACTACACTTCCGCACTTGTCATACATGTTGATGGCTTTATTCTGTAAAGAAATGTTTGTGGCAAATGGATGTCCACCACCACTGATGTGAGAGAGGATTTGTTTACCCTCTGAAAGTGCATTCTTATCAATGCAGGTCTGCAGTAGTTGAAAATATGTAGAAGGCTCAAGCGGATTGTTGGGTGAAGAAAGCAGAGTGTGTAGAGCCTCCTTCAAACGACCCTCCTTACAGAGTGCCCTGAGACTGAGATTGGCAATGGATGACATTATATTGTTTATAGAGATCTTTAATTAGAGTTAGATTGAGAGTAGAGAATTATTTTGCGAAACTTATCCATTGCAACGCCTGAATCTATCTCACCAAAAGAACTTAAAAATCGAACAAGATGTGTGAAAATGTCGCCTATTTATACCAGGCAACCAGCAGAACCCAGGTTCGACGGTAATATACATTTGAAAACATTTGAAGGATGAAATTTTAATCATAAAAAGGCGTATCAATGAAGGAAAAATGTCTGTAAAATAGACAAATAAATAAAACATTTTAAAAATATCAATTAAAACATTATAATCAAGAAATAAAAGTGATAATAATGATCCTGAATATGAAAGGCTTATTTACATTATGGTAAAATTCAATTAGTTATATATATAATTGTTAAAAAAATATATCTAAATTTCAAATAAATAAAATATTTTAAAATATCAATTAGAAATTTACAATCAAGATATAAAAAGTAATAATAATGATCACATGCATGCATATCTATCATAAGTTAAAATTCAATTAGTTATATTTATAAAATTGTTAAAAAAATATACATTCAAATGTCTTTCTTTACTTATCAATCTCTTTAAAGATAAATGGAAGTTTACGAGTATGACCTAAAGTTTACAAAAATAGGTAGAACAATCTAAACAAGTGCCACATAGTGGCCAAGTGCTTGCCTTAATAATAATAATAATAATTAAATTCTTTCAAATTGTATTATAGCTATTTCATACAAATATAATTAGATTGATTAATTGATTAAGAGTTTGATATTAAGTTAATAATGATAAGTTAAAGATAAACAAATATTCATTACTAAGTACAAGTATAATTGGTATTAATCACAATGTAATTAATATTATAGCTATTTTATATAATAGGTGAAGTCTTATATTAATTTAGAATTATAAATATATAATAATTATAAATATTTTATTCTTTTGTTTTACAAATTTAAGATATTTAATTATCATAGTTTAAATCAAATTAATAAAAACAAAAGAAAATTAATCCTTATAAATGTAAGTGAATATATATATGTTAATGAAGTACATAAATTATCTTTAATTTTTAAAAAGATTTCAAGTAATATCTTTTATATTATTTTTTAATTTTTTAATTTTATATATTATCAATATTTAAAATATATAATTAAAAATATCAATAAAATTATTTTTCTTAAATATAATTATTAATTTTTTAAATAAAATAACTTATACATAAATAATCAATATAATATATTATAAGATATTTAAAAAATATAACTATAAATCAAAATTTAAATACTTCACATAAATTATTAATCTAATATAATATAATTTCCTATTTTAAAAAATAATTGTTAAAATCAAAATAAATTACATCATTTAATTAACAAGGAACAATTTTAATAATATTTAATATAGTTCATATAACTTATATAATGAAAAAGTTAAGTTTATTAATATTTAGATTATAATTATAATTTATGTTATTTAATCTAAATATATAACATCTAATTATAATACATATAACAAATTTTATTATTCAATTTAATATAAATTAGTTAATAAATAATCTATATCCAAAACCATGCATTTATATTATAACATATTTTTAAAAATAAATATGAATTATTTTAAGGGCATGGTAAAGTATTTGCCCCTATAATATTGCCTCGAAAATTGTAATAGAGGTAATGCTTCCGTGTATAAGAGGCTAAATTTTTAAGCCAATAGAAGAGCTCGAAATTAATTTTGTTGAATTATAAACATAAAAATGTGCATGTATACTATACAAATTATTAATTTTGTAACAAATTTGATAAAAATAATAATTTTAATTGGTAGAAATGTGATTTTTTAATCACTAGTTAATGGAAGAAATCCAAAAATGAATGCAATAGTACTTGCCTAGCCTATCGGCAAGTACTAACAAGAATTAAGAAATGTTATATATATATATATATATATATATATATATATATATATATATATATATATATATATATATATATATATATATATATATATATATATATATATATATATATATGCAAAGAACTTGATAACAAGTTTAAAAAAAAAAATTTAATGTAAACTAGTTACATAAATGGCTTATATATTAATGTTCAATTAGACATGATAAGAGCATTAATTATACTTTATTTTCACTTATGGTTAGAATTAGTGTTGATGGCTTACAATTTATGATTTAAGGTTAGAATTCAATAAGGATTAGAATATTATGGTTTGAAGTTAGAGTCGTGGTTGAATCAAGTTACAATAAGAGTTGTGTTCAATTTGGGTTAGGTTTATGTTTCACTTTTGGGTAGGGTTTGATGAGGATTACAATTATGATTAGGTTTAATAAGGATTAAAATTAGAATTCAATTAGGATTAGTATTTAGTTATGGTTAAGATTAGCATTTTTAAATTAAGGTTAAAGTCAAGTGAAGGTTCAATCCAGATTAGGATTATTGATTTAATTATGTTGTTTTCTATTTATTTCCAAAAGTAATGCATTAATACATATTCATTGAATAGCTATTTTATTAAATAAAGTAATAATATATTAATTGAAAATGTATTTTACTTTTATTTGTTTCTTCTTTTATATTGTTTAGATTTTTGAAATTTATATGTTAATTGTATTATTCTTTTAATGCATAGGATACACACAACACACAACACACAACATGTATGTATATAATTTTAAAAAATACTTATTGATTTCTTTGATTGATTCTTAACTTCAATGCATTGCTCACACAACAAATGATTTAAACCTTGTTAATAACCTCAAACAAAAAATGTTATTGTAGAAAAATACAATCCATTACAAACTACCACATAAACAATCAACAAAATAGGTAAATTTCCAGCAAAATTTATGTTTGTACATAACAAACTTTAAAATTTGCAAACACATCATGTTTTGTCAACAACACAAGCTATCAAATCTACAACTTCCTTGTCATTTATTCCGCTTAAAATTTTGTCAACTTGCCAAACACTTGTGCCTCTTGGTCAAGACTTGCAATGTCAACAATTGAAACTCTTTTGCAATTTTGACACATTTATTTGTCACATTGCAATGGTACTCACAAAGCAACATTTTTTGGTCATCATATGGCCTATTTTCATATGTGTTTCTTTATCCTATCCTCAAGAAGTTGTGTATGTCATATTTTGTGCATATAGGAACAACCTCTCACAAACAAGATATGCTAAATGTTTAGATCGTCCATGGTTTTTCACCTTATCTCTTCTAAAAAAGGACATTACTAAATCCTCAAGTTTTAATTTAAATGTATTATAGATAACCATAAGAAGATTATTCCATGAAACTATCAAAGAACATAATAGTATGGATTTTATCTTCATCATTTGTAATTCACATAGACTTATTAACTTATCACGATGTTAAATGCATTTAGAAGTTGTGTTATGGCAATATTTTTTTATCAACCCAAGTGCAACATTTTTTTGAGAGAAGATTGTTTACCAAGGCCTTTGTCTAGTACAAAAACCCCAACCTATCCCATGTTTTCTTAGTGTTAGCTTCTCTAAAGATGTTTAAAAACATTGAATTTAAAACACTCAACTTGATATAAGTTTTGGCCTATGTATCTACTTTCATGTAGTCTTCTATTGTAATATTGAAGGGCTTTTTCTTATACAACCATAGATTGATCTATATACATAAAAAGATCTTAGACCTTAATCTTCCATAACTAAAAGTTGTGCCATTTAATTTTTGTATCTCCATTCTTGAAGTGCTCACCATTTTCCTCACAAAATCCACTCATATAAAATCCTACTTAAGAAACAATTTATTAAAAAGACAATATAAACCATCATTCTCAAAGAAATAGCTAAACCTTAATTATTTTTTTATTGATAAAAGGTTGAAGCCATGTCTTATATTATTGAAATTTAAGAAAAATTTATAGAAGATCTACATAAAGTCCATACCATCATAAAATATAGCCTTTAAAAGGTTCGTGCCATCATAAAATAACTAAAAGTTCTATAAAAAAAATTAACCATAGTCTACTCCCCTAATATAGAAAGATCTACAGTCTAAAAGTATAATAAAATATATCCCCTAAGTAGTATCAATAACAAAATTAGCTAATCTTATATAAAACTATCCATGATTCCTACCACATTTAACTCCTAAAACAGGGGAATGAACCAAATGACCAAAATTTATCTTATCTAGACAAACAAAGTCCCAATGCCTTGAAGAAGGCTCTGCTTCAACCTTCTGGATCATTGAGACCTACTTCCTCCTCCTTTCCTCTTTCTACTCACCTTAAATAAACTCTTGTCAACAAAGAAATAATCATCAGTCTAAGATGAGAGACTGGAGAAATCATCTGTGTCATTTACAATTCTCATTCATTGATCTTCCTTTGCCTCTTCCGTGACTCAACACTCTTTCCCTTTTCCCACTTCTTTTCCTCATTTGACTCTGGCCTTCCCTGGTTTTCATCTTCTTGAATTTCCTCTTGAAAAGGAGAATACCCTTCTATAAGATAATTCTTCCATGAATCAATCTTTGATGCTACCTTTTTCCCTAACCATTTTTAAAGAAATTTAATGTTTCTTGTTATAGTTGGTTTCTGTGCTTCAAAAGCCCTCTTATCCCCTATTATTAGAATCAATCTTTTTGTGATTTCTTCCTCAGTGGATTAGACAGATCCATCATCGTTATCAAAATCCATGGGATATGGAATCATCATATTGTGGTCCATGTTTTCAATGGCTCTCTCCATGTCTCCTAACAGGTTCTTCTTAAAAACTCCTCGACACAATTGCATACCATCTAGCTTAGATATTCCCACGACTGATAAGATGTATAAAAAGACAACTGAGATATCACTATTAACCCTAAATGCATGCTCTGTTTTCATAAACACATCCCCTCAAATAATGTTCAATGCATTCAATGCAAAATCATCAATATCATTCCTCCTCTTCTATATTACTCAACCCAGAATAAAGCCCCTCTGCTAGAATATCTCCTTCTTCTCCTAATCTCAATTCTTCAACTATAATGTCTTTATTTTTCTTTCTAGGGTTTCTATTCATGTTCAAGTTCAGAGGAAGAAGTCCTCCTAATGCCTGAAGCTCTCTATCTAGATTTTCCATATTCGATAACTTAAACCTTTCCTCTTCACTAGATAAAGATAAAAAGGCTATCTCCTTATTAGTATTAGAAGATTCATGAATAAATTCTCTTTCTAAATCTTCTTTTATAGATTTATTCATTCTATGCTTCCTAAAATCCTCATAAACAAAGTCTTTAAACTCATTCGATAGAGGTGAGGATTTGGAGCCTTCTTGATTTACCTTTTCCATCAATCTTTTTTATTTCCTCTTCCCTAAATTTTGTGCTTCCATATGTCTCTACTTGATGTCTGAGAGGCCCACAAGTTGGATTTTCTTTCTTACCATTACTCCATAATGGTCTACCTCCGCCCCTTTTATTTGTCAATGGGGTACAATCTTTCTTTTGATATTTTCTCAATCCCTTACTTGTCGAGACCATATTTTTATGCAACACTTATTCTAAATCCTTAGTCTTTAGTTGAAGATTACCTAGAAAAAATTGTTGAATGTCTACTAAGGATCTATCAATATTTCCATTCTCCTTTGTTTTATCCTTCAAAAATAAGTTTTGAATATCATTACCTTGAACATATGTTATCTCTAAACTATAATCTTCTGAAAGAACTTGATGTGTTATTTCTTCAACAATCCTAATTTGTGTTTCAAGCAAAAAATTTTAAACAAAGTCTTCCATTTGTTGAATAAGAGAATGGTTTATGAAAATTGTTCGAATTCTCATCTCTTCTCTTATCTTTCATCTAGACCCTCCATTTACAAATCCATTTGAGCCTCTCCTACTTTGGAGTTCTTATCTTTGAATGTTTAACAAGCATTTTTGTTATGCATGAAGATATTTGAAACCTCAATTCTCATTTGATTAGGTATAACTAGTTGCATCTTTTTGACATGTTTTCTTGGCCAAATAAATAGCTCCATCTTCTGATATTTTGAACAATCTACACCTTTCACCAGACTATTCTCCTATTTCTTTCCACTAGTAATGAACTATCCGACCTTGAGCCCATAATAGTTATGAATCCTCTAAAAAATATTATATAGAAAACATAAAATGTTTAAAATTGAGAAAGTTGACTCCATACAAGCTTTGCCAATGGGAACTTATCATGACTTATCCTATTTTCAGTTTTTGGAAATAAATGAGACAAGCTTCTATAAACATGATTGAAATTATATCTTCCTAGATCTAAGTCAATGGAAAAAACCTCTGCATAACTCTTATTAGAATGGGTAAAAGCTTTGATCAATACCATTTTCTTTGGTAAATCCTCACTTTCATTATCTTGATAGAAGATGCTTCAAATCCATTTCTCATTTTGAGTTATAATTCTAAGTGAAGAGGGAAGAGTTTTTTGCATATCCTTTAATAAACATAACCTAGGAGGAAGGTAAAATTCTTTCAAAACTTGGAGATGGCTAACCCACAGGGTAGGGATACCACTCAAGACCTAGAGCATAGGCAATGCAGGAGAGTCAGCCATGACTGTGCATGACACCGACGAGATCCTAGAGGAGGATAATGTGATGCATTTGGTGGACACAGGGATGCAGCTAGAAGAAGAGGACGTTGAGGCCTCATTGGATGACTTGGTAGTACAAGGCCATTAGATGGTAGCCATTATAGAGGCTCAGTCCCTAAAGAAGTGAATTCAGAATTACAACTTCTTTTGACTTTTGTATAGCAGAAGTGTCCGGCTACTTTTACAGATTGCTTTGGACAAGGGTTGAGGCCTGCTGAGGAGATGCCTGAGATGTTGAAGGCATAGTCTCTTCCTATGCCAGTGACAAAAAGTGAGATACAGGCCTCATTCTCTAGATAGAGAAGGCCTTTTGGGGGGGTTATCATGTCTTGGCTAGACAACAGCCTGCATTGGTAGATTCAGAGAGAGCTCGAGAGAAGTTGGCCACTAGGTTGGTAGTAGTGGAGTGAGACTTAGATGAGATCACATGGGAAATGGAAGTAGAGAAGGCATCATGAGTGACCTTGGAGGAAAAATTGGTGAGGGAGACAGAGACATTTGAGTAGAAGTTAGTAGCAGTTATCCATGAGAGATAGACTTTGGAGGCTAGTTTGGTCTGAGCCCAGCAGAAGGCAGAGGAACATCATAAGGAAATTTAGGAAGTTGAAGTGATGGTAAAGTCTGCACTCGAACTTCAGTCAATCACTGAAAAAAATTTGGTAGCAAGTACAGGTGTATGAGTTGTGCTCTCGGTTGGGATCTTCTTTGGTTTAGTTGGCCTCTTTTGTTGCAAGTCATCTAGCCTCTTGAGGGACGTTCCTTGTGCCCCTTACTTTTCTACTTAGTCATACATTTTTTATTTACTATCATTCCCTTAGTGTTTTTATCATTTCGGAAATTTTGTATGTTGTCATCTAGAGACAACTTTCTTTTCTAGGGGGATGATATTGTTGGGAAACTAGGTAGTTAGACGGTTAGTCCATTCGAGGGAGTTACATGGATGCAATGGTTCACCTCGCATCCCCTTAGAAATTACATGTATGCATTCTTATCTTTGAGTAGGAAATGATAATGCTTATGCGAAAATAAATTTGTACTTGATGATCATTCTATGAATACAATGTTGTTATGTTCTCTTTACATTCTATCTTAAGTACTTTACTTTCTATATGCAAATATTCTTTGTTACCCCACAAGGGTAAACATAGATTACAATATCCAATGAAGGAGTTCGAATCAACATTGTGGAAAAGGTGAAGAATGATTTGAACATAACTCCCTTTGTGATACCAGCATATCACATCAAACATTAAGCTTATCCACAAGTCAATACGTGACAATAAATAACCTTGGAGTCACTTGTATGATCTTAAGCAATCTTAGCATACATGGGATTTTTATCAAGAGAGGATAAGATACCTTGGTATTTTATTCTATTGTTGGTGCGGTCATAAAGTACACATCAACAGGAGAGATGATGACAAGAGCATCGAGGGTTGATGAATTGACCATAATCTAGACCTTGCAACAAGATATGATGAGAATGATGAAAGAATTGATGGTTGGGAAAGGAACCAATAAAAAAAGTAATGAACAATAAACTAAGTGCAAAATTGATGGGCACATGAAGGGTACTTGTCCTAAAATGATATTTTATGATATTTTCTACATGATGGGTCATTCAATAAAGGAGTGTCTACATAATTTGAAGACTAGAAGTACGCAAGTACTCTTCATGCAAGGAGAGTCCACTGAGTCAAAACCATAAAATGTATCACCAGGAAATTATGGGAATCAACGAGGAGTGCAAAAGGAAATATAGTATAACTTCAAAGGACCATTCTATCACACAGTGTGAACAATGTACCAAAAGGGGACAGTTTGTGAGTGATTGCCAAAATAAGAAAGATAATTTATAATTATTATACAAATGGAATGTGCAATTATTGTGCAAATGGTAAGGACCAAGTGATCATGAAGATACCTACTGTCAGACACAATAGCGCATCAATATGTTGAATGTGGAGGAACAAGATGAGGTTGTTCTAGCAATCATGAGAGCACAGACGAAGAAGGTTTACCCGGACCCCCATACAAAGAATAACTCTGATAAGCTAGAGAAATAGTAGAACAAGTGATGGAAAAGTAATAACTAGCCTCCAAAGTACATTTTAGTGTGATTGGAGTCAAAGAACATAGTTTGGCAGGGTCTACCGACAATTGTACCCATCAAGGTGGTAGACCTTAAAATTATGAGCCAATTAAGAGTAGCAATTACCAACACAGTCAGTGATGAAAAAATCAACCAAAACCAATGTAAGCTATAAGAGGAACCAACGGATAATTCACCACCCAAAGACAACCAATCCACTGACCCTATGGTGCTGATAGTAAGCATTGGAAGGAAGCCAGTCATTCTCGAAATGGAAATAATGGGGAGAATGCTAACAAATACCTTTGGTGATGGAGGATAGGAAGTCAATGTGCTACCTAAGGAAACCTAGAAGTGTTTGAGGAAGACAACATATCTGATGTTGAATAAATTACAGAAACTATTGCTTACAAATTTGATTTGCATCAAGAGAGTTAACAAATCTGAAAAGAGAGTTTTTCTACAAAGAGGGAGTGCTCTATGAGGGATCCATTGCCCCCCAAATAAATAGTTCCTTGTTCCAATTGGCCATTGGTTTTACTAGTGAGAAGAGATATGACTTAGGGCATGGACCAGTCTTGGGAGTTTCAGACCTGCAAAGAGGAAAGTAGTGTCTTTATTTAAACAATTCATCTCTTTACTAAAACTTAATCTTGAGTGTAATTTCAGCGCTTTGACCATTCTTGTAAGTTTAAAAGTGGTCTTTGAACAACTCATTAAGTTATTTTCTTCTTGGTGCAAATTAGTTTGGAAGTTTCTGCATCAATTGTTCCATCTTTTTGCAAGGATTTCAAGACTAGCAACACAAATTTTGGTTGTAATGATAAGCCTCTTTGGGATTTTTTATTATTAAAAACATGCATTGCTTGCTTTTCTAGCCATTAATGACAAGTATATTTTCATCTTTATAGGGTGTTCAAACAACACAAATCTGTATCACCACAAGAACAATACCATCCAAAATGTCATTCTAATTACAAATAGTGCATGTACATGGAGAGCCAAAATCTGATCTTCACAATAAATATAGTTCTTCTCATAGTAATGACAATTAGATTCTCTTAAAGTTGATCTATATGTTCTTTCCATGCATATATCAACAATTCTCTAATTACATTTTGGCTTTTGCCTCCTTATTGGACCTAAGGAATCATCTATCATGTTCTAGCATTATGCCCCCTATTTGTATACTTTAAATGCAAAACTCTATGAATTTTGAACATTTCAATGTGAAGATTGCTACCACGAGTCTTCTCATTTAGACTCTCTTGTTGTTCCCAAAAAGGGAAGTTTCCTAGATTGTTTGTAGAAAAGTATTCACATAAATATGGTTTTTTTGGCTTTTCTACATATTTTCAGTAGTCTTGGTATAGTATTATACCTAAAAAATTGGGATGGATATAATCAAATCAAACATGTAGACTACATGGAAATAAAACCCTTACACATGCGGTCAGTAAAAATCTCCCTTTTAAATAGTAACATGCACAAGTTTTAGGAAAATATATATAATGTTAGGAATGAATGTTGAATATGTCCTATGGGGGAGTATTTAGAGTCATTTTGTAGCACTTGTATGTTGTATTCATGACTGTGATTGTCATTGATGTCAGCACATTGATCTACTAGAGATTAGTAGAGAAGCAGACAGTGTTTGAATTAGCGCATGTGGAATATTACAGATCAAGCTATGCGAAGTTGAGGACTTTTTCTATATTGTTTCCTAAGATTGTGTTCAAGAGCATGTATGGAAATTCAATCATTCATGATAGTTATATGTAATTTAGTGGAAGCAATATTCAGACAGTGTTCCTGAGAAGCGGTTTGTGATAACTGGATTATATCTCCTAATCGGGATAGAATCTCGGCATGCGAAGTTATACAGTTGATGAAGACATTTTGGTGGTGACCTAGATGAGATGACATGGTTGGAGGTCACATGAGTGAAGTTTTATTTTGTTTTGAATCTAACAGTTTTATGTGATTATGAAATAGCATGTAACATGTGAAGGTTAATATTTTGTAATTGGTTAAACCTTGTTGGCCGACTCATTTGTAATTATTTGAGTGTGGTATAAAGGAAGGATTGTTTTCCTTGATTTTAATATGGAAAGAGAGAAAAAGAAAATGAGATATATGTGAAAAAGTGATATATGATATTATAAGAGGATATGCGAATTGTGGAGATCTGGTATTGAGATCTGGTGAAGTAGTTGGTGTGGTTTGGCAAAGATAGAGCAATGAAGATAAGTTTTTGAGATCATTAATTATTGGTATTATTATGTTCAGATAATATAGAGATCAGTTGGACAGTGTGTTCATTGATCTTGCCCTTGAAGTTGTTTGGATAGTGGATCCTTTTGTCTTCCATAACTCTTAACCGAGTTAGAATCTTTTGGGATTCAAATTTTCCTAATGGGGACACATATGTATTGAATGTATTTCATAAGGCTCCTAATAGAGTCCATCCTCTCACAAGGAATTTTCATATTAGTACATCTTTTGTGGGCATCGTTCCCATCGGGGTTTACTCTCTAATCAAGAGGTTCCCTAGTCAACATATCTTGTGTTATTATGTTATTGTGTATGTTTATCTTTCTATGGTTGTTTCTTATATTGATTACATGGTTGAAATTTGATAATAGAGATAAAAGTTATTTGTATCAGATAACTGATTCACCCCCCCCCCCCCCCCTCTCATTTATCTTGGTGTACTTTAATTTCTAACAATTGGTATCAGAGCAGCAAGTCCTTGAAGGAAAAGTTTAACAAATTAAGGAGATCTATGGTGACTCATTTTAAGAAAGAAAGCCCTAAGTTTGATGGATTAAACTATGACAGCTGAAAAGAAAAGATGAAGATAGATTTGCTATGATTAGGACCAGGATATTGGTTAATCACAAAGAATGATATGACTATCATTGAAGAAGACAAAATTGAATATTTCACTTATAAGGAAAGAAATCTATTCATGTGTAACATACTTGCCAGAGAAGCACTTTTATCATCCCTTCCGAAGAATGAATACAATCAGGTAAAAAATCTAAGGACATCTTATGAATTATGGTTAGCTTGACAATCTACTTTTGAAGATTATGTGCATGCAAAGATAATCAAATTATAGAATTGGGTATGTTTATTTCAAGATGCAAAGATGATGGAAGATGAATCTGTTAGAAGTTATATTGGTGGGATATCAGAGATTGTTGCAAGTATCAAACCTTGTGAAGGAAATAAGACTCTGGATGAAGTGATATGGAAGATCTTAAAGACTTTGACTCCTTTATTTAAGTAGACAATGCAGATGATTGAACAATTTATACTTTGTACTGAGAAGTTTACCAGAGAAACTCTTCTTGGAAGATTAGAAGCAATAGAGATGGGCTTGAGACAGTTAGGGGATCTACCTAGAATTGAGACAACATTCATCGCATTTAGTATTCACCCTACTTTGTCAAGAAGTCCTAGTGTCAGTGGAGATTATGTCAGTTGCAGCAGATCTAAGACCGAAGAAGACAGAAACATTGAAGAAGAAATTTCCTTGCTTGTGAAAAGAGAACCTGAAAGTAAGAAAATATTTAAATGTTGGACATGTCAAGAATATGGTCATTTCGCATCCAAATGCCCTAAGAGAGTAAAGAAATATAAGAATAACTTTAAACCTAGAAGATCTAAAGAATTTTACTATGCTAATGATGAAGAATTTGAGGCTAGTATTGAGAAATTCTTAAGTGAAAGTGATAATGAGAATGATGATATAGGATTCGTAGCAATAAAAGAAGAAAACTCTAGAACTGAAGTTAGAGAAGAAAAATCTTTACTTTCCCAAGTAGAAAAGAAAATTGATTGGATTATAGACAGTGGTTGTTCACATCATATGACTGGAGATATGAAGAAATTTATCATGTTCAACAACTATGATGGAGGAATTGTTAGAGTTGGAAATAATGCACCTTGCTTGATAAAAGGAATAGGATCTATTACTCTTGATGGAAAGACTAACACTGATGATGTTTATTTTTTTGATGGATTGAAACACAATCTTTTGAGTGTTCGACAGTTAGTTGATAAGGGATATCAAGTTTTATTTACTGAGAAAACTTGTGTGATCAAGGATAAGGATGGTAATATGATTGGAACTAGATCAAGAACCAGAGGTAATGTATTTCAGTTGAATCTTGCTGAGATGACATGTTTGATTACTAAAATTGATGACAATTGGTTATGGCAAAGAAGGTTTTGTCACGTAAACTTTGATAACATTGTGAAAGTAAGTACTACATTTGCAGTAAGAGATTTGCCTAAGATTATGAAACCTACTAACATGATTTGCAAAGAATGTGTTATGGCTAAGCAAAAGAGAAGTTCATTTCCCAATAAGAAGTTCACCACAATAGCAAAATTAGAAATTATTCATACAGATTTGAGCAGTCCCACAAGAACTAGAGGATTCTATCGTGAAAGGTATTTTATTATTTTTGTTGATGATTTTACTAGAATGATGTGGATAGCATTTCTCAAAGAAAAATTTTAAGCATTTGACAAGTTTAAATTGATTAAGAACAAAGTTGAGAATGAATCTAGAATGAAGATTAAATGTTTAAGGTTAGATAGAGGTGGAGAATTTACTTCAAGAGAATTTAATATCTTTCATGAAGAAAATGGCATTAAGAGACAGCTTTCATCCCCTAGAGAACCTAAACAAAATGGTATTGTAGAAAGAAGGAATAGATCAGTAACTGAAGCAGCAAGAGCTATGTTATTTGAAAATGATTTGGCGAAGATATTTTGGAGAGAAGCAGTGAATACAGTATTATATACAATGAACAGAGTACAAATCAGAGTAGACACAAATAAGACACCTTATTAATTATGGTTTGGACATGCACAATCAGTTAAGTATTTCAAAAAATTTGGAAGTGTTATATTAAGAGAGATGATGACATTGGTAAGTTTGACTCCATAAGTGATGAAGGTATATTTCTTGGTTATTCATTGAAAAAAAAATCTTATATATGTTTCAATAAAAGAACTAAGACTATTGTTGAGAGCGCAAATGTTAAAATTGATGAGAAGTTCAAAATTTAGGAAAGAGTACTTGATTATGAATCAGATGAAAAAGTTCATCCTAGAATTGATCAAGAAAATGTTGAATTTTTTTATGAAACTGACAGTGATTTTCAGAATAAGAGTTACATTGAGGAGATAAGAGAAGAACCTAGATCAGAACATAGAGCTAAAGCAAGAACTGAGACAGTGACACCTAATAAGAATTTAGCAAGAAATCACCCTAATGATCAGATTATTGGGAGCATAGAAAAAAGAGTTATGACAAGGAATAAGGTACGAGAAGAACTATGTTTGATTTCTCAAATTGAACCTAAATCTACTGATGAAGCTTGTAAAGATGAAAGTTGGATTCAAGCGATGAAGGAAGAACTAGATCAAATTGAAAAGAACAAGACTTGGAAGTTAGTCCCTAGACCTAAAGATAAAAATGTTATAGGAACTAAATGGGTATTCAGGAATAAGATGAATGAACAACGTGAAGCTGTAAGGAACAAAGCAAGATTGGTATGTAAAGGATACTCATAGCAAGAAGGAATTGATTATGAAGAGGCTTTTGGACCTGTTGCAAGAATTGAAGTGGTAAGAATGTTTTTGGCTTATGTAGCTTATAAAAAATTCAAAGTGTATCAGATGGATGTGAAGTCAGCATTTTTGAATGGAGAATTGGAAGAAGTCTACATTGAGAAGCCTGAAGGTTTTCCTTTGACTCATGAAGGAGATATGGTATGTAAACTGAACAAATCTTTATATGGACTGAAACAAGCACCTAGAACATGGTATGCCAGATTAGATAAATATTTGATAAAATTGGGATTTGCTAAAGGCACAACAGATAGTAATTTATATCTGAAAGAGCTAGAGAATGATTTATTAATTGTAGTTATCTTTGTTGATGATATTATCTTTGGAGGTGAAGATGAAGCTAGTGATAAATTTTTTGATGAAATGGAGATATAATTTGAAATGAGCATGATTGGTGAGATGAAATATTATTTAGGATTATAGATAGCACAGAATACTGATGGTATTTTCTTATGTCAAGAAAAGCATCTGAAAGAATTGTTGTAGAGATTTGTAATGAAAAATTGTAAGCCGGTTGGCACACCTATGGTAACTAGTCATAAGTTATCTAGCACAGATGAAACTCCTGCAGTTGAACAAAAGAAGTACAGATCCATGATAGGAGGATTGTAGTATTTAACTCATACAAGACCACACATATCACATGCAGTTGGAATTGTTGCCAAATTTCAAGTTGATCCTAAAGAGTCACATTACGCAGGATTAAAAAGAATACTTAGATATTTGAAAAACACAATTGACTATGGGTTATGGTATGATAAATCAAATGAATTTACCCTATGTGCATATACATATGCAGATTGGGGAGGTAGTGTTGATGAAAAAAAGAGTACAAGAGCAAAACAAAAGCGGAATATGTAGTAGCAGCAAACAATTGTAATCAGATAATATGGATGAAACAAATGTTGAAGGATATTAGTATAGACTAGGCCATCTGTATCTGTTTTGAAAGGCTTAAACAAGAAAACATTAGGTTGTAATCTAGCATCATATCAATTCAGAACATGAACATCTAAGCTAAGCCACCTTAGATTGAGCCTAAATAGGTGCACCCAAGCACTATTTGATTTGCTTGGATAAGAGGGATGTGGATGTGCTCTCTAAACACTTGGAGAAACTCCCTAATGTGCTTTAGGAAGGATTGAGATCCATGAAAACTCCATAAATGACACAATATTGGGTATAGAACACCCAAATTGCCCCTAAGGCTTCAAGAACCTAAATGATGCAAAAAAATAAAGATTTAAGCTCTATGATGCTTATTCTAAGTTGATTTTAATCCAAAATAGATGTGAATATGATGCAATAAATGCAATACAAAGCTTCAAATAAATATTAATCCCAGTTATCTAAGCTATCATGTGTGTTAGAAAGCTTGAAAATAAACTAGTTTAACAAAATATATTAGAAAGATTGAGATCTAGAAACAATCTAATATTATAACACTACTTAGTATGCTTATTTGAAATGGTGATTTTCTCTAAGAAGATGAGGGTATTTATAGGATTTGAGGAAGGGCTTGGGTTAGGAGGATGAGTTAGGGTCAGAGGTAAGGTCGGAGTAGAGTTAGAGGTAAGGTTTGGGATATGGTAAGGTTGACCTTGGGTTAAGGTTGCTCACACATGTGTGAGAAATACTAGGGAAGTGTGCAAGAGGAACAAGTGTGGAAGAGGAGACATATGTCTCTTTATGAGGCTGTAAAAGGCCTTTAAGAGTGTGTAAGGGGCCATTAATGAGTCTGTAAGGCTCATTAATGGAGGAGTTTGACCAATAGTCAAAGAGACTTGGATTAGGCTAAAAAGGTTAGGAAACACCTTCTAGATAGGCTTAGGAATAGTTTAGGGAACTTTAGGGAAGATTAGGAAAGTCTAGGAAAATCTAGAAGTTTCTAGGTTTTTTGAGGGATTTAAATAAATATTTCATTTATTTAAGGGATTTGGTCAATTTCTTAAATAATTAATAAATATTGAGGGGAATGATGTTTAAATTTGATTTAAACATTTTTGGAAGGGATTCCTTAATTAAATATTTTTAATTAAGGTGGGAGGAATTAATGATATAATAATTAATTAATTAATTAATTAACAAATGATGATGTCATCAGGGGTTTTCAAAAAATAAAAATACTTTTATTTTCTAAAATTTTTTTAGGTGTCTACATTTTTCCCCTCTTTGATGTGATGCTGCAAGTGGCGTGGCGTCAAAGATAAGAAAATAAGATGCCCCAGGCTAGAATTTAGAGGATAAGGGGTTGTGCCCCCTCGAGAAAATAACACAAAGAGGAAACTTTGGGGAATTTTCTTGAAAGATGACAAGGAAGAAAAGGGGGAGGAAGAAGTGGACATTAACAGCCAAACTTCCAAGAGAAAAGATGCATGAGTGCAATATGACACTAAATGATGCATGATGCAAGATTAATCTATATGATGCATGATGGGGGATTTTGGGAGCTCCAAGTGCAAATGTGGAGAGCACAACCTAGTTTGATATAGCAATGCTAGAGGCCTGCCAATGTTATGAAAAAACTCAAGGCTTCGTCACCAGCGTTGCATAGGACTGACGCAAAAAAGACACGCAGGCTTGTCCTAGCATCACACATGAATCCAAGAGGAGGCATGGGGAAAAAGATGTTGGAGAAACCACAAACAAATGACATTTCCTAAGTGCACCATGTAACCCAAAAGATTACATGTAAAACGTGCAAGGGTCATGTCTGACTGACTCAAAGGAAGAAGCGAAAGATCAAAAGACCTTGCCCCAGATTGTCCTCGCTTGTAGCGCACCATGATATAAAGGATCATGGCAACTTTGAGTAGAGGAGAAATGAGAAGCCATGAAAGATTAACAAGATCCAAAGGACAAAATCCAAGACCAAAATGATAACTCCAAAAGACATCCTTTTCTGAGGAGAGAGATTGATGTCATTAAGATGATTGATGGTGGGACCATTGGTCTGAACATGTGGAAGGATACATTGACACAGACCTGGTGTAATGGGTGGAAGATTAGGCCTGATAGGAAGGATACATCTATGTGGACTCGTGATTAGGCTTAGGCCAGACAATACAGAAGCATACATCTGTGTAGACCCATTGATGATGGGGAGAATGAGTGTGGTTGTTCACTGGCAAATGATGCATCAAGGAGAACCACTGGGAGAAGGGAGAGTCAACAATTGATGTTGTTGAAGTACAAGGCTAGGTGGGACAAGTTTTTAGATCAAATGTTGTTGCAGGACTAACAAGGATTATGTACAACAAGACGGGATGAGATATGTACAATGGATGGGAAAAGTTTTACAGTAGATATGTATAGAAGCTCGGGATTGGGGATAGGAAGATCTCTCTATACAGGATAGATACATAAAGGAGTGCACTATACAAGACATGGTACAAGATATGGATAGGATGGTTTGTGGATTTTCTTGAGGATTAAAGAGAGGAAAGTTGGGGATGGTGGTGGGGATGGGGATTGATGAAAGAGGGGTGGGATTGTGGGATTGGGACTTTGATAGATAATGACTTAGTCAACTATGTATGGCACCTGTTTCCAAGTTTTCACCATCATACTTGTCCAAGGGGCTTGAATTGCCAAGTTTTCACCATTGGACGAATTATTTTTTCTTTTTTTATTTTTTTTTGTATTTTTTATGCTTTTCCAATTTTTATGAATTTTCTGAATATGTAGAATCAAGTTCAGGATTAGAACCTCTTCATATGGATTATTTTGATAGGATTATGCAAGGTCTCACCTTCTGGTGTTAATAGCTGATAGGCGCCAGAGCCGAAGCATGTTGTGACAACATAAGGACCCAACCAAGTTGGCTCAAACTTGCCTTTCTTTTCTTTGTGTTCTTGGACCTTCTAATTTTCCTTTAGGACCATGTCGCCCACTTGGAATTGTTTTGGATGGACCTTCTTGTTATAACTCCTTTTGAGTCGATTATGGTATGCAACCAGGTGATCATATGCTTGCTGCCTCTTTTCATCATATGACTAGAATCATTGACAACCTTCTTGAAGATTTTCAAGATGGTTTTGTTGGTTGCCTCAGCTTGTCCATTTCCTTGATGGAAGTATGGACTGGAGAAACGGTGATGGATATGGATTCTGGCACATAGATCATCCACATGCCAGTTTTCAAAAGGTGTGCCATGGTCTGTGAAGATGGTAGATGGTATGCCAAAGCAGCAAATGATGTGGTAAAGGATGAACTTTGATATTTGGATGCCAGTAGTGAGGGTTAGCGGAATTGCGTCAACCCATTTTGTGAAGTACTCTATGGTTGTTATGATATACTTATGTCCATCTGAGGAAAGGGGAGTGATTAACCCAATGAGGTCAAAGCCCCAACATGAAAATGGCCACAGTGGAGCAATAGGTTGCAAGTCTTGTGTTGGTGCATGAATCAAATTTGCATGCTTTTGACATGGTAGACATTTCTTGACAAACTCACAAGCATCATGTTCCATTGTAGGCCAGTAATACCCTACTCAAAGCAACTACTTAGCTAGAACCATGCCACTTGTGTGGGCACTGCAAAGTCTAGCGTGGACTTCTTGTAAAGCTAGGACAGCCTTGTTTGAATCTAAACACCTAGAGAGGATGTTATGATATCCTCGATGATAAAGGGTGTTTGCTACAAGAGTGTAGTAGGAAGCTCTTCGAAATAGGTTTTGGCATTCAGTTTTGGTGAGATGGGGAGATATGATACCATTCTTTAGATATACATGGATGTCATGGTACCTCGGGGACCGGGGACTAACCAAGACACACACCATTTCTGAATGAACATTCTCATAGGCAGGTGTGTGTAGTTGCTTAACTAAGAATTTGTACTGTGATGCATTACGATGGATCTCCAATAAGGATCTGATGGTCACCATTGCATCAGTTACCTTGTTTTGAAGCCTTGGTATCTATGTGAACTGTATGCTCAAGAAATTCTCCTTCAGTTTGTCTACCAGTTCTTTGTAGGGTAGAAGCTTGTCATCCTTGGTTTGGAATTCATCAAGGACTTGCTTGATAATCAGTTGTGAATCTCTGAAGACTTGTAGTTCTATTATGTTCCACTAAATGGTTGTTTTGAGACCTGAGATGAGGGCCTAATACTCTGTAATGTTGTTAGTGCATGGGAATTCCAATTTGAATGATTCTAGAATGTAGTCATCTTGAGGTGTGACAAAGAAGATTCTTGCCCCTGATCCATGTGATGTGTAGGAGCCATCAAAGTAAAGCTTCCACATGGGTTGTTCTTCGATCATACAGAGATGCTCGTCAGGGAATTTTGTGATTAGTGGATAAGAATTCACCAAAGGTGCTTCTGATAGTTGATTAGTAATTACTTTCCCTTTGATTGCTTTCTGATTGATGTACTAAATATCAAACTCACTGAGTAGCATGACCCATTTGCCATACGGCCTATGAGAGTTGTTATAGATAACAGATACTTGAGTGGATCCACCTTTGAGATGAGTCGGATTGTGTGGCTAAGCATGTAGTATCTAAGTTTTTGAGTGGAAAAGACCATTGCAAGGCATGCTTTCTCCATTGGGGAGTAATTGAGCTCATAGCTGACTAGAGTTCAACTGATATAGTAGATAGCTCTCTCTATTGTCATCATCATGTTGTGCGAGGAGTGCCCCCAGTGTTGTGGTATTTGCAGATATATAGATTATGAGAGGGCATCTTGAAACTGGTGGTACAAGAATAGGAGAGTTTGCAAGATATTCTTTGAGTTTGTCAAAGCTTCTCTGATAGATAGGATCTCATTTGAAGCTTGTGTCCTTGCGGAGAAGGTGTATGAATGGTTGGCACTTATCTACCAGCTGGGATATGAACCGGTGCACTAATTGTAACTTTCCTTGCAAGCTTCTGAGTTGTTTGAGTGTTCTTGGAGAAGGAATTTATATTATTCCTTTGACTTTCTTGGGATCAATATATATGCCACACCTTAAGACGGTGAAGCCTAGGAGCTTTCCAGATGTTACGCCAAAGACACATTTCTTTGGATTCAGCTTCAAATCATAGTGATGCAGATGATCTAACATGCTTTCAAGGATGTTTAGATGTTCAGCTCGTGTCTTTGATTTCACAAGAATTTCATCTACATAGTCCTCAAGGATCTTATGTATCATATCGTGAAAGATGGTTGTCATTTCTCTCTGATATGTGGCTCCTGTGTTCTTAAGCCCAAATGGCATCATGTTGTAGAAAAAGGTTCCCCATGGTGTGGTGAACGTTGTTTTATGTTAATCTTCTTTTGTTGTCTTGATCTTATTATATCTGGAGAAACCATCCATGAGTGATAACATCTCATGGCCTATCGTGAGGTCTATGATCATGTCTATATTGGGTAGTGGGAAATCATCCTTTGGACATGACTTGTTAAGATCTCTGAAGTCAGTACATATCCTGATCTTGCCTGAGGGCTTAGTAATAGGCACCATGTTGGAGATCCACTCAGAGTAATCTATGGCTCTGATGATTTTTTTCTCTAGGAGCTTCTCCAATTCTATTTTGACTAATAGAGCTACCTTGGGATGCATCTTGCGTAGCTTCTATTTTACTGGCTTTGCATTAGGGTTGACTACAAGATTGTGCACAACAAGATTTGGGTCAAGCCCCGGCATATGTGCATATGACCATGTAAAGTTTGTGGTGGCTTCTTGGAGAAGTGATGTGAAAGCCATTTCTTCACCCTTAGTTAAAGATGATACAATGTAGGTGATTTTGGGGCATTCTTCTATGTCCAAGTTGACTGGTTTGGTTTCCCCAATGAGGATTGATGATTGTTCAGGTCTGTAGTCATGGATAGGAGGAAGAGGCAAGTCTTCATCTTCTAGTGCCTCAGAAAGGTTTTCACTAGAAGATACGCCCTTTATTTTCTCTTTTTTGGAATCAGAATGCGCCCCAGAGGAGTTTTCACATAAGGACTCTTTTTTTTCTTTTTCTTTTTTAATTTTGCGGCTAAAGCTTGCCTCCTCCGCAAAATATCCTTTGGGGTCGAGTTTACAGACATGAACTGATGTTGGATCCTGATCTTCTTGTGGGCTTGATGCCCCCATGAACCTTAGGAGCACTTTGGTGCTTTGGAACTCATCAATGTATGTGACACATGATTGATCCCAATTTATGAGTTCAGGGTGGATGAGGGGAAGTTCTATGATATTAATGGTGAGTTGGTGGAGGAGTGAAGCATCCAGGTGTATGCACCCTAAAATGGCCACCTAGACTTTTGGCCCCCATTCAGCAATTTATCAAATCCCTGAATCAATATTTTCAAAAATCAGCATTTTATCAATTATATCAATTTCCTTGATCAAATCCTAGTTCTATCATTTATTCAATTATTTTCTATGGGCTAACCATTTTATCCTAAAGTCTTTATTTATTAAAAATAATATTTCCTCCCCTTTTATTAAATAAAAAGCCCCCCACTTTTCCTCTTATCCGAAGTTGCACAAATAAAGCATTATTCTTATTTTATAAAAAGAAGAAAAGCACTTTTTGTCTTATATGGAAACAAAAGCCAACTCTTATTTTTTCATTGGAGGATATTTGTGCACATGGATTGATCTCTCTTCAAGCCTCACCCTTGATTAAATCTTTTGCCTCTTAATCTCCATGGTCCATTCCTTCTCATTTCCTATAAAAGAAGAGCTCTCTTCCTCATTTGCATATCCATCTTTTTATGCTAATGTTATGCTGTAGGTTTTCTAGGTCACTTTGGAGCTTTTGAAGATTTGGAGCATTCTTGGCTTTTGCATCTACATTCCATTCTTAGTTTCATTCATGCATAGTAGCTTCATGTTTATGCTTTCATAGTTTAGATTTCCTTTCAAGCTTTAGAGTAACTCATCTAGTTTAACTAGGAAGGCTTGGTAATACTTGTACTTTCCTTTTCATAGCATAGCTTGTACTTTCATTTCCGTAGTGTAGCTTGCATCTCTCATTTCTAGCTTGCATATTCATCTTAATCTAGCTTGCATTTTCATTTCATAGTGATTCTTGGGGATATTGGCATTCTTGCCCTTGTCTTCATTTGAATCTCCCATTGTGTGGTTGACTAGCAAGGTCATTAGTTTAATAGCTCTAGCTGAGAGGAAATTTTAAATAATCTTGCAACTCCATACATAGAGAGCTCTAGGTCACTTTCTAAGGTATCCCATTCATGGATTCCCTTGGATATAATGACTTAGAGAAGTGCACATAATTTGAATGTACATTTTTGGTGCCCACGTAATTTTTGGCACCCATTCAAGTTGAGTTTCCAGATGAGCACATAATGTACTTTACTACAAGAACATGGAAGATGTTCTTTGATGGCTCTTTCATGCATAATGGTTCAGGAGCTGGAGTGTTGTTTGTCTCTCTGCATGGGTATACTATTCCTAAGTCCTATAAGTTGTTGTTCCCATACACAAACAACATTGTTGAATATGAGGCCTTGACAAATGAATTGAAAATGGCCATAGAATGGGGAATTATAGAGCTGCACATTTATGGGGATTCACAATTGATAATCAACCAGGTTAACGAAGAATATCAAAGAAAGGATGACAAACTGATACCCTATAAGAAGATGGTTGATTCATTGTGTCGATACTTCACCTTTGTTAAATTTCAACAAATCCCTAGAGAAGAGAACAAAGTAGTTGATGCTATGGCTACATTGGCTTCCATTCTTCAGCTGGAGCAACATGAATCCAGATAAGAATTCCTAGTGGAAGAGCTATGTTATCCCATTTTTTACTCCTCAGAAGGCCATCTCATTTGTACCTTGGTTAGTCATGAGTCATCCCACTATGGTTCCATTTACTCCTCTCTCTATGATGGCATTATCCCTGACACCTTCAACCATTCTGAAAGAAGAAACCTTGTCCGTAACACCTCTCACCATACCCTTATATCTGGTGATTTGTATAGGAGGGGTTTAGATGGGACACTTCTTAGGTGCTTGGAGAAGGATGAGTCTGACCAAGCGTTAGCTAACATTCACGAGGGCATTTGTGGAGGACATTCCAATGGTCTTGCCATGGCCCGAAGGTTGCTTAGGGTGGGGTACTATTGGCCCACAATGTAGATGGATGCTATAGCTTTTGCCAAATCTTGTGAAAAGTGTCAGAAACATGGAAACCTGATTCATGCTCTAGGTAGGGAGCTTATTCCTTCTATTTCTCATTGGCCATTTCAGCGCTGGGCCTTTGACCTTGTTGGGCAGATTCATCCCAACTCATCAGGTGGACATAAATTCATTATTACTACTACTGACTACTTTACCAAATGGGTAGAAGTCGTTCCACTATCTGTTGCTTTAGGAAAGACAATCTCTTTGTTCATATTGAATCACATCATTTGTCAGTTTGGGATACCTTCTAAGATAATCACTAACAATGGAGGTCAGTTTAAAAATAAGGATCTTACACACCTCTGCAAGAAATTCAAGATAAAACAACATTGGTCCTCCATTTACTTCCCGCAAGGAAATGGACAAGTAGAGGCTTCAAATAAAACCATTCTTAAGATTCTCCATAGAACAGTTCACAAGAATGGTAGAGACTGGCACTTATAGATCAATCCAGCCTTATGGGCTTACAGAACGAGTATACATACTCCCATAGGGGCTACTCATTTTGCCCTCACTTATGGTGATGAAGTTGTGTTACCTTTATAAGTTGAGATTCCTACACTTAGAGTCTCTCTCAAAGGTCTGGTTACTAATGAAGATTATCGTGCCATGAGGTTACAAGAGTTGGCACTTCTTGATGAAAAATGCAAAGCATCATTTGAATATCACATGAGAGTTTACCAAAAGCGTATGTCCAAAGCATTCAACAAGAAGGTTCACCCTAGAGAATTTCAAGTAGGAGATCTTGTCCTGCGTGAGAATTCTAAGAACCAACAACATCAAGAACAAAAGGGTAAATTTGAACCTAATTGGCTTGGACCATACATTATTACTATTGCTTTTGGGACATGTGCTTACTTGTTATCTGATGAACAAGGGGAGTAGCTCCCTGATCCTATCAATATTTTGCACCTCAAGAAGTTCTACTCATGATGCCTATTCAGTCTGGGGGCATCCTTTATACATATTTTATGATCCTAAAAATAAAAAAATAAAAAAAATTTCATATATGATGCTGAAAAAATCCTAAAAAGCATAAAATGTCCTAAAAAAATGAGCATCCTAGTGAAAACCTAGCAATAGGTGCTTTGATGTCTCAACCAAAAAAATTTAAAAATAGAAAAAGTGCCTTGGTGAAAACCTAGAAACAGGTGCCTTGGTAGCAAAAATACAAAAAAAATTGAAAAAATCAAAAAATCTGTCAAGTGGTGAAAACTTGGAAACATGCGCTACTTGAGGCCTTTGCACCCTTGTCTTTTAGCATGCGTCCTCGACACTTAGCCATTCTCCATCATGACTTGACCTTGTTGCCTTGGTTTGGAATTAGTCTTTGTCTTTGTCTAGGGGGCATAACTGTATTAGCTTTGGTCCTTTAGGATGTGTTGGTCTTTAGGACATTTCACAAATGGTGTTTCTGAACACCACCCCAACCGTGTTTTTTAACACTACCCTTGCGTCAAGTGTTTTTCAACACTTATCAGATGTCTTACCCATAGTCTAGCATGATATGATATCTCTCACCGGCAAATGTGATACTTGAAGATTGATTTTATGACCTACACACACGCACTTAAACACTTGACTTGCTGAGACTTGTTTGACTTTATCTCTTTGTGTGTTGTCTATGATGATTTCTTTGAATGAGTGTTCTCTCCCTATGATAGTTTTCAATGATGCATAGCTAGAAGACTGAGGGTATGAGGACATGTTTTATTGCTTTTTCTTCTTGTGGGTATATTTTGTTGGTCCTAATTGTCATTAGCATTTATGCTTGATCCACTTGACACCTAGAATCTACAAAGTATCATCCTTGACTATTTTCGCAAGTGCATACTTATAGCCATCTTGACCTTCTTTTGTCCTGATGCAAGCATAATCTTGTCATATTAAATTTAGGTAATCTCACTGCACTAGTCATCTTGACCTGCATGTCTTTGGTGCCTAGGTGGGATTCCCACATTCTATCTGATATAGATCATATTCATATGCCCATAATCATACTAGTGTGTATTGTATGATCTTACGATGCTACCAATAAAGCTCGATGATGATTATTAGATGTCTATTGGTGTTGTGACCTTGCAAGTCAACCACTTTCATAGTAGCTTGCATTTTTAGGATCATGATAGTTAAGCCTTGCATCTTGCATATGGAGAGAGCTCTCCTTTTTATCTTTCGAGGACCTGTTGGTCAACTGCGCTCATTCTTCCTATTCTTGATCATACCTTTTGCTTCTTGTCCTTCACATCACATCTTGTTCCTGTCATCAAAAGGGGTTAATCTTATCATCATACCTATAACGAACAAGATCATTTTCAGAAACATGAGTCTACATCATACACATGAGAATTAAACATACATCTATGAGAGAGAATATACATGAGCATTTATAACATACATTTTGAGCAACATGACAAGACAATACATAAACTGATACATCCATCACAAGTGAGACGTAAACACAAGATATATCGAACATCCAGTAAATTGCATATATCAATAAATGTCATCATACAATATACAGAATGAGATCCCAAAATTTGGATCAAAAGTCTCATGATATGTCTAAAACATCTAAATCTAATCCCTAGACCTAGGACTCACTGCCACCATCTCATGGACCTGGTGGTGGAGGAGGTGGCGCCATGTTTGGTGCTACATCGGATCTACCCACCACTTCTGAGTAAGAGGGAGCTCTCTAACCCACTAGTACTACCTATATGTAGAGACCATAATAATATGCAGCTCACGTTGTCTCTCTCTACCTCTTTGCAAGGGAAACTTGTAGTGCTCTCTCTCGTCACTCTATCTCAGCCCTCTAATCTATGAGCTGCTGCTCCCTAACCACTATCATGATCTTGAGCTGCTGCATCTCAGCCTCTAGAGCCTATATCCTAGCTCTCAGGTCATCTCCTCCCGTAGGCTGATCTTGTTGTACCTCTACCTGTCGGTGAGCTGGTCTCACCTCATCCTCAGGAGTCATTGATCTCCATCCCCATGACCGTTTCCAGCCACCTAATCTAGATCCGTCACCTCTCTCCATCACTCTCCCTCTCCCTCTCCCTCCATCCCCTCTGTCTCCTCCATCTCCATCATCTCCCCCATCATCCCCATGTGCTACTACCTGTGCATTTGGTATAGTAAATCTAGGAAATGGAGCCCTATGCCTCTCTGACCTGTAAGCTACATCTGCATCTACATCCACCATGTCCAACAGGTACTCCCATGGCTCCTGATGTATAGAAGTTGTTTCCTATACTACTTGCTGGTAATCTAGCATCGGCAACCAACCATGGCCCTCCTCATCCTGGAACCAAGCATGTGTAGTAGTTTCCATAGACACTCTCTGTTGGCGTCCGAACTACCTCCAAACCTGAGTGATGTTGAATCTCTCCATGATGTCTACATGATGACCTACTAGTGGCCAACTGCAAAGCATATAATCCAACTCCCACCTATCACCCCACTGCTCACATGACCTGTAAGGTCTCCAGGTGAATGAGGTGAGCTCATCCAACACCTTGCGATAATAAGAGACATCCCCGCTATGTGCCTGAGAGATGAAACCTGTATATCTATACATATAGGGATACTTGCGCTCCCTAGGCTACACTCATGGACGCACTATAGCAATGTGCTCCCACGCCCATATCTAAGAGAGTATGGCCTCACATGCCCAAGTCCTGCCATTCCGGTAGACAATCTCATGTAACTCGTAGTACATCTCAGTCAATATGGTCAGACCCCATGCCATCTGTCATGGATGTGCCACCAAATCTACTAGCAACCTACTCCATCCTAGTGGAAACCCCTTCTGACTCCTGTCAGTCATGAGGGCCTATGATATGATCGACACAAAAATACATGGTACTGGGAAGTCCCTACCAAAGTCATCCATCAACTGATCCTAGTTGACGTGTCGGTCTAGGATGGTGACATCCTAGAACATACCCTGGATAACCTGTCGCCCCTCGGTCGGATCCTAATCATAGTATACCTGTGCCAACAAACAATCATGTCAGTTTCTATCATATAGAAACTTTACAACTATGACTATCTATAAGCATGATTATACTTATAGGCTCTCCATGGCACAGAACCCGTAGGATCCGATAGACGTCCTCTAGGCTGATCGATGCCTCTCCAGTAGGCAGATGGAAGGTGTTGTGCTCGCTATGTCATCTCTTGACAAGAGCAGTTAGCAACCCATGGTCAGCTCTGATATGGGGCATCTGCAGTAAATACCAAAAGCCCATAGCCCTCACATCGGCCTTGCCCAGATCATCTAGATCTTGGACAAATCGCAATCCAATCACTTGAGGTGCTTTGATACGGAGCACAGGGAAGTTCTCCTACAAGTCATTCCAACCAAACTAGATGTCAGAACTTATCATGAAGGATGTATAAAATTAGTACAAAGCATTTTAAAATTAAACATTGTCAGGACCCATGTTATTTTGCTCAAAAACATTAAAACATGTCAACTTTTTATACTAGGCGACACTATTTTTTGACTAAGTGTCGTGCGAAACTTTGTCTGATAGCAATGCCACAGTTCCTGTCTGGGCGACACTTTGCATAGTGTCGCACGACATTTCATCCCATGTCATGCGACACTGGATTCAATGCTCGTGCGACACTATTTTGACTCATGAAGTGTCGCACGACATCTATCCTCAAAAGGTGCGACACTTGTAAAGTGTCGCGCGACTTTCCACCTAAACTAAAAATTTAAAATTTGAAAAACTATTTAAAAACATGTTTAAATGCATTAAATGCTCATAAATGACCCAAAAAAAGTGAGTTTTTCTGAAAAAATATCGGGGCAGCATAATGTAGAGGCCGGTTGTGCAACCAGGCGCACTCAAATTGGTGTCTGTGGATGGAAACTGCTGCTTGCTGGGCCATTTTCTCTCTCTAAGCTCTCAAAATTCTCAAATCGATAAAAGTCAAATGATTTTGAAAATGATACTTTTTTACCCTTTTATAGCATTTTAACTTTTTGACCTAATTTTTAAAATATCTCAAAATTGCACAAAAATTGCACCCCTACCTAATTTCGGCATCCTAGATCCATTTTCAAGATCAAAATCAAAATCTGAGTTAATCTTGATAGTCAAAATTGCATTTCAAAATTTCCCCTTCCTCTGCGTAGTTGACTGACCATTTGAAGCTTGATCCTTCGATCTTCGCTGGGGCACCTTCATTTCTTCACTCCCATCTCTTCCAAAATTCTAGTCTTTCATTCATTTTCATCTCTCTGAGGTTTGACTTTATCTTCATTTTATATCTTTTCAAGTCAAATTGGGGCATATCCTCATCGCTTAATGATTATCCTATTATCCTTTATATTCGATTATGATCTCTAGTGACTTGATCAAGTTTATCAATCTGTTGCTTCTCCTCTACCTAATTTTTATTTTGATTCCGAGGGGGCAGTACCTATCAGCTCTAATCTTTGATTCAGCTTATCAATCAACCTTGCTTGAGATTCTTATCTCTTATTTTTAAGACTTGATTAGCACTTAACAACAACGGAGTTAGTTTTATCTCTTTGAGATTCTTATCTCCTATTTCAAACTTGATCATGGCTTAACAGTAATGGTGTTGGTCTTGCTTCTTTTCAGCTTATGCTAATGCTTGTCCTGGCATGTTCCCAAAATGATCACATGTCTGGATTATTTTGTGATCCCAAATCGATCTCACATTTCAATTCTTCTTTGACCACATGTGTTCCCAAAATGATCACACATTAGTCAAAGAGGGGCAAATGTATGCACCCTAAAATGGCTGCCTAGACTTTGGGCCCCCATTCAGCAATTTATCAAATCCCTGAATCAATATTTTCAAAAATCAGTATTTTATCAATTATATCAATTTCCTTGATCAAATCCTAGTTCTATCATTTATTCGATTATTTTCTATGGGCTAACCATTTTATCCTAAAGTCTTTATTTATTAAAAGGAATATTTCCTCTCTTTTTATTAAATAAAAAGCCCCCCACTTTTCCTCTTATCCTAAGTTGCACAAATAAAGCATTATTCTTATTTGTCTTATATGGACACAAAAGTCAACTCTTATTTTCTCATTGGAGGATAATTTTGCACATGGATTGATCTCTCTTCAAGCTTCACCCTTGATTAAATCTTTTGCCTCTTAATCTCCATGGTCCATTCCTTCTCATTTCTTATAAAAGAAGAGCTCTCTTCCTCATTTGCATATCCATCTTTTTATGCTAATGTTATGCTGCAAGTTTTCTAGGTCACTTTGGAGCTTTTGAAGATTTGGAGCATTCTTGGGTTTTGCATCTACATTCCATTCGTAGTTTCATTCATGCATAGTAGCTTCATGTTTATGCTTTCATAGTTTAGATTTCCTTTCAAACTTTAGAGTAACTCATCTAGTTTAACTAGGAAGGCTTGGTAATACTTGTACTTTCCTTTTCATAGCATAGCTTGTACTTTCATTTCCATAGTGTAGCTTGTATCTCTCATTTATAGCTTGCATATTCATCTTAATCTAGCTTGCATTTTCATTTCATAGTGATTCTTGGGGATATTGGCATTCTTGCCCTTGTCTTCATTTGAATCTCTCATTGTGTGGTTGACTAGCAAGGTCATTAGTTTAATAGCTCTTGCTGAGAGAAAATTTTAAATAATCTTGCAACTCCATACATAAAGAGCTCTAGGTCACTTTCTAAGGTATCTCATTCATGGATTCCCTTGGATATAATGACTTAGAGAAGTGCACATAATTTGAGTGTACACCAGGAGGGTATCATCATCAAAGATGTCGTCATAGGATTTCTTTATTTCCTCTACAGGGATATCTTTGATCGTAACGAGGTCATCTTGGCTATTCAAGAAGGGAACATTGGTCATGTTGGTGCCCCCAGTTGTGGTATTGGGCTCTTATGTTCGCAAGCGAGGTGTATCAAAGCCAAGACCTTGATGCTTTGGATTCTTTGAGGCTTCAATTGGAACTTTGCTTCTGCCTTCTTGTGGTCCTATACCACCGCCTTGGTATTTCCATTGTTCTGTGGTGTACTTGTGTGATTGTGGATATTTGTCTTTGAAGTAGCCCAGGAGTTGAGTATCAGGTGGTGGGGGATCTCCGTACAACCAAATATTGATGTCAAGGTCCATCTCTTGATTGTCTATGTTTCCATGGGAAACAAATGTCATAGGTCCCATCTTCTTGATTTCATGCTTGGCTTCTGTTGGCTTGCTTTGATGATTTGGGTGCCCTTGTGTGTGTGGATCAAGAGGGAGGGCCCCAACTGTGAAGGCATCGGTTAAGCTATATTCACCACAGCCTTGATTTTTGATCTTGATAGAAGAAAGGGTGGAAGTTAGGATTGTCTTTAGATCACTATGGTATCTGGATGAGCTGGCAATAGAAGTGCCAATGTCAGTTCTAGGATAATGGGTGCGATGGGTGAATGAAGATTCCAATGTTTTACAATATGTGAAAGGTTGGGGGTTAGCATGAATGGTAATCTCAGTGCCTTGATGTGGAAATTTTAGGCACTGGTGATATGTGGATGGTACAGCTTTAATGGAGTGAATCCATGGTCGATTGAGGAGGATGTTAAATGGTAGGTCAAGATCAACAACATGGAAAATGGTGTCTTGAGTTATGGGGCCCAACTTGATGGGAAACATGATAGTACCTTTAGAGGTACACTCTAAGTTTTCATAAGCCTTGATGGTGATCACATCATGTGATGTGTCGGCCTCTGTGAAGCCAACTTGCTGAATGAATTTCAAAGTACACAAGTTTAGGGCCAAGCCATTATCTATCATGACCATTTTGATGGCAAAGTCTCTAATCATTACAGTGCTACAGAGAGGGAGAGTGTGGTTAGGCTCAACAATCAGTATGTCAGATGGCTTGAAGGATAAGGCACATGGTGTGGATAGATGTCCCACAAGGTTCTTGAACTGGATGGCATTTATGTCTGTGGAGATATGTCCTTTTTGGAGGGCTTTGTTTATGATTTTGTGATGGAGGGGTGAAGTGCGGAGAAGGTCAAGGATGGAGATCTGGGCGAGTGTATTCCCAAGGTGTTCCAAAAGGTTGTATTGGGCATTGTGTGTTGGTCTCAAATGTACACTGGCAACAGATATCTAGCCTCTGCAAGTAGTAAAAACACACTGACTATCGACACCTTTGACATGGATGACATTGATGGTGGGCTCAATTTGGGTTATGCATCCAATGAACTTTTTATAGTCTATATGAGTGGCGGTATAGTATCTGTGATTAGCATGATCACCTTGCTTTCCTTTGCCTTGGTTTTGGGGTGGAGGATTAGGATTGATTTGGTTCTTCCCAGGATTGTGTTGAGGGAACACATTCTGATAGATATGCAAACCTTCATTGGGTGAAGCTTGGGATGGTGTGTCCACTTGGATCTCTTTTCGGTTAATGATATCTTGGATGTAGTGCTTGATCTTCATACACCTTAGGGTGGTGTGTCCTTTGACACAATGATAATCACAGTACTCGTGATCTTTGTACCAATTAGGTTTGGGAGTGGCATCATCAAACTACTACATTGGTGGGTACGTGATTGAGTTGGCCTTGGCCATTCAGTGAAAGATAACATATAGAGGTTCACCAAGAGGTGTGAAAGTTCTCTTCTGGTAAGTCTGATCTCTAGGCATGTTCTGATTGGGAGTGGTAGATATGGCATTAGCCTAATTTTTGGGATTTCCTTGATGGGCTTGGTGCGCTTTTTGTTCATAGTTTTGCATGGGTTGTTGAGGGATCTATGGTTGTTGCTATTGGTATTATTGTGGAGATTGTTGGTAGATGGGTGCTTGTTGATGTTGGTATGCAGGGGTTGGTGTAGGACCAACCATGATGATTTGGACATGCGTGGTGTCTATGGCTCCATCAATAACATTATTTTTGTTACGATTCCAGTAACAAGGTTTTTCATTGCTAGGTTTACTGTGGGAATCATCTTTGTAATGTCAAATTGTGCCCTCATCGAGGAGGCCTCTTTCAATATCTATCCCCTTGCTTTTGATATCTTGGTAAGTCTAGATGCAGTTCATTCGCATGAAGTGGGATAGTTTGGGATGGAGATTATCAATGAAAATCTTGGTTAGATTCTTTTCAAGCGGCTGGTATGATAACCTAGTTGTGAGGTTCTGCCATCGTTGCAAATAGTAAGCTAGGCTTTCTCCTCCTTTTTTCTTTGAGTTGCATAGGTATAACAGAGACAAATCATTCTTGACATTGTGGGCATATTGGGCTATGAACTTCTCAGAGAGCTCGGCAAAGGTTGAGATTGTCCCACAAGGTATTTTGTAAAACCACTCAACAGCAGCTCCTCCCAAGCTTTTGGGGAATAGGCACAGAAGATAATTATCATTGTAAGCCACTTCTTGGCACGCCATATAGAACTCCTTGATGTGGTTTATAGGGTCTCCTTTCCCTTGATACTTGTCAAATCTAGGAGTTTCAAAGTGCTTAGGGAAAGGAACTGATGTGATTGATTGATCAAATGGATAGGGACACACCTCTTCAAATTTGAAGGCTTTGTCCTGTGGCCAGCTTTGAGCTCTTTAAGAGCATTCTTCATTTCCTCCCACTCTGCATTGATTAGCGTTTGGGTGGGTACTCCCATTTGGAAAGGGTCTATTGGTACTGGTGAATAAAGGTGATTTTGTGGCGGATATTGTGGAGTGGTGTATGGAGATTTCCCAGCAAGATAGGCAGATTGGAATGGATGTTGGGGCGATGATTTCTGGGGAGGATACTACTGCTAAGGTGCGAGAGTTTATTGCCGTGGAGGATATGGAACTGCTTATTGTTGCTGGGGGTTGATGGGGTGTTGTTGCTACAATGGGAAGGATGATGCTTGTTGCTACGGGATGAGGGGATGTTGTTGTTTTTGTGGTGGGAAGTACTATTGTTGCGGAGGAGGTTGATGGAATGGTGCAGCTTGCTGATAAGCTTGAGCTTGATGCACTTGGCTTTGAGCTTGGTTGATGTAGGATGGGTTCATTCTTGCATTTCTTAAGGGTGGAACAAATTTTGGGAAGGTTGGATGTGTTTGTGCAAGGTAGCTTGTGAGATGGGAAGAACTCTGTTGTTGGGGAGGTGGAACTATCTGCGAAGTGGTAGGTGGTGCAGATAGATAGTTGGCATATGAAGGAAAGGATGAAGTTGGCAGAGGTTGTGATTGTTGTTGTTGTGCTGCTTGGGGAAAGGTGGCTTGTTGATTTGTATTCATGGATTCAGAAAAGTGGGTTGGTATTCCTAAAACTTGCATTTCTTCCCAAGTAAGTACCCAGTGGGAACCAATCCATGGTGGGAGTTGTGATGTAGAGGATGCTAGAAATGTGGATGTGATGGGAGTTTGGGATGCAAATGGTGGATTTTGAGATCCCATAAAGGCCATTCCAGTTTTGAAGGCTAATTGTTGTGCTTGTGTACTGGAGATGAAAGTTGGAGGTGGTATGTATGCATGGGTGAATCTCGGTTGAGAAGTGGAAGAAGATGCTTGTGTCCCCCACATGAAAGGTGATGTTGATTTAGAAGTTTGCGGGGTAGAAAAGGGGAACGATTGTGTCGCCCCTGGGAAGGATGATGTGGATGTAGAGGCTTGTTGGGAGAATGAAGGAAATAATTGCACTGCCCCTAGAAAAGATGAGGTTGCTTGGCTCATGAAAGGTGGGGGAATTACTTGTGTGGCAGCTTGTGTAGGAGGTGGGAGTTGATTTTATGGAAAGCCTTAGGTTTGTGTGATAGCTTGGGATGTCGTAGAAGGTGATGGTGTTCGCATGATGGAAAGTGGATTGGATTGTGATATGGCTTGTGTTGTGGGACTTGCAAAGCTTTATTGCAGAAAAAGGGGAATGGCGGAGGTTTCTTGGGATATTTGCAAGGTAGGATCGAGGAGTTGTTGGATGAAGGGAGTGTAAGCTTCTGCTGGGACTCGGATGGTGTTTATGAGAATGTGAGGTTGGAGATATAGTGGAATGGGAGTACCCTCATGTGCAAGATTAGACAACATGCTTTTTTATTTTGGGCAATGAGTGCACTGACTATTTGTGCATTCCCTGGATGCTTCATGAATGTTTCCATGGAAAAAGGAGTTGTGGAGCCATTGGGATCATCCCATATATTACCAGTTTGTGGGATTTGAGGATTGTAAGTGTTAAAGTAAAGTATTAATTTTATTAATTAACTTTACTACCTTCTTAAGATGTCAACTCTTTTTCTTTAGTTGTTTATATTTAAACACACATGCATGAGTTGTTTTAAACTCATGCACTAGTTGTTTTAAATATAAACTTGCATGCATTAGTCTTGTAATAATTTAACTAATTATTACATGCATTAGGGTTTTCCTTTCAAGGCTTTTGGTCTCCTTTATAAGGATGATCCATTGTACATTTAATTCATTCATTATTTGAGGATATTTTCTTCTTCATATTTTTTAGTCAAACCCTTGCCCTCTTCTTGTCTCTACTTCCTTGTAACAGGTTTTTGTATGCAGGTGATCTTTGGGTTTTGTGGATTTGTATTGCTCAAATCTTACATGGTATCAGAGCCTAATCTACTACAGCTTGTTCATGTTTGAAGGATTCAGAGATTAGAAATTTATCTGTTTCAGATTAGGGCTTTTTTTGGGTTTTTTATTGAAATTAGGGGCTCCCTAAATTTTGGTGCACTTTGAGCTCAAACGAACTTCACCGTTGAGCTTGTAGTGCCCAAAAACCCCTATTTCAATTTAAAACACATCAAATTTGGAGAACTTTGGATTTTGGGGCATTTTTTGGTACCAAACAGCTTGGCACGCTTCTTGAGATAGCATTTGTATGAACTGGCACGCTTCTTGAGGTAAAATTCTCTAGTTTTGGCATGCAAATCAAGGTTTAAAAAAATTTATTGTCTAGCATGCAAATCGAGGCAAAATTTAAAAAGACTTGGCACGGATCCCGAGGCTCACATGCGATTTTGAAAAAAAAAACTTTTTTTCCATTTTGGGTGGTGACAGCCATTTGGCCATCAAATTTAAGCCTATCATTTGATGATGTCAGCATGCATCATCATCATTTGCACCATTTTTGGGCCCTCTCGCACACTAGTTGGTATTTTGCTCATATCTTTAGCATACAGTGTCGAAATCGAGCAAACGAGATATCGCCAGAAAGCTAGTTTCGAGCCCGATGCTCTCATACATGTTAATTTGGTATTTTTTATCATCTAGATTTCTATTTTTTCTTTTGATGCCAAATTATCCTCTTTGCATTCTAGGGGGGCTAATTTGCTCAAATTAGCTCCATTTTTTTATCCGGAAGAAGCGTCGGAAAGCTCTTCTCGAGCACCATCGAGATTTCTACTTATTTTCATCAAAAAAAATTTCAAGGTACACAAGATTCAAATCTGAATCTTTTTTGCTCTTCTCTTGATAAAGCATATCATTCTACACTTAGGGGTTCGATATTTGGCTTGTGGGGGGTGTTATTTTCTTGTTTCTATCAGTTAAACCAGATATTTATCAAAACAAAACCCCTTATAAAAAAATATGGCTAAGACCTCTTCTTGTCTAGAACTTCTGACCCCACATAATTATCACACATAAAAAACCATGATGACATGACTTCTTTGTTCAAAAGGGCTCTGGTCTTGTCTAGATGTAGTGCAGCCAGTATTACAGAGGCCCTTTGAGATCATGCAGCATCGAAACAAGATGGATGAGGCTATGGGGTTGATTGCTTTACAAGTATCAGACAGCTTGCAGTTTCATCTTGATGGGTGCAATACCCCTCTAGCTATGTGGACCAAGCTTAACACCTTGTTTGGTATAGTGAATGAGTTCTGAGCACTTAAGATTGAGGTAGAGCTTACTTCTCTTGTACCTGATTATTTTCCCTCTATTGAGAACTTTCTGATGAATTTCAAATAGCAGAGATCTTTGTTACACGGATGTGGAAAGCAAAAGATTGATAAAGAGTGCATTTATTTGATTCTGTCTAAAGCTAGGGAAAACTTTCAGATCTTCTCTTCTACCTTTCATTCTACCATGGACACTTTGGGACCTACATTCACCATGCCCACTTTTGAGGTGTTATGTGATCATTTGACTAGAGAGCAGGCCAAGCTTACTTAGTTGGACTCTTTAATAGGATCAAAGAACCAAGCATTGGTTGCCCAACCATCCAAAGAAAAGCAGAAGCAGAAGCCAAATCAGATATTAGATTCCTCTTCTCAGCACTCTAATGGCCCACCATCTTCTTCTAAGAAGGAGAAATAGAAGACTGAGAGACCTACATGTTCCTATTGTCAGAAGGGACCTCATGATGAGTCACATTGCTTTCAGAAGAGATTTGATGGCTATGAGAAATAGATTGTAGATTTGCAAGATCTTCTTCAGAAGAGCACTGTTTCCTCTCCATCCTCTTCTACCTCACAGGGGTCTACTTTTTAGTCTTCTTCCACATCTTCAACATCTGGACAGGATTTTGGAAAGGTTCATGCATTATGGGCATCCATTGCATCCCCTTCACAGGTCCCTTAGATACTGGATTCAGGTGCTTCTCACCATATGGCATCTTCTCAAGGGGTCTTCTCTACTGTTGAGGCTTCTCCCATTCCTCATATTCTCATGGGTAATAACACTGTCCTGATAGTCTACGGGAAAGGTTCAGTAGGTATTTAGGATGGCACATTCAATGATGTATTGTATGTTCCATCTCTGTCTGTAAACCTTCTCTCGATTTAGCAGATTACACACAGTGGATCAAGGAAGATAGTTGAGTTCACTGCAGATTCAGTCTTCATTCGAGACAATGCGATAGGAGGCATTATTGCTATAGGGATAGTTGATCATTCCACCCATCTCTACAGCTTCTCACACTTTGGTCCACCATCTCCATTGTTGGAGCACAACTCTCCTCTTTCGCGAGAGCCTCATGTGGTGCAGTTAGGTCACTTGAACTTTTGTATTGTTCCTAAGATCACTGCTATGACTGCCACACCACATCCTATTGAGGTCTTTTCTCTTCAGCAGGATTCTTCTTCAACACTGCCTGACCCTCCAGCTCTATTAATCAGGCCACCAGGTGCACTTGTTGAGGATTCTACAGAGGATGTTCATCTCCTCTTTCATGACAGTGTCAGCACACCTATCACACCACCTACATTGGGGATTCCCTTTCAGGATCCTCGTGTTTTCTCCTTTGAGAATCAGTTAGGCCTTCCAGCTCAACCTCTCATTCATGGGTTTCCTTGTTTCGTGCCTTTGTTTCTTCAGCATTGGAGTTGCATTGGTTCGATCATTTCCATAGGAGTTCCATCATTCTGGGGGGGCTTTGGTGTCTCATCCCTCTCTCATGGGGGGGTTGGTTGTTCTTATGGTTTTGAGAGAGTCTCTTGAGCCATTTCTTTTTTTGCATTTTTCTATCTTTTTTTGGAGTAGGGTTTTTTCCCAATGGGTTTTCTCTATTTCTCCATTTTACAGAGATTTGGTTGTGTTGGGTACCTCATCAGGCCATGTTGTTGGGACCCATTTTTATGCTTTCAGCACTGTAGTTTCATTTGCTTTCTTCTTGCATTGTTTGTAGTTGCATTGTTGCTCATCTTAAAGGGGGGTGTTAGAGTAAAGTATTAATTTTATTAATTAACTTTACTCCCTTCTTAAGATGTCAACTCTTTTGCTTTAGTTGTTTATATTTAAACACACATGCACGAGTTGTTTTAAACTCATGCACTAGTTGTTTTAAATATAAACTTGCATGCATTAGTCTTGTAATAATTTAACTAATTATTACATGCACTAGGGTTTTCCTTTCAAGGCTTTTGATCTCCTTTATAAGGATGATGCATTGTACATTTAATTCATTCATTATTTGAGGATATTTTCTTCTTCATATTTTTTAGTCAAACCCTTGCCCTCTTCTTGTTTCTACTTCCTTGTAACAGGTTTTTGTATGCAAGTGATCTTCGAGTTTTATGGATTTGTATTGCTCAAATCCTACAATAAGTTACCATCGCACTGGTAGAAATGTTAGGATCGGATGAGCTGGTGGCCTGATAAGGATCCATATTCCTTCTCTTCCTGGATCTTGTCTCGATGGGCATGGAGTAGAAAACTAAAGATGATAATGCAAAGGATGGATGGATGCGAGATTTTCCTAAGAACTCTAAAGATGATGGATGCAAAACCAAAAGGAACTCTAAGGATGGTAAATTTTTAGGATGCAATGCAAGGATTTGGGTTAACTCTAAGGATGATGAAAATGCAACAGGATTGGTGGGATACTCTGATTTGGATCAAGGATATTGGGAGATTGGTGGAAGATGGTGAAAGATTGACGGGAGCTTTGGTGGAAGATTGGTGGAAGCTTGGTGGAAGATTGGTGGAATGCTCAGAGATGATGGAGGATTGGTGGAGGATTGTGGAGGATTTACTAAGTGTCAAAAAAATGAGTTGTTGCTTCCTGATGTAGGATCAATGGTAGGATTTTCAACCTAGGATAGACTGATGATCTTGGGTCAACTAATTTCTTATCAATGCACGCCAATCTCTTGCTTGAGATGATGAGGTTTACAAGGACAAGTGGATTTCCCTAGACAATGCTCTATCAAAAGGGGGAGATTTTTTATTTGGGATAAGGATTGGAAGCAACTCAAAGGATGGGACACAAAGAGAATGGATTTGGATTGTTGGCTTTGGATTATGATTTGGATGATGGGTTGTGACTAAGATGGTGGATCAAGGATTTGGATCAATGATGAAGGGCCAAGGATTCGGGACTCTAATTGTGGATTTTTGATGGAAGGATGATGAGGGATGGTTAAATGATGCTAACTTTAAGAGGATGAACCAGACATGGCTAAAAGGGACGATCTATGATGCAACTAAGAAGATGATAATGAATGCAAGGATGCAACTAAGAATTATTGATGATACAACTAAGGATGGTGATGCAATGATGGAACTAGAAATGATCTAGGATGGAGAGGAAATGCCGAGATAGGATTTGTGGGATCTGAAGGAAAGATAGATTTTGTGATAAACCACACTAGTCTTCTCTCTCTAGGTTGACATAGTGATGATTAACTCAGAATTGGCAAGAAAACTGCTTTACTCTGGCATTTTAGCCCATGTTGTCAAGCTTTTCCTTGTACTTCTCTTCTGCTTGGGTTGCGTGTATGATAGGTTGATGGTCTTTAAGGTTTCTTTCTGCAACTTTCTTCTCTTGGTAGGCTAGGGATTTGGGAAGTTTAGCCTTCTTGTGCTTTCTCAAATCGGACATAGCTTTGAAAAGATTTTGGGAATCAGTTTGAAGCAAGGCTCTGAGTATCTAATTCTGAAAGCCCTCTTTGCAAAGGTGTCTGAATAACTAGGATCAATTTTCGGATTAGTTTGATGTTTCCAATGGCAAAGGATAAACTTGACAAAGACTTTTGAAAAATCAATCTCAACAAAGGACAAGGCAACTTTGTGGGATACAAGCAATATGACTGACTCCTGAATCTGATTGTATTTCTGACAAGAGTGTATGTTTTGACAAATGTTTGAACTGAGTTTGTAACTTTGAAGAACACACCAAATAGAACTACCTAAGTTCAAGGCTAGTATCAACATCTTTTCCCATAGCTTGATACCGCTAAAAGGGATACATATGGTGAGTGTCTTAAGGTGATCTGGTAAACCCCTTGGATCAGTCCTTACACAAAGATTATGATACCTTCAGGAGTAGATAGGGTAGCTTCTATTTTATCAGTTTGTAGTTGATTCGTGGAGTCCTCCCAATCGGTTTTTATGTGCGTGACTCACTTAAGAGCCTAGTTTACCATGCCGAAATAGTAAGGATTATTCACCTACCCTAGGCTACCATCAACACGCATCGCCCAAGCTTGAGGGGATAAAGCGAGAGTTTGCTCAACACTTTATTTCTATACTGGTCGAGGAAGTTCCAGTTTGAAGTCGTTCTCCAAAGAGGAAGCGCTTTTCTCTCTGGACAGGCTTCACTAGAAGTAAAACAAGTGAACTTGTCTGAGTTCAAATGTTTTACGTCACTTAGATTTTAAGAGGATTTCGCAAAAAATGGGAAACTCCTAGATGCACATCATGAAAATTCTTCTCCTAAATCGATTAAGTGTTTTGAAAGCACACGTGATTTAAGATTTGATTTATTCTTTCCCTTGTAAAAACAAAAACTTCAAGCGTTTTGAAAATTCCTTGCTTTGGGCATTCAAGATTGAGTTTCGCATGTTTTTAAGAACTTTGAACTTTACTTGAAAGAGGAGGGAATAGAGATGTTTTTTCATTCACCGTTTAATTCATTCAAGAGTGTGTTTGATTTTCAAAAATGAAAATGACTTCTTGGACTTTGGTTCATTTCCTTAGTTTCAATCAAGAATTGTTTGGTGCATAAAACTTGGAAAGTTCCTAGATTAGTTCGATGCATGAAACTTGGAAAGCATTCAAGATTTTTTAAAACATGAAGTTAGTTTTAGCCAAGCATAAAGCATTTTTAGGATGATTTAGGAACATTTGCATGCATTTAGGATTGATTTTGAATGATTTAAAAGTGAGATGCAAATTTGAAGTTCTTTTTAAGTACTCAAAACTTGAAATGTTCCTAACTTGCATGAATGCACTCTAAAACCCTAGATTTGTTTGAAAGATGTTTTTTTTAACCAAAAGAAATCCATTAGAGGTGAGTTTGATTTCTTTAAGACCAATTAGGAATGACTTGATTTGATTAGGAATGTTTAGTAAATGATTAGGAATAACTTGTAAGTTTATCAAATTTTTAGTACTTAAGAATGATTAAGGGTTTATTTTAATCCCAAAATACAAGTTTGTTTGATTCCTAAACACACCAAATGATTGATTAGCCTTAAGACCTTAAGGTTTGAGTGATTTTTATGCCTCCAAAGTGTACCTGCAAAACATAGAGTTTGAAACCTACAAAAAACAAAGTTCAAAAAACTTAAATAAAAGCATCAGATTACCTCTTACTGGTATAAATGAGGGTTACAGAGAATGAATGCACAGTTCTGAGGGATAAATGTGCAACTTTAAAACTTTTGCACATATGCACAACAATAAGGTATGTATGCACAACTATACCATTTTGCTAAAATGCATGAAATACAAGTTTTTTTCAAAAAAACATATGCATAGCTTTGTTTCACATATGTGCGGCAAGAAGGTATGGATGCGCAATAGAATTGCATGCATGCGCAAATATGGTGAGCAAATGCACAGTTTTATAATTTTTGCACAAATGTGCATTTGTGGACAACAAATGTGCAACTGCGACCGAGAATGAAATGATACAACCCAGATTTTTGAAAAAAATATTTTAAGAAAATGGCCAAGGAATGTTGATTTTGGAGCAGATGATCAGGACAGGGGTCCCACTGGGCATGCCAGAATGTAGACTAGGTCATCTGTATCTATTTTGAGAGGCTTAAACAAGAAAGCATTAGGTTTTAATCTAGCATCATATCAATTCAAAACATGAACATCTAAGGTAAGTCACCTCAGATTGAACCTAAATAGGTGCACCTAAGCATTGTTTGATTTTCTCAAATAAGAGGAATGCGGATGTTCTCTCTAAACACTTGGAGCAATTCCTTAATGCGTTTTAGGAAGGATTGAGATCCATGAAAACCCCATAAATGGCACAACATTGGGTATAGAACACCCAAATTGCCCCTAAGGCTTCAAGGACCTAAATGATGCAAAAAAATGAATATTTAAGCTCTATGATGCTTATTCTAAGTTGATTTTAATCCAAAATAGATGTGAATATGATGCAATAAATGCAATACAAATCTTGAAATAAAGACTAATCCAAGTTATATAAGCTATCATGTGTGTTAGAAAGCTTGAAAATATACTAGAAAGCTTGAGATCTAGAAACAATCTAACATTATAACACTACTTAGTATGCTTATGTGAATTGGTGATTTTCTCTAAGAAGGGGAGGGTAATTATAGGATTTGAGGAAGAGCTTGGGTTAGGAGGATGAGTTAGGGTCAGACATAAGGTCAAGGGTAGAGTTAGAGGTAAGGTTTGGGGTATGGTAAGGTTGACCTTGGGTTAAGGTTGCTCACACGTGTGAGCAACACTAGGGAAGTGTGCAAGGGGAACAAGTGTGGAAGAGGAGACATAGGTCTCTTTATGAGGCTGTAAGAGGCCTTTAAGAGTGTGTAAGGGGTCATTAATGAGTATGTAAGTCTCATTAATGGAGGAGTTTGACCAAAAGTCAAAGAGACTTGGATTAGGCTTAAAAGGTTAAGAAACACCTTCTAGATAGGTTTAGGAATAGTTTAGGAAGTTTAGGGAAGATTAGGAAAGTCTAGGAAAATCTAGAAGTTTCTAGGTTTTTTGAGGGATTTAAATAAATATTTCATTTATTTAAGGGATTTGGTCAATTTATTAAATAATTAATAAATATTGAGGGGAATGATGTTTAAATTTGATTTAAACATTTGTGGAAGGGATTCCTTAATTAAATAATTAATGATATAATCATAAATTAATTAATTAACAAATGATGATGTCTTCAGGGGTTTTCAAAAAATAAAAATACTTTTATTTTTTAAAAGTTTTTTAGGTGTCTACAATTAGAATCAAATTCAATGAGTCTGTTATCATACATTGTGATAACACCAGCACAGTAAGTATGTCTAAGAATCTTATATTGCATTCTAAGACAAAGCATATAGAAATCAAGTATCGTGTTGTAAGAGAGAAAGATGCAGAGAAAGAAGTCAGACTTCAGTATGTAAGTACAAAAGAGAAGATTGTAGATATATTTACAAAATCTTTGCCTAAATATATATTTGAGTATTTGAGAGGTATGCTTGGGGTTATGCCCTAGCCTACTTTTGAGAAGTGATGCAGATAATTGCATCAATCCAGTAGTATATGAGCTCTATATTTTTTGGACTGTATGTTGATACTTCCTCTATGGGGGAGTACGTGTGTGTTTTGAGCTAAGTCTTTTAACAATGATGTTTTGAAATGGATTGACATATTGATGCTTTCTTTGTCATTGATGTCAATGGGGGAGAAGAATACAATGAAAAACACTTGGTGATTTAATTGTTGAAGAGGAATTGAAAATAAGGATAGTACCTGATGATTGATTTGATTGATGAAGAGGATTTGAATATTTCAGAGCAGTGCTGTTGTAGTTTAGTGTTTATGGAACTTGGATGTTTTTCATCTATGTTGCCATCAATGCCAATGGGTGAGATTTTTAGGAATGAATGTTGAATATGTCCTATGGAGTATTCAGAGTCACTTTGTAGCAGTTGTATGTTGCATTCATGATTGTCATTGTCATTGATGTCAACACATTGATCTACTAGAGATTAGCACAGAAGCAGACAATGTTTGAATTAGCCCACGTGGAATATTGTAGATCAAGTTATGCAAAGTTGAGGACTTGATCTATATTGTGTCCTGAGATTGTAGTCAAGAGCGTGTACAGAAATTCAACTATTCATGATAGTTATGTGTAATTTAGTGGAAGCAGTATTCAGACAGTGTTCCTGAGAAGCGGTTTGTGATAACTAGATTATATCTCCTAATCGGAATAGAATCTAGGCATGCGGAGTTATACATTTCATGAAGACATTTTGGTGGTGACCTGGATGAGACAGCATGGTCAGAGATTGCATGAGTGAAGATTTATTTTGTTCTGAAGCTGACAGATTTATGTGATTATGGAATATCATGTGTATGCACCCTAAAATGGTCGCCTAGACTTTGGGCCCCATTTATTTGATTTATCAATCCTGAATCATTTTTATCAATAATCAATATTTTGAACATTATATCAATTTCTTGATCAAGTCTTAATTTCGATCATATATTGGATTTTTATCCTATGGGCTAACCATTTATCCTAAGTCTTTATTTAATTAAAAGGAATATTTCCTCCCCTTTTAATTAAATGAAAAGCCCCACTTTTCCTCTTATCCTAAGTTGCACAAATAAAGCATTATTCATATTTTATAAAAAGGAGAAAAACACTTTTTGTCTCATATGGACATAAAGTCAACTCTTATTTTCCTATTGGAGGATATGTGTGCACATGGATTGCTCCTCTTTCAAGCTCCACCGCTGATTAAGACTTTTTGCTTCTTAATCTCCATGGTCCATTTCACCTCATTTCTTATAAAAGGAGAGCTCTCTCCTTCATTTGCATCCACTTGTTTTATGCTAATGTTATGATGCAGGTTTTAGGTGCATTTGGAGTTTGAAGATATTGAAGACTTGTTGCATTTCATTTTAGTTGCATATTTCCTTTCTTAGTTGCATGATAATGGCATTCTTAGTGTAGATTTCATTTTATGCAATAGAATAAACTCATCTAGTCGAAATAGGAAGGATTTGTAATCCATTGTTATTTCCATTTCATAGCTTAGTTTGTACTTCCATTTTCATAGCATAGCTTGCACATTTGCATTCTCATTCTTAGCTTGCATTGCACTGCATTTCTATTTGATTCTTGGAGATATTGGCATTGTTTCCCTTGTCTTCACTTGAATCTCTCATTGTGTGGTTGACTAGCAAGGTCACAAGCTTGTAGCTCTAGCTGAGAGCAATTTTCAACCTTGCAACTCCATGCATAGAGAGCTATGAACCGCTTTGTGAGGCCTCACTCTTGAGCAACCTTGCATGTAATGGTTCATAGAAGTGCACCTTTTTAGTGTGTACATTTCTGGCGCCCACTGTGGGGCCGAGTAGATTAGCTTTGTCCCTTTAATTTTGCATTTTTCGTCAAAATTTTCATCAATTTTTGGCTTGGTTTTCAGTCTCTGATTTTTTATCTCAGAGTATCGCGCGATACTTCTCAGAAATATCGCGCGATATACCTTTGTATAGCAGTGCGACACTTCGCGCGAGAGAAGAATCACCCGCCAGTACTGAGAAATATCACCTGTTGTCGGGCAAAGTATCGCCCACCCATAGTGAGAAGTATCGCGCGACTGAGAAATATCGCGTGACTATAAGAAACTATGTCGCGTGATACTGGTGAAGTCTGAGAAATATCGTCTGGTTTGACAGAGACTTGCATTTCCTATTTTCTCATCTGAATTTGATTATTTTAGCTTGTTGTTTTGTTTTGTTGTGTTTAGATAGGTCTAACCTGCATCTTTTAGCTTAAATCTAGCAGTTTATTGCATGTTTACATTTGGATTTTCATTTTGCTAACCTTGTGGGTCTAACAAGTTGTGTTTGTAGGTGCTCTCATTTGCTTAAAAATTGCTAAAAACGCATGTCAAAGAGGGCTACTAACAATTTTTGCAGGGCTGCCCAAGCATAAAAACAAAAAAAAAAAAAGAATTTCTTGCTTGTTTGTTTGTTTTCCTTTCAAATGTGGCATTCACTAATTGTAGTAGGAATCTTAATACCTTGTGAAAGAGATCTTGAGGTGGTAGCAGAAGTATGCTCTTCACCTTTAGGTGAATTAGAAAATCTTGACCCATCTTAAGGTTTTGGAAGCAAAGGAGTAATTGAACCTCTTTGCTTGGTGTGTTTGGGAGAGATTCTTGAGATAGGGGAGTATGCTCTTCACCCTTGTGGTGAACCAAAAACTTTGAACCTCAAAGAGTTGATCTATTCTTTGTTTAGTTTAGGATCCTTTAGCGGGCCTTCTCTTGAGCAATCAAGAGGAACGACTCAAGTGGGGACAACCTTGTCATCATTTTCCTTGGTGGCAAGTGATTCCAACTCACTATAATCTCAAGGCTATCAAGGACACCAAAAACCTTGGTAGACATAACACTTGTCTTCATTTGATGTGAGTAGCTCATGGGATTGCGACCATGGGGAAAACATTGAACAAGAATGCTTAAAGTACTCTTGAGGCCACGAGGTCCTAGTCCTTTATGAGGAGCAAGAGGGGTGTTGTGAACGAAAATCCTTATTAAGAACCATTAGATAGAAGCCACCTTATTCTAGCCGCTTATCTTCTTAGTGCAAGGATTGATCCAAGTGGTTTACCCGGATCACCTTAAGATACTCACCATATGTGTCCCTTTGGTTGTGTCATTTGACATTTCCATGACAAAGCCAACATCTCTTGTGGGTAACCACTTGGTGTGAGGCGAGGGGGCATCAAGTTGTGGGCTAAGTTGGTAAGTATTGAGCCTTGACTTTTTAGGATAGATTTGCTTGAAGTGTCTTCGATTGTGTGATGCCAGTACAAACGTTCTTACATACAAACAATCGGTAGCATTCATAGGGTGCTTTTTCAATTCTGATATCACAAGTGTTTATCTTGGCAAGGTTGCTTTTGCCCTTGTTTCAAGTGTTTGAGACCATGTTTTAATCCTTTACTGTTTGCAAACCTGTCAAAATTCTGCTAATATTGTGACTGAAATCGAAAACATCAACCCTCAGACTGGAAGTTTTGACCAAACAGACCCAAAAATGCAAATTTTACACAATTCTGGTCAAGAGTTAAATAATTCTGCAACAGTATCGCGCCCTGTAAAGCGAAGTATCGTGTGATACTTCACGCTTGCTAGAAATATCGCCCGCTTTGAAGAGAAATATCGCGCGATAGTTCACCCCTGACGGACTATCGCCCGACCTGCCTGGAGTATATCGCCCGCCAGTACTAAGAAGCATCGCCTGGCTTCGGGTGAAGTATCGCACGGTTATAGGTTTATCGCCCCAATAGCCTGGAGTATATCACCTGGTTTATTTTTGTCGTGCTTAAATTTTGGTCAGTTTCAGTTGCTGTTAACCAGGCTAGGTCTTAGAGTAGGCTTCTCACCCTGACGTTTGAGGCCTATCTTGACTCTAAATTTCTGATTTTTAGTCCTCCGGGATAGCATCATTTGATTTACGAAATCACCTTGAAATAATTTCCAAATTAGAAGGTCATTCTTGGTGCCAAGGTTCATCTCTAAGATTGTTAGCTACATTCTTGAAAAATTTTAAGTACTCTTATTGTCCAAATAATTTTCATCTCAATTTCAATTATCTTTTGGCCTAGCCCAACCTCCTGATTCAAAAGTGCAAGGGTAGTCACCCTTTGATTTGAAGCACCTCTTTGACAGTGTTGGTAAAGCCCTTTTTTTTCTTCTCGTTTCTTTTCTTGGACAATAGAGGACTTTGATTATCCTAGTTTGGCGTTCACACTTTGAGAGGTCACCTTTTCATTGAGAGTATCTTTCTTTCATGTCAGTTACGACAAGGTACCAAGTCAATCAAGGGAAGCGACCCTCTGTTGCCTTTAGCCAGTTACCACCTGTCAAGACTCGTCGACAACCTAAGGGAAAAGGTCCCCTTTTTGATCAATCTCCTAAGAGTGAATCTGAGGTTTGTTTTAATCTGAGAGCTAATCCTAGTGAAGTGAGCACCTCTTTCATACCACTCTCATCAAGCATGGACATGAGTTACACTTTTACCCGACAACAAAAAGAAGCCATGAATCAAACTCTTGAGGATATCTTCCAACGACATAGAAGAGAGTATGGTGGTTCTTCTCATGCTAGTCCACCCGGGTCACCTCCCAACAACGTGAGGTATTTTGATGCTCACCAACGAGCCGAGAGACATCATAAGCAAGCTCACTCAGATTCAGGGTCACAACACGAAGACCAGAACAACGAATCTAGTGATCACCACATAAACGCAGCTAATGCAATAAGGCATTCAAGACAATCCTCCCCACTTAAAGACACCTCTCGATATGCAAATACTAGATTGAGAAGCATTGAGAGAGAGAAGCAAGCCTACTTAGATGAACAAGCTGCTAAAAAGAAAAATTCAGACAACTAGAGGAAGAAGAACGTGCATTGTTGCATATACAGAAAAGAGTCGCCCAAGAAGAAGAAGATAGACTCTATGCACAACAACTCCAAAGCCAATTTAACGGGAGGGGAGCCGATAGTGGGACCAACTCACCCCCATCTACCCCTTCCCCTAGCCCTAGAAGAAGATCAAGGACACCCTCACGATCCCCAAGTCCTAGAGGAAGAAGGGCTTCAAGATATGACCATCATAGGAGACAGTCGTCTCATAGACATTCAAAGCAACCCTCCCAACGCGCACATCATGGCTCACAACATGGAGGAAGTTATGCTAAATTTGATCATATGGACTTCATGACTATGCAACAAGAACCATCCTTTCAAACATATGTGGAGCAATATGTGGAACAAAACAAAGACCAATTCTTGGAAAGTCTTATCAACAAAGGCGCTAAAGTTCTATATAATTTTGATGTTCACCAAAAGATCAAGAAACAGAGCCCTTCAACTGATGAGGTGATCTTACAAATGCAAAAGGATATAGACAGGATGAAGGCTCCCAAGAGCACGTTTCATTTGTACTCCATATGTCCTAACCCCATCGACAAAAGTGTGGTGATGGTAGAATTCCCTAAGAAAGTTGAGTTCCCAACATACGACAAATATGATGGCACTGGTGACCCTCACGACCATGTTCGACAGTTCTACATAATGAGCTTTTCCTTTCACCATGAAGACTCCTACTTGATGAGATTATTCCCAAGGAGTTTAAAAGGTCAAGCCATGGAGTGGTTCACCAACCTTTCCCCTCCAGTAAAGACATTTAAAGAACTTGTCCAAAGATTTGTTCAACATTTTGCTTACAACTTATCGAGGTCGGTCACAATGCTTGATTTGTGTAAACTTAAGCAAAATCAAGGGGAATCTTTTGTCACATTTTTACAACGATGGAGGCGATTGTGTTTGAAATACCCAAGGACAATCCCTGAAGAGGAGAGAATTGATATCATTGTGAGCAATCTAATACTAGAACTTAGATATGAAGTCAAGAAAATCTCATTTAATTCCTTTGATACTATGGTCGAGGTGGCATGTCGCATTGAGGATGTCCTAAAAGAACAAAGAATTTTGGCTAAACCAACAAATAACAACAATAGCCAAAATAACAATACTAATGGTAACAAGGACAAAAAGAACCCCTATTGGAACAAAAATAAGCAAGTGGTCAACGACGGAGTTGTTGACTCATCTCAGGTCAAAAATGAAGGAGTTCTTAACCTCTCTCATGTAGTTCAAGCTATGAAGCTGCAAACGTCTTCAACACAACAAGACAAACCTAAGTATCAAAAGAGATCTAAAACGGAGAAAAGACAATTTACCAAATTGGGAGAATCTTATACAGATGTTTTTAAGACATTAGTTGCTCATAATTTGGCACACCCACAGGATCTTACAAAACATCGCATACCGGATCCTTTACCTCATTGGTGGGATGCTAAGGCTTTTTGCGTTTTCCATAATGGGATTGGACACGACATAGAAAATTGTTTTAAACTCAAGCATCTTGTCCAAGACCTTATTGAGAAAGGACAATTACAAGTGGATGGGTTAACTACTAATGCAGATCATAAAGCCTTTAAAGAGCCCTTGCCTAAATATGAGAAAGGAGAGAATTCTAACAATAAGAATGGCAAGGCGACTATCAACTACACCTACACAAACGCGGAGAACGTTATTAACATGCTTGAAGTTGTGGATGATAGTGTCAACATGATGAGAGGGAAAGATCCCTATGGACATAATGTGGACTCAACTCCTATGACTGATGAAAGACCCGCTGTGGTGATAAGAGGTCCTCACTCACAAAGAATGCCCCAGTCCCTCAACGATGTCACTAGGGGACAGGCCCAAGCGCCCATTATCATTAGAGGTCCTAGCACTAGCAAGTCTAAGCAGCCCATGTCCAAAGGTGCTCCTCCCAAATCTGTCGTTGGTCTTGATTCCAATTATAATCTTATTGACCAGCTACAACGTACACCCGCGCAGATATCCATCTTTGAGCTTTTAGAATTGTCTCCTAAGCACAAGCGCATCCTTGAAGACGCTTTGTGAGCAGCCAACGTCCCTAACAACTTAGATATTGATCAATTCCAAAACATGGTCAACCATTTGGCTAGCCCTCATTACCTCACCTTCTCCGAAGAAGATGACAAATCCATCAGTCACCCACATAACTTGGCCTTACACATCGAAGTCATGATTCATAAAACCCGTGTTAGGCATGTACTGATAGATGGGGGTGCGGGGCTCAATATTTGTACCTTGAGTTTGTTGCTAGCTCTAGGATATTCTGAGAACATCATTGACACAAGGAAAAGGATCACAATCAAAGCATATGACGAAGTAGAAAGAAGTTCTAAGGGATTGGCTATTTTGCCTATTCACATTGGTCCCGTAGAAAAAGATATATTATTTCAAATTGTTGATGTTGGACCTCTAGCCTACAACATTTTGCTAGGTAGGCCATGGATTCATGAAATGCAAGCAGTCCCATCAACATATCACTAGTGTGTTAAGTTTCCCCATAACGGTGTAGAAATTTGCATCCCTGGAGATAGTGCTTTATCAATTAATAACATTTCTGCGGGATCACATGTACCTTTGAATAGGGAAGCTGACAGCCCTAGTAGTTCACTTGAACAATACAAGAAAAAGTTCAAGACCATCGATCTTGGGATGGGAGATTATAAAATGGATTCTTTTACAAACATGCCAATCTCTCCTAGGTCTTATGGGAGACCATCCCCAAATGTGAAGCCTTCGTCATCAGCAATGACATTATTTGGGAAATTTGTTGAGTCTTCGGTCCCCATTCAAGAAGAGAAAGAGGAAGTTGCTGTAAGGGACTGGATCTATCACGAGGAGAAATACAAACATAACGAGAATTTTGCTCCTTCACCTGAAGCTTATGGGAAAGGGTATACACTGGTTAAAAATATGGGATATCCAGGATATGGTCCCCTTAGTCATAGGTTGGACGCTAAAGCTGAGCCTCTTGATCATGCTCTTTTTGGATGAAAGAATAAGTCCACGGTTGGCTTAGGTTTTGAGAATAAGAAGAAGAAAGGTGTCCCTGTCCCAGCTGCGACGGACAGTGACAGTGACTCAGATTATACGCCTGATCTTTCCAATCAACAAGATGTGTCTGATGATTGGGTGCCCTCAACAAATCTCCTTTGGGGAGATTCCACAAATTTGATACTTGATAGTCCTACTATCCCAGCTGCGACGGATAGTGACTGTGTGACTGCTAGATCGACAAAGGAAAGTGTTACTGTCCTAGCTGCGATGGATAGTACCAATACTAGCACTAGAGAGGGGGAAACCCTTCCTAACCTTGAGGCTTCTACATCACGAGGCCTAAATAATGACTCAGAGATAGACTCCCATGAATATGAATGGGACTCACTTTCAGATGCAACAATTGATCTCGACGTGGATATTATCCATGCCTATAGTACCCAACCCGATGCGACTAACGATCCTAGTGTAGGACTAGAGGATTGCACTCCTCAAATCGCCTTAGTGGATGACGCTTCGTTTGATAGGATGAGTCCTAATTCGGGTATCTTAGGAGAAGACTTGATGAACTCCGATTATATGGTCACCAGAGATGACACCTTTCGCATAAACAACATTGAACCAGTCATCGACTTACCCCTTGTTCACTTTGACCTAATTGACTGGTCTCAGCGCCATCAAGAGCCCACATTCCTCACCTTCCACAATGATTACGAAATTGCCTGCTATCTGAATGCTCTTGAACCCGTGGCTGCTTCCACCAGTGAACCAACAACTAGCATGACAGAGCCTGATATTAAGTACCTTAGTCTCAAAATAAAAGAAAAAAAGAAAAATAGGTCTGATGGCGAAAACCACTTTGTGGCGGTGTCAGAACCAAAAATAGTAAAAAGAAATGATGCATCCGAGGGTGAAAACCTCTTTGAGGCACCTAAGGATGGGGTACTTAATAACTTGCCGAGTTATTTCTAGGATAGATCATCAATATTGATTGAACCAACAAAACCAGTCAATTTAAAAACAGAAGAAAATCCTCAGATAGTCCATCTTGCTCAGTCTTTATCAAAAGAAGAGACCAAGGCATATGCACAGTTTTTACAGAAAAAGAAAATTAATTTTGCATGGACCTATTCAGACATGCCAGGGCTTGACACGAATCTCATAATGCATCACTTATCCATAGCTCCAGGAGTCAAGCCAGTAAAACAGAGATTAAGAAAAATGCATCCACATGTAGCTCTACTTGTCAAAGGGGAATTAGAAAAACTTTTGAGAGCTGGATTTATTAGAGCCATCGATTATGCAGAATGGATCTCAAACATAGTACCTGTCTCCAAACATGATGGGTCCATTCGTGTCTGCATAGATTTTAGAGATTTAAAAAAAGCATGCCCAAAGGACGATTTTCCACTTCCAAACATTGACATGATAGTGGACATGACGACGGGCTATGACATATACTCTCTAATGGATGGTTTTTCAGGGTATAATCAAATCAAAATAGCTCCTGAAGACCAAGAGAAAATAGCATTCACATGTGCATGGGGAACCTATTGCTGGAATGTCATGCCATTCGGATTAAAGAATGCAGGAGCAACCTACCAAAGAGCTATGACGACTATCTTTCATGATATGATGCACAAAAATATGGAAGATTATGTGGATGATACCCTGGAAAAATCAAGAAAAAGGGACACACACCTCGATGATCTGGAAGTAATTCTCGATCGTATGGAACAATTTCAACTCAAATTGAATCCAAAGAAGTGCGCATTTGGCGTCACCTCAGGCAAACTTTTAAGATTCATAATATCAGCAAAAGGTATCGAGGTTGACCCCGAAAAGGTCCAAGCAATCCTAGATATGCCACCTCCTTGAAATATCAGCCAAATGAGAAGTCTTCAAGGACGTCTTCAATCAATTAGGATGTTTATTTCTCAGCTTGCAGATAGAGCGCAACCCTTCAACAAGACATTGCATAAGGGTGCTTCTTGTGTTTGGAACGAGGATTGTCAAAAGAGCCTAGATCAGATCAAACAATACTTGGCTAATCCTCCGATCCTAATGCCTCCTATTCCAGGGAAACCACTAATCTTATATATTTCAGCTACAGACACTTCCCTGGGGGCATTGTTGGCTCAATCAGATGATACTAGGAAAGAACGGGTCATATACTATATCAGCCGTACTCTAGTCTCCTATGAGATCAATTACAATAATATTGAGAAGTCTTTTCTGGCGGTGGTGTTTGCTTCTCAAAAGTTGCGCCACTACATGCTTGCTCATACCATACATTTGGTTGCCAAAATTGATCCTCTTAAATACTTGCTTAGTAAGGCTGCCCTCACGGGTAGACTTGCTAAATGGATGATGGTCCTCACTGAATTCGACATAGAGTACGTTGAAAGGAAGGCAATAAAAGGACAAGCTATTGCTGACCAATTAGCTGATTTCCCAATTCAAGATAGTATGCCGGTCCAAGTGGAATTCCCAGACGAACACATCTTGTATACAACTACTCGCACTTGGACAATGTTCTTTGATGGCTCCCGCATGCAAAATGGATCAGGTGCTGGAGTGTTATTTGTTTCTCCACATGGGTACAACATTCTGAAGTCTTACAAACTATTATTCCCATGTACCAATAATATTGCAAAATATGAAGCTTTAACTAATGGCTTGAGAATGGCTATAGAATGGAACATCACAGAGTTACATGTCTTTGGGGATTCCCAGTTAATCATCAACCAAGTCAATGAAGAGTATCAAACCAAGGATGACAAATTGATACCCTATAAAAAGATGGTTGATTCTTTGAGACGCTATTTCACCTTTGTGACGTTTCAACAGATTCCTAGGATAGAGAACAAAGCTGCAGACGCCATGGCCACATTAGCTTCACTTCTTTAGTTGGAGACACATGAATCCAGATTTGAATTCCTGGTGGAAGAGCTACACCATCCCATCTTTGACTCGTCTAAAAGCCATGTCATTTATACCATTGTCACACACGAGTCTTCCCGATATGGTGCTATCTATTCATATCTTCGTGATGGCATCATTCTCGACACATTCAACCGCTCTGAACGCCGAAACCTTATCCGTAACGCCTCTCGCCACAACCTCATCTCTGGTGATTTATATAGGAGGGGTTTAGATGGGACGCTCCTTAGGTGCTTGGAAAAGGAGGAATCCAACCAAGCGTTAGCTGACATCCACGAGGGCATTTGTGGTGGACATTCTAATGGTCTTGCCATGGCCCGAAGGTTGCTTAGGGCAGGATATTATTGGCCCACAATGCAGATAGACACAGCCACCTTTGCTAAGTCATGTGAAAAATGTCAGAAACATGGCAACCTGATTCATGCTCCAGGTAGGGAGCTGATCCCTTCTATTTCTCATTGGCCATTTCAGTGCCGGGCCTTTGATCTGGTTGGGCAGATTCATCCCAACTCATCAGGAGGACACAAGTTCGTTATTACTGTCACTGACTACTTCACAAAATAGGTGGAAGCTGTGCCACTTTCTGTTGCTTCAGGAAGGACCATTTCTTTGTTCATCTTGAATCATATCATTTGCCGATTTGGAGTGCCTTCTGAGATCATTACTGACAATGGAGGTCAATTTAAGAATAAGGACCTAAAGCACCTGTGCAAAAAGTTTAAAATCAAGCAACATTGGTCCTCCATCTATTTTCCACAAGGAAACGGATAGGCAGAAGCCTCTAACAAAACCATTCTTAAGATTCTTCATAGGACAGTACACAAGAATGGTAGGGATTGGCACTTACAAATCAATCCAGCACTATGGGCTTACAGAACAAGCATTCGCACACCTACAGGAGCTACTCCTTTTTCTCTCACCTATGGCGCTGAAGTAGTATTGCCTTTAGAAGTCGAGATACCATCACTTAGAGTCTCACTCAAAGGTTTGATTACAGATGAGGATTACTGCGCCATGAGGTTATAGGAGTTAGAACTTCTAGATGAGAAGCGTAAGGCTTCCTTTGATCATATGCGAGTGTATCAGAAGCGCATGTCCAAGGCATTCAACAAGAAGGTTCGCCCTAGAGAATTTCAAATAGGTGATCTTATTTTGCGAGAGAACCCTAAGAACCAACAAAACAGAAAGCAAAAGGGCAAGTTTGAACCTAACTGGCTTGGACCATATGTCATCACAGCTGCTTTTGGTACTGGTGCGCATTTACTGTCAGATCCTGATGGAGAATAGCTCCCTAATCCCATCAACATTGTGCACCTCAAGAAGTTCTATCCTTGATGCCCAGTCTGTCTGGGGGCATCCTTTGTACATATTTTATGATCTTGAAAAAATACTAAAAAAATTGATATATGATGCTGAAAAAATCTTAAAAAGCATAAAATGTCCTGAAAAAAATACAAAAAAAATCAGAAAAGTTCAAAAATCCAAAAAAAATGAAAAAATGAAAAAAAGATTCCAAGTGGTGAAAACCTGGAAACAGGCGCTACTTGAGGCCTTTGCACTCCTATTTGTTAGCATGCGTCCTCGACACTTAGCCACTTCCCATCATACCTTGACCTTATTTGGCTTAGTCTGGAATTGGTCTTTGTCTTTGTCTAGGGGGCATAACTGTTAGCATTGGTCTTTTAGGTGCGTTCATCTCTTGGGGCATTTCACAACAGGTGTTTTTCCAACACCACCCCAAACAGTGTTTTTCAACACTACCCTTGCGTCGAGTGTTTCTTAACACTTATCAGGTGTCTTACCCAACAGTCTCGTATGATGTGATATTTCTCACTAAGTAGATATGATACTCAGAATTTGACTCTATGACCAACACACACACACTTAAACAATCAACTCGCTGACAATATGATGACTTTATTTTTTTTCTTTGTGTGCTGTCTATGAGAATTTCTTTGATGAGTGGTCTCTCCCTGCGAAGTTTTCGATGATGCATAGCTAGAAGACTGAGGGAATGAGAACATGCTTTCTTTCTTTATCTGCTTGTGGGTATATTTTGTTGATCCTAACTGTCATGAGCATTTATGCTGGTCTTACTTGACATTATGGATTGACAAGGTATTATCCTTGACTGTTTTTGCGAGTGCATGCTTTTAGCTATCCTGACTTTCATGTGTCCTGATACAAGCATAATCTCGCTATAACAAATTTAGGTGATCTCACTGCATTAGTCATCTTGACCTATATGTCTTTGATGCCTAGGTGGGATTCCCACATTTCTATCTGATAAAGATCATATTCATATCCACATAGTTACGCTAGTGTGCATTGTATGATCTCACGACGCTACCCATAACGCTCGATGATGATAATTAGATGTCTATAGGCATTGTGACCTTGCAAGTCAACCACTTTCATAGTAGCTTGCATTCTTAGGTTCATGATAGTCTAGTCTTGCATTTCTTGCATCTGGAGAGAGCTCTTCTTTTCATCTTACATGGACCTGTCAGTCGACTGCGCTCACCTTTTCTTCTTCTCGATCATGTCTTTCACTCCTTGTCCTTTTCATCTCGAACCTGTTCCTGTTCATCACAAGGAGTTAATCATATCATCATATCTATATCACAACTGTCATTTTCAAGAAACATGAGTCTATATCATACACATGAGAATTAAACATACATCTATGAGAGAGAACATACATAAGCACATACATAAACATTTTGAGCAAAATGGCAAGACAATATACATAAACTGATACATCCATCACAAGTGAGACAAATACACATGATAGATCGAACATTCAGTAATCTCATAAATCTATATACAATGTCATGATATACAATACAACATGAGATCCCAAAATCTGGATCAAAAGTCTCAAAGATATGTCCAAAACACCTAAGACCTAAAAACCTAAGACTCGCTACCACCCTCGTGAGGAGCTCGTGGTGGTGGAGGCATAGCTCTCCTATCGAGTACCACATCTGATACCCCTGCCCGCTGAGAGTATGATGGTGCTCTCTCACCCTCTGGGACGGCCTGCAGATATAGCCCGTGATAATAGGCTGCTCTCGCTGACTCTCGTCGGAGCTCCAGTGCCTCGGCCTGTGCCATCGCCTCACGGTGTGCTATCTCTGCCCTAAGATCAGATATCTGTTGATCCCGCTCTGCCCTCAGATCTAGTAGCTGCTGATCTCTCACGGCTATAGTAGTCCGGAACTGCTGTATCTCTGCCTCCTGAGCCTGTATCTGGGCTCTCAGATCCTCTCCCCCCGCAGGCTGATCCTGCTGTGCCTCCGCCTACCGGCGAGCTGGTCTCGCCTCCTCCTCGGGTGTCGCTGATCGCTGTCCCCGTGACCATTTTCGGCCACCTGATCTCGACCCCTCTCCTCTCTCCATCCTCCTCCCTCTCCCCCTCCTGCCATCTCCTCCATCCCCTCCCTCTCCTCCTCCCTCTCCTCCGTCCCCTCCGTCTCCTCCATCTCCCCCGTCACCTCCTTCGTCTCCTCCCGGCACTGGTACCTGTGCATCGGGTACTGTAAACAAAGGGAATGGCACCCTCCGCCACTTTGCTCTGTAGGCTCCATTAGCCCCTGCATCTGCCATATCTGGGAAATACTCCCAGGGCTCGCTCCTGATACCTGCTGTCTCCGTGACAGCCTGCTAATAATCCAACATGGGTAGCCACCCATGACCCTCCTCTCTGGCCCTGGCATATGTGGTAGTCTCTGTCGAGACTCACTGCTGCCTCCCGAACTGCCGCCATACCCGAGTGATGCAGAATCTCTCTACGATCTCTGCATACTGACCTACCAGTGGCCAACTGCACAGCATATAACTCAACTCATCGGCTGCATCTCCCCAAACCTCAACCTCCTTGTAGAGCCTCCATGTGAATGAGGCTATCTTGTCCAAAATCTGCCGATAGTAGGTCACATCCCCAGAATGGGCATGTGATATGAACCCGAGGTACCTGTAGATATAGGGGTACCTCCTCTCCCTCGGCTGAACCCTGGGGTGCACCACAGCGATGTGCTCCCATGCCCATACCTGTGCCAAGATGGCACCGCATGCCCATGTCCGACCGTCTCTGTAGACGATCTCGTGCAGCTCATGGTACATCTCTGCCAATATGGCAGGACCCCATGCCATCCGTCGCGGCCTGCCGACCAAGTCCACCAAAAGCCGAGCCCATCCGAGCGGGAAACCCTTCTGACTGCGGTCAGTCATCAGGATCTGAGAAATGATAGATGCCACTATGCATGGCACTGGGTAGTCTCTGCCGAAATCATCTATCAGCCTCTCCCAGCTGATATGCCTATCCAGAATAGTGACATCCTGGAACATCTCCTGAACTAGTCAGCGCCCCTCAGTGGCATCCTGATCATAGTACACCTGTGCCAACAAATGAATCATGTCAGTTTTCATCATATGGAAATATTATATTTATGATTAGATCTTAAAACATGATTATACTCACTGGCTCACCATGGCATGGCACACGTAAGATCCTATAGACGTCCTCTAAAGTGATCGACGCCTCTCCAGTAGGCAGATGGAAGGTGTTGTGCTCACTATGCCATCTCTCGGCAAGAGCAGTCAACAACCCATGGTCCGCTCGGATATATGGGTATCTCAGTAGATACCGGAATCCCATCACTCTAATGTCGGCATTGCCCGGATTGTCTAGATCTCGGACACACCGCAATCCTGTCACCTTCGGCACTCTGATGATGAGCGCCGGAAAAACCTCCTGCAAGCCAAAACCAAGCCAGTTGTTAGCACATATCATGATGGATGTCTAAAAACTCAGTATAAAACATCCCAAAAACATAACATTGTCTAGACCCATGTCATTTTTGCTCAAAAATGCATTAAAAATCAAAATTTTATACTGGGCGATATTCTCTTTTTGGAGAAGTATCGCGCGATACTTCTCCCTATAGCGAGGCGATAAACCTTATATCACGTGATACTTCGCCCAGTATCGTGCGATCTTTCGCCCAGTATCGTGTGATACTGGTGCCTTAGGTCGCGCGATACTTTGGGGACCCGCGAAGTATCGCGCGATACTTCTCTCCAAAGCGCACGATACTTCTAAAGTATCGCGCGATATTTCACCTAGCAAAATTTTTGAAATTTAAAAATTTGAAAAACGTGCTAAAATAAGCTATTAAATGCGAAAAAAGCCTCACAAGCTCGCATTTTTTGAAAACATACCGGGGCAGAATAGTGTGGTGGCCGGTTGTGCAACCGGGCGCGCTCGAATCGATGCCTGTGGACGGGAACTCCTGCTTGCTGGGCCATTTTCTCTCTCTAAAGCTCTGAAATTCTCAAATCGCTAAAAGATAAATGATTTTTGAAAATGACATTTTGACCCCTTTTATAGCCTTTTGACTTTTTGACCTCATTTTCAAAACACCTCGGAATTGCGAGAAAATTGCACCCCTAGCTAATTTCGACATCCTGGATCCATTTTCGGACTCGAAATTGAAATCCGAGGTCATCTTGATAGTCAAAATCGCGTTTTAAAATCTTCCCCCTTCTGCGCAGTTGACTGATCTTTTGAGGCCTAATCCTTCGATCTTTTGTTGGGGCATCGTCATTTCTTCATTTCCATGTCTTCCAAACTTCTAGTCTTTCATTCATATTCATTCCATTCCCTCATTTCTCACGTTTGACTACATCTTTTTAGTCAGGCTGGGGCATGTTTTATTGCCTAGTGGTTAACCTATTGACCCTTACCTTCAATTATGATTTCATTCTGATTTGATCAAATCCTTATCAATTCACTGTTCTCCTCTCTACCTGATTTCGATTTCGATTCCGAGGGGGCAGTACCTATGGGATTCTCATCCCTGATTCTCTTGATTCTCTTGATTCAGACATCTTTTGTGAGCTTTTGCTCAAATTTGAGATTCTTATCTCCTACTTTGAATGTGATCCCGAATCGACCTCATGTTCAAAGGCCTTTATTTATGTTTGTCCGGATGTGATCCCGAATCGACCTCATATCTGAGTTGTTTTGTGATCCCAAATCGATCTCACATTGCAATTTCATTCTTTGACTACATGTGTTCCCAAATCGATCACACATTGGTCAAAGAGGGGCAAATGTATGCACCCTAAAATGGTCGCCTAGACTTTGGGCCCCATTTATTTGATTTATCAATCCTGAATCATTTTTATCAATAATCAATATTTTGAACATTATATCAATTTCTTGATCAAGTCTTAATTTCGATCATATATTGAATTTTTATCCTATGGGCTAACCATTTATCCTAAGTCTTTATTTAATTAAAAGGAATATTTCCTCCCCTTTTAATTAAATAAAAAGCCCCACTTTTCCTCTTATCCTAAGTTGCACAAATAAAGCATTATTCATATTTTATAAAAAGGAGAAAAACATTTTTTGTCTCATATGGACATAAAGTCAACTCTTATTTTCCTATTGGAGGATATGTGTGCACATGGATTGCTCCTCTTTCAAGCTCCACTGCTGATTAAGGCTTTTTGCCTCTTAATCTCCATGGTCCATTTCACCTCATTTCTTATAAAAGGAGAGCTCTTTCCTTCATTTGCATCCACTTGTTTTATGCTAATGTTATGCTGCAGGTTTTAGGTGCATTTGGAGTTTGAAGATATTGAAGACTTGTTGCATTTCATTTTAGTTGCATATTTTCTTTCTTAGTTGCATGATAATGGCATTCTTAGTGTAGATTTCCTTTTATCCAATAGAATAAACTCATCTAGTCTAAATAGGAAGGATTTGTAATCCATTGTTATTTCCATTTCATAGCTTAGTTTGTACTTCCATTTTCATAGCATAGCTTGCACATTTGCATTCTCATTCTTAGCTTGCATTGCATTGCATTTCCATTTGATTCTTGGAGATATTGGCATTGTTGTCCTTGTCTTCACTTGAATCTCTCATTGTGTGGTTGACTAGCAAGGTCACAAGCTTGTAGCTCTAGCTGAGAGCAATTTTCAACCTTGCAACTCCATGCATAGAGAGCTATGAGCCGCTTTGTGAGGCCTCACTCTTGAGCAACCTTGCATGTAATGGTTCATAGAAGTGCACCTTTTTAGTGTGTACATCATGTAACATGTGAAGGTTTATATTTTGTAATTGGTTAAATTTGTTGGCTGACTCATTTGTAATTATTTGAGTATGGTATAAAAGAAGGATTATTTTCCTTGATTGTCATATGGAAAGAGAGAAAAAGAAAATGAGATATATGTGAAAAAGTGATATATGATATTGTAAGAGGATATGCGAATTGCAGAGATCTGGTATTGAGATTTGGTTAAGCAGTTGGTGAGGTTTGGCACAGACAAAGGAGTGAAGATAAGTTGATGAGATCAGTAATTGTTGGTATTATTCTGTTCGGATAATACAGAGATCAGTTGGATAGTGTGTTTAGTGATCTTGCCCTTGAAGTTGTCTTCCATAACTCTTAACTAGGTTAGAATCTTTTAACAGGGATTTAAAGTCTCCTAACAGGGACTCGTATGTACTGAATGTATTTCATAAGACTCCTAACAGAATCCATCCTCTCACAAGGAATTTTCATTTTAGTACATCTTTTGTGGGAATCATTCCCATCGGGGTTTACTCTCTGATCAAGAGGTTCCCTAGTCAACATATCTTGGGTTATTATGTTATTGTGTATGTTTATCTTTCTATGGTTGTTTCTTATATTGATTACATGGTTGAAATCTAATAATAGAGATAAAAGTTATTTGTATCACATAACTGATTCACACCCCCCTCCCCCTCTTCCCCCAAGTTATCTTGGTGGAAATTACTTTCTAACATATAATGGATTTCGTATGTTTCATCATTCATGGGACTACCAGGGACCTTAACTTTGGAGGAATAGCCCCCTCCATGAGGCCTTGAGTATCATGAGCTACTTAATGCCCAGTTTAATTGCAATGCACAATGCATGCCCACAGAGATGATGATGATGATGCACATATGGTAGGACTTCTTGCCAAAAGAAACCAATGAGTTGTATATAAATTAGTTGTTGATGTTGCAACCAAATTTCATGTTTCTATTTGAGTTTTAAACATAAAATATGATTAAAAAAAATAATGCAATAATGAAGTCCCAGCTCACCACAAGCAAAGGATGATTATCCACATCTTCATTTGTAATGTATAAAAAACTTGACAATTATGAGTAAATATGATATTTGGGATTGTTGTATAAATTTACATAATTATATCAATCAATAAAAGAGGCAATCATTAGAATATTAGCACAAATTGTAAAGAAAATTAGAAGAGCAAGGAAAGTAAAGTAATCCAAGAGAGATAGATAAAGAAGAAGATGTTACCATATTAAAAATATGAATTAGGAGCAAGCACCTAAAACCCAAGACAAGGAGACAAGAAGATTTTGAAAGGGGAAAAGCAAAGAAAAGCCCCTTGTGATATTATGAATACGGAAAATCCAAAGAAAGAGCTCATTTACAATAACTTCATAGAAATAAAATGAGAGAGAGTGTCTCTTTTATAGAAATGATGAGAGGGGTTACTAAGTAACTCACCAATCTATAAATGACATCATCTGTAATAGGTCTATGCAAAGTGTCAAGATCCTCTTAAGGAGGATGACCTAATTTTCTTAATAAAGGAAATACAAAAAATGACATGCCCTCCCACTTGGACTAGAGGACAAAATACTTGTAAGGATTCTATAGAATCTCCTAGCTAAATAAAAGAAGGATGCCTTGGTTTAGCCTCAAATAAATAAATAAATACAACCAAAGAAAGATTAAATATTCTAACATCTAAATTTTTACAATGATATTGAAAAATCTCTTTAGAAAGAGGCTTTGTCAAAATATATCTGCAACTTGATCTTCCCATTTGCAATAGATGAGTGACATTTTCTTGTCTTCAACTTGTTCTCTGATAAAGTGATATTGGAGTGCAATATGTTGTCTTTTCATGAAAATTAGGATTCTTTCCCAAAGTAATGGCACTTTGGTTGTCACAATATAAAGGTGTAGATTCTTGTTGAGGTAGACCCAAATCTTTAAGTAATCTTCTAATCCATAAGGCTTCTTTAGAGGCATTAGCACATCGTGTATATTCAGCTTCGGTGGAATATAGAGAAATGGAATGTTCTTTTATACTTTTCCAAGAAATTGTACATGAACCAACAAAAAAATAATAACCACTGGTAGATTTCCCATCATGGGAATCTCCATTTGGCTCTGAATCAGTAAATCTTTTTAATGAAAAATCAACATTGGCATCATAAAATAAACCTACATTAATAGTGCCTTTAATACAACGTAGTATTCTTTTAGCAACTTTGAAATGTGTTTGTTGTAGTTTAGAAATAAATATAGAAACTAAACCAACACTAAAAGCTACATTAGGTCTAGCAAGAGTTAGATAATTCAAACTTCCTACTAGTTGTCTATAAATTGTAGCATCCACAAAAGCAATTTGTATGTCTAACATCAACTTAGTTCCTAATTCGCATGGAATAGAAACATGAGTAGCATCATTCATCTTAATTTTTCTAGAAGATCTTTAGCATATTTACTTTGAGAAAGAAAAATACCCTTAGGGGTTTGCCAAATTTGCATTCCTAAGAAATAATGTAAAATTCTTATATCAATCATTTGAAATTTTTTATTAAGTCGAAACTTAATATAAAAAATGAAAGAATTTGAACTAGAAGTTAGAATCAAATCATCCACATAAAGAATAATAATGACAATATCATCTTGAGTATGTCAAATATAAAGATTAGGATCATTTTTACTTCTAACAAAACCTTGATAGATAAAGAAAGCATTATTTTTTGAATAGCATTCCCTAGGTGATTATTTAAACCCATATATAGACTACTTTAATTTGCAAACTAAATGAGCATTACCTTCGTTAATAAAGTCATGGGGTTGAGACATATAGATTTCTTCATGTAAATTACAATTTAAAGATGCACTTTTAACATCCATTTGGTGAATAAGTCAATTCATTTTAGAAGCTAAAGCAAGCACAAGTTTGATTGTAAACATCTTAGCAACAAGAGCAAAGGTTTCATGATAGTCTAATCTTTCAATTTGAGAAAAACCTCTTGCTACTAGCCTAGCTTTAAACTTACTAATCTCATTAGTAGCATTTAGTTTTATTTTGTATAACCATTTGCATGAAACTAAATTCTTACCATGAGGTAAAGGAGCTAAATCCCAAGTGTTATTAGAAAGTAAAGTGTCATATTCCTCTTGCATGGCTTTTTGCCAATGAGGTTGTATGTTAGCTTGTTCAAATGTAGTAGGATCATTAGCATTCATAATACAAGTCATCAAAGCATAATTACAAAAATTAATTCTTCTAGGTTTAAGACCACTCATTCTAGATATCTAATTATCACCTTCATAAAGTAAATCTTTAAGCCATTTAGGATTTCTTTTAGAAGTAATAGAATCATCACTATGAGGAGTAGAGATATTAGTATCATCATGATTATCATTAGAAGAAATAGAAATATATTCATTAGGAATAGGGTTTAGAGGAGTTTGCTCCTCCACAACCACAATTTTGCTTCCACTAAACTCTAAATCTTGAACATTGGAGCAATCATGAACTCCATTTTCTACAATACACACATCTCTAGCAACTTGAACTTTGTTAGTAGTAGGATTATAAACTCTATATCCTTTAGTGTGTTCATCATACCCAACAAATATATAAGGAGAAGATTTAGCATCTAATTTTTTTCTTTTTTGTTTAGGTGTGTGAATATAAGCTTTGGAACCAAAAATCCTTAAATTTGTCAAATTGGGCTTCCTACCTGACCAAGCTTCTTCTAGAGTTTTATCCTTTAAAGATTTAGTAGGAGTCATATTAATAAGATAAGTAGCACATGACATAGCTTCAGCCCAAAACTTATAATCCATATTTTTAGCCTGCAACATACATCTAGCCATTTCAACAATGCTTATATGCTTCCTTTATGCCACACCATTTTGTTGTGGTGAATAAGAAATAGTAAGCTCATCTTTAATTCCAAAGGATTTCAAATAAGAATGAAAAGCATTATTGACATATTCCTTCCCATTTTCGGTTCTAAGGATTTTAATCTTAAAACTAGATTGTCTTTCAATAAACATATGAAATTCAGCAAATATATCTAGAACTTGATCTTTACTGTGCAAAAAATAGATCCAAGTTCTTGAAAAATCATCCACAAAAGTAAGAGCATACTTAAAACCTTGAATGGAGTTAGTCTCCATGGGAGCCAAAAGGTCACTACGAATGAGGTGCAACTTATGATGTGCCCTCCAAGATTGACCATGTGGAAAAGTTTCCTTGTGCATCTTACCACTCATGCAGCCATGGCATATAATTTTGGAAGAAATAAGGTGAGGCAATCCATCAACCATATTAGATTTTTGCATCAAAGATATATAATCAAAATTTAAGTGGCCAAGCCTTTCATGCCAAATATTAAAGTCCACATTAGCATGCAATGAGTACCTTAAATTGGCAAGTTCATAAAGCTTAAACAAATTACCATGATCAAATTTGGCATTAGCAACAACTTGATTAGATTGAGGATCAATAACATAGCACATATCCTTATGAAATTCAACCTTATAATCTTGACATAACTTAGAAACTGAAAGAAGATTAGTTTTCATAAAGAACATCATGCAATTTACCATTAGAAATAGAAACATCTTTGCAACTATGATTATTAGTTAATTGAAGTGGTATATTTGAAGTGTAAAACTTCTCAATGAGATGTAAAATGTTGAGATGCACCACTATCAACAATCCACTCTAAAAGATTAGAAACGTTATAACTAACTGTAAAAGCATGATGAGATGAATTGCAGTTATTCTTCTTATAATGAGATTTTTATTATTTTGATTATTTAAATTCATAGACTTCTTATCATTTTGTTTTTTAAAGCAATTGTTGGTCACATGACCATCTTTCCCATAATAGGTGCAATGGGGCTTTTTTTATTAGGACCATTCTTTTGATAGTTATCATTATGATTATTAATATGATTATTGTTATTCTTATGACTATTATTTAGATTATGATTGTGATTATTCTTGTCGAATAGTAGGCAACTGCCCGTAGGGCAACGACAACACAACTCAACTTCCTAGGGAACTCTACCCCTAGTGCAGAGGGAATAGTTGTTGGTGGGTGGGCCTATTCTTAGGGGCAATCTTACCCCTAGCCCCCCTAGATTGTTGTTGATTGGGTTGGGTGGGCAATATATACTTTGAAGGCAACACCATAATCTACCGACTATAATTACCCTCCCCCTCCGCCAGGAGGCCACTACTCTAGATGGGGCAAAAAGTGAACTATAGTTGCTTTCTAGCCCAATTATTGTAGGGTTGGTGGCCCCGACTGCTAATATAGTTATAGTAGGGTTATTTGCTTCTCCTAATTATAGTGCATGGGGGGGCCAACTCCCATTATATAGTATAGTAGGGCACCCAAACAGCCATTGAACCCATTGTAGAGTAGCCCCCCAGTTGTTATAATGGGACCTAGAATGAGAATTGTTATAGTTATAATTATTAAATATAAAGTTAGAATTTTGAATTTTAGAAACAAATGCATGTTCATTAGATTTAAGATTACCAAACTGAATCAACTTAGCCTCCTTTTGACACAATAAATTTTGAAAAATGATATAGGCTAATTGAGTGGCTAAAGTAGGAATAACTAATTGAGAATGCACATTAGTTATAAATTGTTGAAACTATCTAAGAAGACATTTCTTTAAAATAATATGAATTAAATGAATATCATTAATAGTAACTCCTAAACCATTTAACTAACTTCTAATGGAATCAAATTTTAATAAAAAATCATCCATGATTTTAAAATTTGTATATCTGAAATCCTCCGATTGATCTTGGAGTTGAATCTTTCTAGATTCATTCGAACTGCCATAGGTCTTTTTTAGAATGTCCCACATCGCATGAGTTGTAATACAATTAGCAATAAGCACATATAATTCTAGACTGGGAGAGAAATGTCAATGAGGCCAAGGGCCTCCTCGTTTTTAACATTCCAAGCATCAATGTCAACTTGAGTTGTAGTGGTGGCTCGAGCAAAAGTCACACTAGTAGCAACGCCCAACATGTGTTTAAGTCGAAAAATAAATGAAATATGTGTTTTCCACACATGGTAATTAATACTATTCAGTTTGATTTCAAAGATCAATGTAAAAATGATTGAATAACTAACCAAGAAATTAAATGATTAAAATGAACAAAGGACAGAAAGACGAGTTAGAAACAATGAGTGAATGTCAATAAATGTTAAAATGTGATTTAACTTAATGTTAATGATGATCTGAATAGCTTAAATTAAAAACTAATTTTTTTGTTAATTCAATAAAAAATGATTAAATGATATTATATTTTGAATGTAAATATAAAACAAAGTGATAGAATGATAATCACCACTTAAATTGAACTCCAAAAAAATGATTGTAAATTTTCATTTGAAACTTTTTTAAATGTTTTTTTTTTTTTTTATCGATAATAAGTTGTATTTTATTAATATAAGAAACATTGCAATATATACGAAGCATTCAAGATTGCTTCCGAAAGACCCTAACATCCATATGTATACAATAAAGAACCAAATATGCCCTTATAAAGAGATAGGGCCAAAACATAACCTCCATACAAAAAACCTCCCTCGGGCAACTAAAGGTGACCATTACACTTCAAAAAACATATCAGTTACAACATCGCCAACCTTTGCAAAATTTCACCATCAACGAAACCTATGATCATCCATATGTAACCAGCCAAACAAAAACAGAGGGAGCGTCCACCATCCAGCCAAAACCCTATTATAAACGAAAGGAAACAAGCATCCATTACTTCCCGTGGGGTTAGCCGTAAAAAACACAATCCGTCATCAAATTAAATTGCCTTGTCTTCTCCCACGCCATCTCTGCATCGAAGAGAATGTCTTCTCTTAGGGAAGACAGTCACCACCTGCACAACCCGCCTTTCAGCCAAAAACCTTTCAATGCCCTGTGTCAGGCAAATCCAACCAGCTCTTCTAGCGGCCAAATATCTATCTCTGTCAACCCTTTTCGGCCAACGAACAAAAGGGAAGATGCCAACCTCCACGCCTTCCTCTTCGTCAAAGAAGCATTCACTATAATTAAAAGCCCAACCGGAATGCACCCACTCCAACAACGAATCCAACCTTGCAATCAGCTCCTCCTCAAACAGCGCCCTCATTACCCAAGCCACACAATTTTCATGTCCGCCCTCATTTAAACGTTAGTGATAATTATAATAAAATGAAACTAACTATTGTTTTTTTGTTTTTAAACTAACAATGATATGAAAAGTATTTTAAACTAAAAATAATGCAATGTTCATAAAAAACCAATGATATTATTATTAAATAATAATCAATGCGAATTGTTAAAATATCAAAACAACATAATTAAAATAATTTATGTAACTGAATTTAAATCAGTCAATACTACATTAAAAAAACATTCAAACTAGAATCTAAATTAAAAGACGAAACTTAGCAAAAAACTGATTCTAAACTAAGAATGGCAGAGAATTTCTCAGAAACAAGAATGGCTACTCGGGAATGACTGCTATGCAACACGCAATGACTGGGAAATAATGCAGTTTCAAAGGTAGGATAAGACTAAATTAAATGCAGGATAAGACAGAGACCAACAAGGGGACTTAATGCAAGAAGATAGTGAAAAAAGCAGAGGATGGAAGAGACGTTACTAGTCAAAGCAATGAATTAAAAACGCAGTCAAAGGGAGTTCCGCAAGTAAAATGCTAGTTACACAGCATGCAGGCTCACGCAAAGGAGAAAAAAAAGAAAAGTAAAATGACTAGTTCATGAATATGTTACGCAAGCTGAGGTATAGGTTAACCAGAAATAAGAGTTGGCAAAACAAAACTGAAATTTCAAGGGGAATTGGAACGAATACAGCACCAAAGGCTAGAGACGCGCAAGGGGAGAGGGGGGCCGCATGAAGGGAGTAGTGAGGTGTGGAATAAAGCTGTGCAAGGCAAAGGCAGCCAAAAGTTGCACAGAGAGCTGGAACACCAAAAACTTGCACAACACCAAACCGGTTGGGAGGGCAGCCAAAACTTGTGCAGATGAGATATAAGCAAAACAGTGAAATTGCAATGCCAAATGAGAGATGAGAAATATTATTATATTAATATACAAAAAAATTGTAGAAAAAGCTTAAACAAAACAGAGAAATGAAAAACTGGTGAACACAATCGGAATAAATAAGCACAAAAATATAAATTCTGCAGCAACACAGACAGATTTAATTTTCAGATGAAGATATTAAATATAGATCCTACAGCAACACAATCAAATAAATGCAAATATAAAATACTGATTTCTATAATCCTGCAAATAAAACTTATTAATATATTGATTACAATGAAACCTGCAGTGAGAAACATGAGAGAAAAGAAGATAAACTTTGCAGTTGCCCAATAGAGGTTATCAAAACGAAATGCAGATTGAAATGGGTTTAACGGTAAACCAACAAAACCAAAAAATTAAAAAAAATCAAACACAACTCTCTGGCGGCAAGCCGACCAAAGAGGGTTAGAGAAAACAATAATACAAATCTGCAACACAAGAGTTAGTAAATGAAGCTCAAGTTTCTCGATCAAACAAGAGTCTCTAATAAGATGTGCTCCAAACAATGGTCACTTTCAACACTCACTCAAACAAAGAGTAGTAACCCAAGCTCTGATACCATGTAAAGAAAATAACAAGAGCAAGGAAATGAAAGTAATCTAAGAGAGATAAATAAAGAAGATGTTACCATAAAAAAAACATGAACTAGGAGCAAACACCCAAAAGCCAAGACAAGAAGATTTTGAAAGGGAAAAAGCAAAGATAAACCCCTTGTGATATTATGAATATGGCAAAGTCTAAGAGAGAGAGAGAGAGAGAGCTCATTTACAATAACTTCATAGAGAGAAAATGAGAGAGGAGAAAATCTCTTTTCTAGAGATGAGGAGAAGAGTTACTAAGTAACTCACCAATCTATGAATTTCATCATCCATAATAAGTGTGTGCAAAGTGTCAAGATCCTCCTAAGGAGGATGAGCTAATTTCCTTAATAAAAGAAATACAAGAAATGACATGTCCTCCCACATGGAGGAAAAATTTCATAAAATCTCCTAATTAAATAAGAGAAGGATACTTTGGTTTATCCTCAAATAAATAAATAAATACAACCAAGGAAAGATTAACTATCCTAACACAAACGAATTACTAATAAGTAATAAGAATTGAACACATTTGAAAAGAAATAAAACCACAAGACAATATAAAGGCAAAATCAAATGACTGAATTAAGCATCTTTCTTGTTTTGCATGTTAGACCCTGTGAATTGGGAATGTGTTTAGTTACATGTTAAGTGAACAGAGAATAATGTCAGTCAGAGGATATAAAAAAATTCAGCAGGTCATATTATATATGAGTTGCAAGGTTTGTAAATCTGAAAAACTACTCACTTGAAGACCTATGTTAGTAATTTGATTTGATATTTACAAATTAATGAAAGTCAGTACACAAAAGAAAACATAATGAATACAATCACTGAAAAACTGAATAAAGGATAATTTAGAACAATACAAGAACAGGTGCTGTAAAGAGCCTCCATATAAATTATATGCATCTGGCAGGCAACTGAGGAGGATTTTATTTCTGGGAATCCAGGTCTCCAGGTGTTCCTGAATCCAGAAACTTTTCCTCCTCAGTGCTGCCATCAACCTCCAAGCCAGCTATCAGTCCCATACTTGATGTTCTAGAGGAGCTTGGGAGAACAGGAACTGGTCTCTGTTCAGTTATTGGAACAGAACTGCCAGCTCTAGACATTTCTGACACAGGCAAAGTAGGTACTGAGCCTGAGGCATTGGAAACTTGAACTTCCTGAGCAGATGCACCAACAGAAGTTGCCACAGCTGATGGTTGTGAATTCTGAGCGGGACCTGGAGATGTGGCTGAAGCCTTTTTGCTTGTAGAATTTGCTGCAGGCTGTGAAACAGAATTTGTTTGCTGCTGCTGGCTTTTTTGTGGTGGAGATTTTGGTCGAAGACTTTCTATCTCAGGTGAGGTTCCAACAAGGTGAGGAGCATCAGGAGGTGGGTTACGACCAGCTCCACCTTGCCAAACTTTCCCATCTTTATCTAAAAAGTTTTTGATGTAGCCCTGAAAGAGGATTGCAATCTTATTACATGCAAGAACCTTGTGGAATCTTTGTTCCACAAAATACCCATTAAACACTATCACGAGAGTTTTTCATCACAGCTTCCAATCACAGAAGTAAATAAACAAATCAATCTTAAATATCGCACAAAATTCATTATATTCATTAGTTTATAAACCACAGTCTGTATACATAATCATTTATAAACAACATATGTTTGTCCCAATATGTCAGGACACAACCCATTCCTATGGAAGATTTAAGTTGGAGCATATAAGAATACGGCTGAATATAGTAGACATAAACGATCTAAGTTATTTACAGATATGCCAAAAATGAGAAAGCCTTCTAGCTTTTCAATTAGAAATGCCATTAGACCCTTGATTGAAATATATATTCCATATTGCACCATACAATGGGATAAATTTAGTATGTGTCAAACTATTGTTTCTCTGTCCTCTCTATATATAGCTGTCTGACAAATGTTATCACATGACAAATTGCAGAACCAAGAAGAGTGAGGGTGAAACCCTTATTGATTTAATATCGGTTCCACGGCTGTGTCAAAAGAGCCGATAGATAAGGCCACTAATGGTTGGAATTGAAGATGTATAAAATACAAGTGAAGCAGAATATCAATCAAAGAGACTAGAGAAGCAAGAGTCCATGGTGAGTAGAGGAAGAAGCAAAGCCTGCTCCCAGGGTGCCAACTATGTCTGAGGAGGATATGTGATGCTAACTTCAAGAAAAAAGAAAAAATCATCCTCTAAAGGACTCAAAAAAGCCATACCAAATTTGAAAGAAAGCAATTATAGAAATAAGGCAAGAGAAAGAAATATAAAATGCCCACAAATATCCAAAAGTAAGTCAACAGGGCTACAAATCTACAGTAATTGCAATAAAAGTAACAGGGATAACCCAAATTTAGGGAAGTATGATATAAGAAAGACAACCATGAGATCACAAAATCAGAAAGTAAGACACTGTCCAACAGAGGAAAGAAGCAACAAACACACACTAGTCAAAGAGAGCAACAAGAATGAGCACATTAGAAGTAGAACAAACAAGATTGGTGACCTATTTGTCATTACTAAAAAGGTATAAAGGTCAGGAAGAAAAAAGAACAAACAGTTCTTAAAGAAAAGATGGAATTAAGCATGCATGAGTAATAGAAGAAAAATTAATCAAGACATAAAAAATGTTACCAGAGTAGAAAGTCACAAGCAATATTGTGGAACAGTTGTAATTTGGAACAGTGCACTCCATTTCAAGACTACTAGCAGATATGTCCCATTGTCATGCACCATATAAAGCATCATATAATGTGCATCATAAATGAAGACCAAGTCATTCCCCATTGAAAAAAACACCTTTCGCCTATTTTATCAAAATATTATTTTTGCACTATTGTCCTCCATTTGATATTATCTTTAAAAGTCTGTCTTATGTCCACCCATAAGCAAATTTGTATCATCATATCTTAAATTAGTTCTAACCTCCATCAATTCCATATCCATCATAATTATCAGCGGTTAGTTCATAAAAAGTTCAAAGAGAAACGTAAATTTCCTAAGCAATCTTGCAGTGCCAGAAATGCACTTACAAAAGTAAAACGGTAAATGCCATAGATATATACAATGTCACTCAAAATTTGAATAACTAAACATTAAAATTAACAGAAACATACCTCTGAATTGAAATTTGAAGATGAAAGCTCCTTGCCAACTGTAAGCCAACCTGCCCGTATATTATGGTCCTCACCAAAAAGCTCTAAGCGTCGGCGACCAAGGGCAAAGTGTTCAATTATACGATATAGATCCTCAGGCTTTGTAGTTGATCCTGAATTTTACACAAAAATACATCATTAAAGTTCTATGAAAAGTATGTTAAACAGAGTAAGAGAAAAATAAATTATATACATCAACTAGTTAGACCAAAACCATGTAATTCCTTACAACATTAATTAATAGCTTTTCAAAATTATTTAATGTTTGTAAACAACATTCTAAATGGAACCCATAAAAAAATTTAAATTGTCTTTAGCCCAAACTCAAAACTTTCCATCAAATAGCATTTCACTACTGCTTATGGGAGCTATATGTTTCAGATAACCAACTCTCTTAGCTTCCAGGTTGGAATTCTGTTCTATGGAATTAGACACTAACTAAATGCTTATACACATAATTGAATGTTAAACAATGCATTTGTGGCTGTGCGAGTATAGTGTAAGATGAAGGCAAAAGATCCATAGTTCAATTCATAATGACTAAGAAGTAATACCAACCTTGAGGCGGTTCTTCTGCAATGATTATATCTGTGTCGATGTTAGCATGAATTATGTGCCCATCGGTACTCCGACGAACAGTTCCCTTTATGCCCATCAAACAATGCTCCTGCAGTGTTCTATATAAGCTAATCTAGCTGAGCAGGGTATCACTAACGCAGTTTTTTGAAAAAACATATAGATCAAAGAACAGATCAGATATAAATAAATTTCATTCCACCAACTAAAAGAAGCAAGTTATTTTCAGTAATTCAATGAATAATGTTTACTAACATTTTCATAGTCAGTAACTTAGAAACATAAGGCTTCAGGTTACATACCTTTGAGTGCTGAAATAATGTGTGTGAATCATGACGTAAGCCTGGAGATGGATTGGCCTTATTTGTCTTGACCCAACAAATATCTTCACATCTCCGAAATCCCCACTAACAATGGATATCAAAACTGTCAAGTTATATTTGTAGCTCAAATAGAATTGCCATCTAAAACTGTTATTTACAGGAAATGCGTGGAATATATCAGCTAACTACATGGTGAAGGAAAAAACATTGTCCTAATCTTCTGCCACTGTCATCACAAGTCCACCTAGTATGCACAAATCAACAGCTGATCAATTCCAAGACTAAAAGAAACTAATGTCCATGATTAAGTGGATACAAATACAATGCATTTGAATGAACATTTCCAGCATTGGAAAAACAAAAACAAGGGACATATCAGCAAAAATCGAGATACACATAATCACGAATCAAGAATTTTTCATAGCATAAACAGTTTTATAATATTGTATGATATATTATTGAAATAAATGTAGGAAACAATTTCTAGAGCAATTTATAGTGTATAGTACCATAGTTGGAAAACTCGCCAAGGCCTGAAAACAAAATTTGGGAAAAACTTGGCTAGTTTTCGGTAAAAACTCAGCAAAAAACTCGGGAACTTAAAAAATTGCTTAAATTTAATTAGAAATGCATTTCTTTTGTAAAATTCAATGAGAAAATGCTTTCATTGAGTCAATAAATGAGAACACAAAAGAAACAAGCTTAGTCTAGATATATTTAAACACAAAGTGGATACAAAATCTCATTCTCGTAAAGAACGCTGATGGTTGGAAGCAAAATAGTAAATAATTTATGTAAAACTAAAAGTAAATACATCATTACAATTACATCTTCCTCTTCCCAGCTCTAGTAAAAACTAAGGGAGAGGTAGAACTAGAGGGTCTAGTACTAGAAGTCTGCATTGGGCATGACTGTGCCTCCTCACTCGGTATGTCTGACTTAGTCTGTGGCTCGTCCTCCATCCTGGATGTAGCTTTGCCTCTAGCTTCTCACGCACAAGCAATGACTACTAATTCAACTCAATGTCATCTAGTGTGAAACCAAATCCACCCCCCTCCTCCATAGCCTGCCTCTCCAAATCATTGATGTCATCCTCTTCAAAGACCACCTCAAATCCACTTCAAATCCACCTCAGATCTGCTTCAAATCGATATAAATCAGTTTGCAAGTGTTTGGAAGACTATTTCCCCCCTCTCAGCAAAATACAAGTGAAGAAATGAGAAATGAAAATAATTTGGGTCGTTTTTTACCTTTATGTGTTGTTATAAAACTATGACTGAGTTTTTAACAAAAACTCGCCGAGTGCAAAATCTCAGCAAGTACTCCGCGAGTTTTTGCCAAAAATTCAGCGAGTCTTTGGTGCCAATAAAAGTTGTAAGAACTTGCCAGGCCAGAAAACTTGGCTAGTTTTTGCAACTCGGAGAGTACTCTGTCAATTGTACATCTATGCTGTATACAGTATATGTTGTTGCTCATCACCATCCAACTCAAAACTTGGGACCCCTGAATACACAGGACATCTTGTTCTATCTCAATCAACAATTCTCTTTGAATATAGGCATGCTTTTCCATTTGGATAAGTCAGCATGTATCGGTTGTTGGTACATCATATTGGTGCTCAAAAACACAGGTCCAGTTTGTCATCATGCAAATGATATCAGCTCATCAACAAACTGTGGAAGGATAATGGCCAACTCTACAAGAGTGGATTTATTTTTCCTACACTTTGAGTTCAACTTAGACTTATGAGGATGTTCCTAGGGGTGAGCCTTAATAGGCACTGTAATCAAATAAAAGGGACAACCAAGCCCCATTGTAATCTTAACACTAAATACTATCACTAGATTAAGAGAAACTTGTAGTGTATAACCCCTATATTGCTGATATGACTGTGCAAGCATGACACACAAAATATAGATACCAACTGTTCCCTCGAGAATAATTCCCTAGTTACATCAACAGTCATTGGGTGTAGTCAAAGTACTACCTAAACTAACTACTGATTATGATGTTTGATTTTAAAAAATTTAAGATTGAACAGGTAGGAAAAGAGACAGTGTCTATCCATTGCGCTACAAAATCACAAACAGCAAGAAAGAAAACCATGGAGGAAGCATAGACGAAGAGATCTGGGCATATCCCACCAAAGCACAAACACTAAATAGAGAGCATACTTAGTAATCCTCATTGAACTGAATGCATCCATTTGAAACATGCAAAAGGCCATTACAAAACTTGCACTATTTGCTATGTTGTTACATTCACCAATTTCATGTTACAATTGTACCAACAAATGTGGCAAGGGAGAATCTTTTCAAGCGTCAAAGACTTTCCTAGAAAACTAAAAATAATGATAAAGACATTCTCTGCACAATACATATACATGCATCTTATTCATTTACATGTTCCAAGAATCCATAGTCAACCTGCAACTAGATATAGTGTGAGTCAAAACCATAGACAATTTTCCACACCTTTGAAGCCTTCAATGACCACCAATAAGCACTAACCACTTTAAAATGGCACAAAAAACACCACTTAACACCAGCAAGGTGTCAAACCCTAATTTTTGCACTATAGCATGTCGAAATTCTGCAGCCTAAGACAAATCACGCCAAAATGAGTGTGCTACAAATGGATGAAGGATGAGCTGCAATATATTTCTGATTGTTGAGAAGAGAGATGCCATAGTCATGAGTATGTAGGATGGGTGGAGGATGAGACAACATGCTATTGGAGCCAAACCATTATATAATTTGCATTCTGTAATTTATCAGGACATAAAGAACACTTAAAACTAATTCTGTGCCAAAAGGGTTTAAAGAGACATTTCGCTTTAAAACTCAGACCCCCAACAAGAGTTGTCGTCAAGGGTTGGACCGCGGGCTTGACTCCTACTGCATGCCTATTGGATTCCAAAAACTAACAGAAGCTAAATTCCCCACATTAATTGGCCTTTTCCTGATAATTTTCCGAGTGTTGGGAATAAAATCCAGACATACTATGAATTTCCCCACTCTGGATAGCATTTGCTTGAAAAAATTTCTAAGTGTTGGAATTATCCAGACATGGGTTGATTTTCCCCCAACTGGAATCTAGAGACAAAGGATGAAAATGAAGAGTCCAGACATGAGGCGAATTTCCCTTTGGTTTTATATTTAGCCAAATTTTGGGAAGCGAAGTGTGAGTTTGTCCAGACCCAAGTCATTTTTCCCTTTGAGGATGAGTATGGAAGTGAAATTTTTGTAAGTGTGGAATTCATCCATCCACACATGGGTCATTTTTCCTCAAGAGTGATTATTGAAATTGAAAATTTTTCTAAATATGGAAGACAATTATCCGGACATAGGTCATTTTTCCCCTTGGAGATGACTAAGAATGTGAAAAAATTTCGAAGTATGGGATTGAATTTATCCCTACATGGGTCGTTTTTCCCTTTGAGGGCCATTTTTGTTAAATGAAAAAGTCAAGTTTCGAGATTATATTAGTCCCTATGAGGATCGATTCTTCCTTCTATGGACAAGGAAGATTATTTAAATGGGGACAAGGCAAATTTGAAGGAATATGGAGTCCATAAGCTGGTCGATTTTCCCTTGGTGAAATAAAATAAAAATTAATTAAATAAAAGGGAAAATAATATAATAAAGTTCTACAAGCTTCTAGAAGACAAAAGGTTTTATCCCACATTGCTTGTGTGAGTAAAAAGCAAAGTCAAAACCATTTTAAAAGGGAGAAGCTACAACTGTGTAAAAACAAAGGATTTGCTAAGTAGTCAAAGCTGAAAGAAGAAAGCGCCAGCTATTTTAGAAATTTTTGCAAGTATCCAAATTTGTCCAAGATCCATGGTGAAGCATCAAAGTGTGATATCCCCTAGTTTGATACCAAAATTAACAATAATAATATTTTTATAAAATAAAAATATGCTAATTAAATAAATTGATCATCAATATTATTGTCAGTGAATATATCAATTATACATATATATTATTATTGATTAAATTCACAAAGAAGTAATTACAATATTAATTACATTAATTACAAAATAAACAATAGCCATGAATGAATTAAAAACATTTAATGGAATAAATACAACCATACCCGGTAATGAGGGTTGACGGTGAAAGACCTATGGTTCAAACGATAGAAAAACAATAACAATCTGATCGTCGATTATGTATTGACTTATCAACGTTGAGAACGAATTAATAAATGACTCCAATTCATAAGAACCGAATCGCTATGTAATTGGCTGTATAAAGACTAAACAAAGCAAAGATTATCATTAACAAATGATGTAGCTATGCGATTATTAAGAGACGGTATTATTGATTGGATGCAATCCTTCACAACCGACTCTTCACACGGGTATAAGATTGTCTTCCCAAACATATATTGAGATATCACAAGAAGCATACAACAACTGTCATACATCGCACATCATAATCCATATTGCCAAACATATACCGAAGAGCATTCAATATTCAGATCAATATGCAGTCAAAGGCAATATCATACAAACAGATTGTAATCGTAGTATACATATCGCAAAGGATATTCATATATTGCGGAAGAAGATTGAATAAAATATATTTTTTCCTTATGCAGCGCTCAAGTGAGCGAACGGTGCAAGCAATTCTATTCCATAACTAAGACTGCATCATCCAGAAGCGCATTCTCTAAAGTACAGTTCAGAGACGACTTCATTATCAGAATATCAGTGCAGGTAAAGAAAGGCATATCAGACAACCTATATATATACGAATAACAGTGATATCAGGAATATAGATATAAATATATATATACATATATATGAACTTACATATATCCAACATTTATATATAGATTAATAAAAAATAAATCACAAGTATATATATGAACTAATATATATAGTGCATAATATTAATGAATCAGAAATATATATAGATTAAGATATATACTGTTATATATATAAATAATAGTCAGAAATATAGGGGCTAATATATAGAACATTTGTATATGTATATTGTTAAGATTTTAATAAATATATATATATATATATGGTTAAATTAATATCACTAATATTATGGAGGAAGAATAAGAGATTATAAATATAATTGATACTTTCCAAGGAGGAGGTATTAGTCTATATTATCTGGTAAGGAATTAGGATAGTTAGGAATCCCAAACATAATATAAAATTGATCTCTGTTACTGCTTCAAATACGAGAATGGAAGGCAGAGGCTACCAAAGAGGGACAGTCTAAATCCAATAGGGTAGCTTCCAAGATAGGGTAGGGACCAGCCCCCTCTTTAACCTTGAGAGCTTGAGCTCGAGATAGGTTAAAGGCTGAGTCTGTAAACTTTGAGGGAGTCTATCAATGGTCTCTAAGCGCTTTGGTTTGCCTCCAGTGTCTTCTCCCTTCTCAAGGATTGGAGTAATAATAAGGTCAGTCTTGTAACATGGATTGGAAATAGCCAAATTCTTAATTCATTATTTGTTCTTCTCCAAATATCAATGTTAAATTATTTGGGGACATTACACAAAGGAGGAATTTATGGGTTTTATGATTGATTTGAGAGTAAAAGATGGGCTACAAGTGATGTATCTGCAGACCAAAGTCTGAAGTATACCAAGGAGGTGTGATTTTTCTTGCAAAATTATGAGAAATTCAAAATTGTCCAGACCTACCCAAGGATGACTGCAGATTAAAGAGGAGTTATTTCTAAATGTTTCAAGACAAATCTGAAGTTGAAAAGAGGCTAAAAATATCAATTTTCAGAACAAAGTATGAGGATTTCCAACAGCAGGGGTGATTTTTTGAAAAATCATATAAAATCATTGAGGCCCCAAAACCTCCAACACTTGTTTGCAGACTAATCTCCATTTCAAAACGCATCTTTTGCAACCAATTTGAGGCATCCAGGGGCTGGAGTAAGAGAGTTATGAGAAAAAAGTCTGAGAACTAGAACTGAAAATTGATTTGTCCACTTAATTCTGAGTGAGTTCCATGAGAACAATCTGATCTTTAATCTGTTGCAGACTTTGTGGCAGCATTTTGGAAGTCATTTTCAGCCATCAGAAATCTGATACAGCATATGTCCTGACTTAAATCTGAAAATATCTGAAATAGGGGCGATTTTTGGGGAAATATCTCATAATTCACTAACTTAACCAATCTTCAAGATGTCTGTTGCTGAGTCTTTGGGAGGTATTTTTGTGCAAGGATCAACAAGTTTAAAGACTAAATTCATTCCGAGAGGGTAATTTTCAGACTTGTTCTCAGAAAGTCTAAGTTTGTCATTATGGAGAAAGATGGATTTTGACCATGGTTCATTGGCACTTTGATTCATAATTTGCATATAAATCTATGGATCATGATGTGTGATGGACTTAAGGGGATGTTAGGACTGATTTTATATTGTCTTCAGACTTCCTATGAGCTGTCCTCATAAAAATCACCAAGTCTTTAGGGTCTGATTTTATCATTCTAATGGTTAAGTATTGATCAAATTTTGTCTTAGGATTCTTATTGTTGTTGCATATAGCCACGATCAGATAAATTCATATTACCAATGCATATATCAATTAGAGAAATACATAATACTAAAGCATATAGCATCGACCAGATTAAAGAGACATATGTATGTGTATATATATATATATATATACGATTTTTATCATGCTCTATATTCTCTTTATGATCGAATATGAAACAAACCCGATTACTAATTGGAATCGGTATCAACCCGATAACTAATGAATCGTAATTGGTATTGACTCGGTGTCAAACCCGATAATGAGTTTCAAAGCTTTGTATTACCAAAGGGTGTAACGATTAGTCACGCCTATGATAGGTCTGACTCCTCAAGGAGTCACGTCTATCATAGACGTGACTGATCACATTACCATGCACATATTTATATTGCTCAGACTGTTCAATACAAGTACAGAAATTGATAAGTACAAAGTATATTGAACAGCGACAGATATATATATATTTCTTCATTACTATTTGATCATAGTCGAATTACAAGTTCATTTCAATTACATACATTCAGTTCTTCTACTCCTGTAAATAAACATTGAAATTGTTATAATCAAGATTTATATATATAATTCGCATTCCATATATATATGAAAGAATAAATTGAAATCTGAATAAGAAGTTTGTCTTGAATTAACATGGTATCAGAGCACATAGACGTGACTGATCACATTACCATGCACATATTTATATTGCTCAGACTGTTCAATACAAGTACAGAAATTGATAAGTACAAAGTATATTGAACAGCGACAGATATATATATATTTCTTCATTACTATTTGATCATAGTCGAATTACAAGTTCATTTCAATTACATACATTCAGTTCTTCTACTCCTGTAAATAAACATTGAAATTGTTATAATCAAGATTTATATATATAATTCGCATTCCATATATATATGAAAGAATAAATTGAAATCTGAATAAGAAGTTTGTCTTGAATTAACATGGTATCAGAGCACTGGTAAAGGAAGATCCAAGAAGCTCTCAAACTTGAGAAATTCAATATCAATTATTATATATCACATTTCCATGGCAAGCACTATCAGATCTGAGGATAGGCTTGAAGGAGGAAACAATTTCTCATTATGGAAATTCAGAATTAAAATGATTCTAAGAGAAAATAAAGTCGAGTCATTCATAAAAGAGGAGAAAGAAGAGCCAGAGAATTCCATTTGGATTGAAAGAAATGAAAAAGTTATGAAGATCATAGTTGATGGCGTTAGAGATCATATAGTACCAATCTTGACAAAATATGAGACTGCCCATCATATGTTTAAATCACTTGAAAGCACATGTGAGATAAGCAATGCTAGTAGAACCCTACCCTAAAGAGGGAAATTAATCATATAAGTATGAACAAAGGAGAATCCATCAATGCATACTTTACGAGAATATCCGCTCTAAGGGATGAATTGTCGACACTTGGATATGTAATTCAGAGCAAAGAACTGACACTCATTGCACTAGATGGCCTACCAAACACTTGGGAGAATTTTGTTCAAGGCATTAGTGCAAGGTCTAACTATCCAAACTTCGATCGACTAAGGTCAGATTGTCTTCAGGAAGAGTCAAGACAAAACAAGAAACATTTTAAAAAGAGGAAGGACCATCATGAAAAGGGTTCATCTAAGAAAGATGTTTCTCACATTCAATGTTTCAGATGTGATCAATAAGGGCATTATGCAGCTAGATGTCCAGATAGAATTAAACAAGCTACATTTGCCAAAGTGAAAAGAAATAAAAAGGAGCATGATTCAGAGAAACATATATTCTACTCTGCTCTCTCTAATCAAGTATCCAACAAATCTAATACTTGGATCATAGACAGTGGGTCATCAAGACACATCATTAGGTATAGAAAACTATTGGACTCTATGGTAGAAGAAATTGATAAGGAGGTACCCATTGGAGACGACTCTGCACATCCAATAAAAGGTGTTGGGACCTGCACCATTAAGTTGAAGTCAAACATGTCTATCCAACTCACCGGAGTTCTTTTCGTTCCAAGCATCAAAAGGAACCTAGTCTCCATATCTATACTTGAGGATAATGGGTATAGACTAACCTTCATGGATAGCAAGGTGTTGGCATGGCCAAAGAATTCTTCTATCAAGAAAGCTATAACCATAGGGCATAGAAAAGGCTACTTCTATGAGGTATGTACTGAACCTAATCTTGCCCTAATTCATGAAATTGCAGACTAATGAGATATGGCATATAAGATTAGGACATTTAAACTTTTGTGCCTTATCTTCCATGGAAAAGTTAGTCACTGGCTTACCTAAGTTAAAGCAATATAATTCATGTAAATGTAAGGGGTGTGCCCTAGGCAAAAATACTAAGGGTTCTTTTCAAAGTAGTTCTAGTAAAACAAGTAATATCTTAAAACTAGTTCACTCAGACTTATGTGGACCCATGTCTGCACCTTCAGTGGGAGTGTTTCTATATTATGTGATATTTGTTGATGTCTTCTCCAGAAAAAACCTGGATCTACTTCCTCAAATGTAAAGAATCAGAAGAGATCCTCAGGAAATTTAAGAAATTCAAATCCTTCTCTGAAATCACCTCTGGGAAGAAAATAAAAACCCTAAGAACTGATAATAGGAGGGAATACACCTCTGACATTTTTAGAGAATTTTGCAAAGAAGCTGGGATTAAGAGGGAATTCACTGTTCCTTACAACCCTCAACAAAATGGGGTTGCTAAGAGGAAAAAAGAACTATTGTAGAAGCAGCTAAAGCCATGCTCCTTGATCAAAATTTAGAAACCTATATTTTGGCAGAAGCCTCCAACACTGTTGTATACATACAAAATAGATGTCCTCACTCCCATATTGAAGACAAAACTCATGAAGAAGTTTTCATAGGTATAAAGTCAGATCTCACTCACTTAAGGATATTCGGATGCCTTGTTTATTTTCATGTACCTAAAGAGAAAAGAACAAAACTAGAACCTTCTGGAAGAAAAGGAATCCTTGTTGGGTATAGTGAAACTTCTAAAGCCTATAGAGTATTTGTACCTTGGACATAGCAATATTAAACTCAGTAGAGATGTAATATTTAGAAATTCTATTGAGTCTGAAAGTAATACTCCACCTTCAAACCTAGAAGAGGATCTTGCTCCTAAGTTTCAGAGGGATTATCCTGAAGAGGATGAAAATGAAGTACAAAACTCACCTCAAGAGAATCATAAGAAAAGACCACTTTGGGCCACCAAAACAATGGAAGAAGCAAAGAACTTTGCAACTCCTTCAGGGACCTTTAGAGAAAGTAAAAGACCCAAAAGATTTTCCAGCTATGTGGCTTTAATGAATGATCTCTCTAAACCTTCTAATGCATCAGAAGCCCTCAAACACCAAGTATGGAAGGATGCCATGACAAAAGAATACCAATCCATCTTAAAAAATGATGTCCGGGAAATTGTTTCGTGGCCAAAGGAAAAATCTATTGTTTCATCCAAGTGGCTATTTAAAATCAAGTATGCTGCAGATGGCAGTATAGAGAAATATAAAGCCAGATTTGTGGTCAAAGGTTTCTCACAGAAAGAAGGAATTGATTATGAGGAAACTTTTGCACCTGTTGCCAGATATACCTCTATCAGAGCAGTTTTAGCCATCGCAACAGCCAAAAGATGGAAAGTTCATCAGATGGATGTAAAGACTGCATTCCTAAATGGGAAAATAGAGGAAGAAGTCTACTTAGAGCAACCAGAAGGATTTGAGATTCACACTGCAGAATCTCATGTGAGCAGATTGAAGAAAGCTCTCTATGGACTTAAACAGGCCCCAGGGCATGGTATGAGAGAATTGATAGCTATCTCATGGAATTGGAATTTTCTAAGAATGATGTAGATCCAAATCTATACTTCAAGCAAAGCAAAGGTGATATGTTAATATTAATTGTAAGTTGATGATTTGTTGATTACAGGAGAAGATCACCTTATTGATCAATATAAAAAAGACCTTGCTAAAGAGTTTGAAATGAAAGATTTAGGCCGTCTACATTACTTCCTTGGATTGGAAGTTTGGCAAAACTCAGACAGCATTGTGCTTAATCAAGGAAAGTAGACCTTGGACATATTGAAGAGATTTGGTATGATGAACTGTAGACCCATATGGGTCTTCTCCCATGGAAACAAACCTTCATAAACTAAAGGAGGCAGCAGCAGATTCTCCGTTTGCAGATCCTACCCTCTACAGGCAGATAATTGGATCCTTGATGTACCTGGCTAATACTAGACCGGATATCTGTTATGCACTAAATGCCTTGAGTCATTTTATGTGTGAGCCTAAGGAGATACATCTTATGGCTATGAAGCATATTATGACATACCTTCAAGGAACTCTAAATTATGGACTCAATTATGAGAAAGTTGACTTGAATCTACATGGATTCACAGATTCTGATTGGGCTAGAAGTGTAACTGATAGAAAAATTACCTTTGGTTGCTACTTCAGTTTGGGATCTGCCATGATATCTTGGATGTGCAGGAAACAGTCTTCAGTGGCTCAGAGTTCTACAGAGGTCAAATACATTGCAGCCTCTATGGCAGCAAGAGAAGAAGTATGGCTCAGGAAACTGCTTGTGGGATTATTCGGTAAGCCCCTGAAACCTACAGTCATCCATTGTGATAATCAGAGTTGCATAAAACTTTTTGTGAATTTGGTATTTCATGATAGATCCAAGCATATAGAGATTCCTTATCATTATGTGAGAGACATGGTGGATAGGAATGTGATTCAGTTGGAGTATATCAGTACAAGAGATCAGACATCAAATATACTCACCAAGCCACTTGCCAGAGTGAAAGTTGAATACTTCGGGAAAGGTCTTGATATGATTGAATTGTAATTTGCATTACAATCTTTACTGATATATATAAATATATAAGATGTTTAATGTGTAAACTTCTTTTGTCATATGTGTTGATATATGACTTTATGGGCTCTACTCCCTGTGTTCATCTCTAAAAGGTGACAATCTTTTGGAAATGAACACTTGTATTCAAACATTATAAGATGACGATCTTGCAATGTTGATATCATGTTGACTTGATATCATTCATGGATGTGCCATGATCTGTTATGGTAGACATTATGTGACGTAATGTCAGAGCACATACCATAGCTAGGATGTATAAGGAGAATGTGATATTCTCAAGCATATCATCCTTTAAGTGTCACGAGTTATGTGATACTTATCATCCCCTGTTATGTGATGTTTATCTTCACGAGATATGTGAAACTTCTTATCACAAGTTATGTGATATACTTAGTGCCACGAGTTATGTGACACCTCACAAGTTATGTGATACTTATCATCACATGTTATGTGATGCTTGTCTTCACGAGATATATAAGACTTCTTATCACAAGAAATGTGATATATATGATTTTATCTTCCCTAGCTAAGAGGGAGTGTTGTTGCATATAGCCACGATCAAATAAATGCATATATCAATTGGAAAAATTCATAATACTAAAGCATATATCATCGATCAGATCAAAGAGACATATATATATATATATAATGATAATTATTATTATCATGCTCTATATTCTCTTTATGATCGAATATGAAACAAACCCGATTACTAATTGGAATCGGTATCAACCCGATAACTAATGAATCATAATTGGTATTGAATCGGTGTCAAACCCGATAATGAGTTTCAATGCTTTGTATTACCAAAGGGTGTAACGATTAGTCGCGCCTATGATGGGCGTGACTCCTCAAGGAGTCATGTCTATCATAGACGTGACTGATCACATTACCATGCACATATTTATATTGCTCGGACTATTCAATACAAGTACAGAAATTGATAAGTACAAAGTATATTGAACAACGACACACACACACACACACACACACACACACACATATATATATATATATATATATTTCTTCATTACAATTTGATCATAGTCGAGTTACAAGTTCATTTCAATTACATACATTCAGTTCTTCTACTCTTGCAAATAAACATTAACATTGTTAGAATAAAGATTTATACATATAATCAGCATTGCATATATATATGTTAGAATAAATTGAAATCTGAATAAGAAGTTTGCCTTGAATTAACACTTATCCAAACGCTTATTCAATTTACAACCTTCCTTGGATAGAATTACTAAATTATGGCATGGAATTCATAGGTTATTTCAAGGATCTAGAGGTCTGACTTATCATTTTTTTTTCAAGTCCTTTAATACCATACTGACTTTGAGCTTTGTGCCAAGAATCATGTGCAGGTCAAAGGCAAGGATGGTTGCAAGGAAGTGAACAAAGGAAGGTGCAAGAAAAGTTCAAGCTCAAGGCCAAGGATTGCAATGACAAAAGACTAACCTAAAGCAATCGAGTTCAAAGGACAACACTTCAAGATGATGCACTTCAAAGCTAGGACAAAGGAAAGAAAATTCAAGGATCAAGCTGAAGGAATTATCTCAAGCCTTCATCAAGAAAAGAAATGGGACGAGTCCAAATTTTATGGAATCCATGGACAAGTTCAAAGATCCAATTCATGGACATTCATGTGTCCCTATGCAAGTCAACTTTCACTTGATTAAATACTTGAAGAATAAGGACTATCTTACAAGGAGATCTTGTCCCTATTAACATCAATTTTCCATAAGGATCAAACACGTACACCAAGGAATGTTCGAGGATGATTCTAACACCAAAGTTAACATAAGAGCATGGACAAGGACATAAGTTGTGTCACAAGGTTCGCCGAATTTCCAGCTTCAAGTTTGAAATTCAGCGAACTTGTAGAAAAATAATAAAATTCGTTAAAGTTTGTATGGAATTCGTACACTAAAATAGTAAAAGCGGCTAGGGCACAACGAAGTAGCGGTGGTCTGAAGACACATTAGGACAATGATTGACAAAAGGTATGACTAGGGCACAACGAACTTGTGGTTGTCTATAGACGTGATAATGATAGACACGTGAAGGTTCATGACTGTAGAAAAATGACGGAGGCATTTTGCATATCCGGGATGAAAAGCTCGAACAAAGGAAAACAATATTTAAGAAAATTGTTCATTTTACTTTACTTATTAATCATATGTCGTTTAAATAGAACAAAAGTTAGTAATTTTTATTATTTTTATGTTTTTAAAAAATAAATTTTAGTGTTTTTATTTTGTTTTTATATTTTTAAAATACAATTTAATATAGTTATTTTATTTTTTTTAGTTTAAAATTAAAATATATTATTTTCATTTTTTAAATATAATTTAGTGATCATTTTATTTAATTTTTTTATTTAAATCTATAATGATTGCAAACCTATTTTGATAATTTTGCACATATATTACTTATTTTTTAAAAAAATTAAATTTATATAAGGCGAATTTAATGTCGAATTTTTTTTCGAACTTTTTACCTTGCCGAACTTCATCTGAATTTTAAGGTTGCCGAACTCGAACTCGAACCTTGTGACTTAGGACATAAGGACAAGTCTGAGGTCGAGAGCGAGGAAGAATTCAAGGACAAGATTCTCATTAAGGGAATGATCCTAATGATGATCAAGTCATACAAGGAAATGGAATGAGGAACATTTAATATGCCAAGGAAGATGTTAATGTGTTCAAGGAATTGCCCCAAAGATCAAGTCCCAAGATGATGAAGACAAAGAAGAATTCTAAACAATCAAGGTGGAAATACGAAGGGTTCAAGTATTACAAAGTCAAGACATCCAAGATAAAGAAGTCCAAGAAGGATGAAGAATTCCTAAGGATAAGCAAGTGGAATTAAGATAAAGATTAAAGAGGCATACATGATCATAATGATGACATGACGGCTTCCTTGCTTCCTATTGGTCCTCAAGCCATTGAATTTCTCATTGACTCATTTTTTGGGCTTCATTTCTATTGACTATTTTTTGTTGCCATAATTAGGGTTTGTAGTGGATTAATCTAGGCCATCGATTTCAAATCAATCTTAGTTATTAATTGTAACTGGGATTCCTATATAAACTCCACCCCTCTCATTTGTAAAGTAGAACTTGATGGAGAATTGTTGCTAAGATAATGTCAAATTTGCTCTAGTTTTCATTGTTGTGTCTTGCATGGTGAATTGTTGTAATCAAGTTTGAATTATTGCATGGTGATCCACATTCCTCACTTAGCTTAGGATTTTATTTCATGTTATTTAGAAGTAGTTTAGTTGGATGAAAGAATTGTGGATGTTTACTTGCTTGACTTGAATATAAACTAGGCCACTAGCCTCTTGCTAATTGTAGGAGTGCCTTGTGTGGTGAGCTAGTGAAAGCACTTAACTTCAATTGATATCCAATCTTTAGTTTGCATCCATTGATGGGATTGAAGAGGGTAAATATTGATTTGAAAACCATTTGAGGATATCCTTAGAAGCTTGCACTAGGTGTGTGGAGTTGCTAATAAAGCTACATCTAATAGAGTCAAAATTCATCCATAACTCCTTCCATCCTAAGTTAGAAGTAGAAGTAGTTGTAGAAGATAAGTTTAAGTTTGAATTGAGGTGGAAAGGTTGAAAAATCAAACCATATTTTCATTGCACATTGTGAAGCTAAATCTTTAGAAGTGCGAGCAGTTGATATTCATTGAATGAATAGTGTAAGTCCCCTTAAGTGATTACCAGCAAATCACATCGTTTCAACTGAGAGAGTGTCCACAATAGAAGGAACCTTGAAGTCATTTCATGATCTTACTTTGCAAACTTAGCATGAGAGATGACCTTATATCAAGAGAGGATTGAATATTTAGAGTTTCATCCCGAAACATTGAGTGTTTGATTATGTATGTTGGTGTGGAACAAAACTCACATCAACACCACCCAGCAGCAACAATCTTTTGTGAGCTTTAAACGTAGACACAATTTATGATTTCTACTTCTAGTTTTCATTGATACTGAAACTTGAACTTAATATGTATTCTGAAGTTGTGGTTTCATGGAGTTTGACCTTGATATGTATTGAGCTCATTTTTATTCAAATGCTACACTTACTTTTTGGTATATGATTCTAAGTTAAATTGCTACGTTCTAATTGCTATGTATTTAACTCAAAACTTCGATTTATATATGATAGAAATCTGAAATCAGTATATGTTCTACAAATTCGGTGTATATGTGTGTGTTTTTAAGAATATTTGAAGAAATTATAAATTTTCAAATGTTTGATAAAAGTACTGATTATTTTTGGTATATGATTCTATGTTTAATTTACTATGTTCTAATTGCTATGTATTTAACTCAAAACTTCGATTTATATATGATAGAAATCTCAAATCAGTATATGTTCTACAAATTTGGTGTATATGTCTGTGTTTTAAGAATATTTGAAGAAATTATATATTTTCAAATGTTTGATAAAAGTACTGATTATTTCGCCGATTCTTTGGCAATTTTGAGTTTTTCAAAAAAAATGGAATGGTCAGGTTATTGTCCAGTCCAAGTTTTTCAACTATGGTTTAATGTTCTATCTGGTTAAGAACCTTCTGTTAAAAGGGTTTTCGGTCCCTTCAAAACCTATTTTTACCTTAATCAAAAACAAGTTCAAAATTAAAATTTAAGTCCCTTATGATATCATGATGAGCAAGGTGGGGGCTGCTCTACTGAAGTAATTGCTATGGTGCGACTCATAAGATATTTAAAAAGAAATTGAGCAAATGGAAGGGGGAAGATGACCAAAGGTTGTCTTCAATGACATGCAAAAGAAAGAAGACTTGGATGCGGCAAAACAGCAAATGGTTTAGTAAATGGGATATTTACTTGAACTCATGCGCCACAAATAGTAAAGAGATAAAGGCTTTTGTTATGGATAAGTTCCACAAGTGCTCTTGGGATAAAGAACTAACAAGAAAGAAAAAGTTTTATATTGAAGAGTTTAAAACTTTAATCACACCCACAATCGTCATCAAAAAGCCTACATAGGGGTCAATATATCTTGGAGTGCCAAAATTCTCATTGCTTAGTAAAGGATCAACTCTCATCAACTTCGATGTGAAACCAAATGTTGGAAAATATCAAAAGAAGCTTGGGAAGAAAGTGTATTTTTTGCACTTTTGGAAAAGTGGAAACAGAAAAGCATTTCATTTTAGAGTGTGATGTCTTCAAAGACAGGGACAGTTTTGATGATATCTGACAGCTAACACTTGGGATTGTTTATTCAACAAGGGAACAGTTGAGCATTTGGGGACACTCATCATCAAGTTGCACAAAAAAAGGGCCGAAATGCAGAAATTTGTATGTGAGGCAGTCTATACCATGGGCTATCTTTAGCCTCGTGAATGTTAAAGTAACTTCTTTCTTTCTTTCTCCATCGGGAACCAACACCACAATGTTCAACTTCTCCACGTGCTCAAAACGTTATATCCATTATGTCTTCCTTTTGCCTTCTCATTCCCTCACAAGTTCACACGTTCCTATATCAAGGGATCCATGAGAACCAAGAACCGATTGTCCCTGGTATCTATGGTAACTCCAACCAACTTATTATTCACCAATTTTATGATTCTGGAAAATGGGCAGAAATACGAAAAGGGATCACACATTAAACAACACATTTTTACATGATGATCCTTGGGATTCTTCAAATCAGATATTGATGATAGGCCATACTCCATAGGCACACAAAAGGGAACTGGAGCAAAAAAGAGGAATACAAACATGAGCTCCAACACATCACAAACAATTCTTTTTGTTTTGGTTAACCCGAGTTAGAAAGTGCATTGTACCCTCCACTTTGTTTTCGTTTTCGCCTTGCATACCAAAATGTCAAATCCTTGCCCAACCAAGCTTCTTAATTTTGAAGAGTTAAATCATGTTAGTCATTCCCACTTGTGACTTAAGTAATTAGTATTATACAATCCATGGACTAATGCAATTTCATAATAATCTTGCATTTGCCTCCTTCCAATAGTTTTGTACCAAAGGGCTTTGTCATGAGAGGTGCCTAATCATATTCATAACATCAACCCTAGGGCCCCCTCTTCCTCCTTATTTGTCCAGGTGCGGCTTCTCACATTCAAATCCATTCATATGTCATATTGTGAAGTTCTTTTTTGAGCTAGTACTCATTTTTCTTTTTCGTTAACATCGTTCTAAAAATTGGTTTTTAAAATAATAATAATTACAAATTTGCTTTAATATAAGTAATCTAGAGTAATATCCCTTACTAAAATATTAGCTTGCTTTTCAAATTTTCAAAAGCAACACACAATTCCAAGCACTTTCTAATCACCAAGATCCTGATATCGGCAAGGTGAAAACATATGAGAGCTGCAATGTGAACAATAAATAAGCAGTTTATTTCACTATCTGACAGCAAGTCACACTGTTTACAATTCATATAATGCAAAATTGATGTAGAGTTCAAGAATAAAAAGAAATGCTCACCCATCCTAGTACTACTCCAGCTCAAGCACACTTACGTATGGAGTTTCCTCCATGGTTAAGCCCACTTTGCTTGCAACCCCATTTGCAAAAACTTCAACAAGTGTTGTGCCTTATGAACCATTCATTGGAAGCCCCTTAAGCTCATCAATTGATAAGTAGGAGATATTTTCCCTAGCAAGTCAAATTGTGATATTGCTATCAGGATTTAACTATGTAGTTTTTGAGTTGAACTCGTTGACCCATGTTTCATGAGTAGTGTTTCACAAGAACCCATCTCTCATGAGAATGAATGGAACACTTAGCACTCATTCCATCTAGGTGATGCTTACAGAGGTGAAGCATCGAGACTTCCCGAGAGGTCACCCATCCCAGTACTACTCCAGCTAAAGCGCGCTTAACTACAAAGTTTCCTCCATGGTTACCACTTTGCTTGCAACCCCATTTGCAAAACCTTCAACAAGTGGTGTGCCTTATGAACCATTCATTAGAAAGCCCCTTAAGCTCATCAATTGATAAGTAGGAGATATTTTCCACAAGCAAGTCAACTTGTGATATTGCTATCAGGATTCAACTGTGTAGTTTTTGAGTCAAACTCATTGACCCACATTTCATGAGTAGTGATTCACAAGAACCCATCTCTCATGAGAATGAATGGAACACTGAGAACTCATTGCATCTAGATGATGCTCACAAAGGTGAAGCACCGGGAGTTCCCAGGAGGTCACCCATCCCAAGCACGCTTAACTACGGAGTTTCCTCCATGGAAAATATCTCCTACTACTCCAGCTCAAGCGCGCTTGAGCTGCTGTAGAAAATATCCCCTACTTATCAATTGATGAGCTTAAGGGGCTTTCTAACGAATGGTTCATAAGGCACAACACTTGTTGAAGGTTTTGCAAATGGGGTTGCAAGCAAAGTGGGCTTAACCATGGAGGAAACTCCATAATTAAGCGCGCTTGAGCTAGACTAGTATTGGGATGGGTGACCTCTTGAGAAGTCTCAGTGCTTCACCTTTGTGAGCACCACCTAGAAGCAATGAGTGCTAAGTATTCCATTCATTCTTATGAGAGATGGGTTCTTGTGAACCACTACTCATGAAACATGAGTCAATGAGTTTGACTCAAAAACTACAAAATTGAATCCTGATAGCAATATCACAATTTCACTTGTTGCAGAAAATATCTCCTACTTATCAATAGAAAACTTGTCAATTTTTTACTAGTGATCACAAATCACATTCAAGAAAACATATATGATAGTACAAGTATTATTGCTTGAGGACAAGCAATTTTGGGAGGGGAGGACTATTGTATCCCCCTATTTGAAACCCTAATTACATCATCCCCATTTCAAAATAAGATTTAATAATAAATTAAAATAGTAAAATTAATAATAATAAATTATTGAACAAATAAATAATAATAAATTATAATAAAATTTATTAATAAATTAACTACATTATTAATATAATATATTAATTGATATAGTATAATACAATATTATATATATTAACCAATAAATATAGTAATATTATAATATAATATAATCTATTATAAAACATAATATTAATATAATAAATTATAATATAATATAATGATTGATATTATGTAAAGTCATTAACACATTTTATCAAACATTACATGATATGTATTTGATAATATACTCTATTACAAGCACCGAGATTGGTTATGTGTGTTGTCGGGAAACTAGGTAGTTAGATAGTTGGTCTGTCCGAGGGAGTTACACGGGTGCGACGGTTCACCTCGTATCCCCTCGAACACTATATGTATGCATTCTTCCCTTTAAGCAAGAGACGATGACTATTATGCTTATGCGAAAATACATTTGTACATGGTGATCAATTTATGAATACAATGTTGTTATGTTCTCTTTACATTCTCTGTTAAGTACTTTACCTTCTGTATGCAAATAATCTATGTTACCCCACGAGGGTAAACATTTGGCGTCGTTGCCAACCAAATCTGGCAAATGACGGAATTAGTGGATAAATGGGAATACCATTTGAGGAGAATATCAATGTGAGAACCAACAAGGACGGAATTACAGAACTTTTTGAAGGGGAGCATGCTCTGACAATTGACTTTCGCATTTGGTTTCATTCAACCATTGAAACATTCATACGAAGGGAAGCCGTACGAGAAGAAGTTGTCGAAGACATTGTGGGACCCATAGAACGTCAACCCCGCTGCGAATAGGCTATTGCATCAATTACCCTGTCTTTTGGCGCAGGCAACCATTGCCCAAAGGAACCAAAGGGAGGAAGTAGAGTGTGAACAGCATTGACAACAAATCCTGAGGAACTTTGCCGAAAACAATCGCCACGAGGAAGAAGAGCACGATGGCAATTGGCAAAGAACGAACCCATGAGCTTTAAGCCTGGGGGAGGAAATGAAAGGAACACTGTAAAACCCATAATAACAAGATCACACAGTTGATCTACTGTATGGAAACATGAATAAATAAAAAGTGTTTTGTGTTAGGTTTTAATATGATCTTTGGATAGAATTGATGCCCAATCTCTTAAACAAAGATAGGAATAAAAAGGAACAGTTGAATGTCTTGGAGGCTACACATCAAGCTCTAATCCTTGGCCAAGAAGTAGAACATCGACAAAGGTTCAAACAACTCGTCGAGGGACAACCAACCGAAGGGTTAACCAAAGGGGACCATGGAGATGGTACCGAAGGTGACCATGGGGGCATCACGGGAGGTGTAACAACTGAAGGGGACCATTACCATATAATAGAACAGCAACGGGTAAGAAGTAGTGAAGAGTTACTCGAGGAAACACGACAAAGGCTGAATTTGATGGAGGGAACACGGGAACAATTTTGAAACTTGTCCCTCACACCACAAGTAGAGGAAACAAGCAAGAGTGAAGAAGGAACCAGCGCGGCTGGAGGTGCCGAATGGGCACAAGCGCGGGATAGCCAAGACACACTGATCCTTCTACGCCGAACGTAGGAAGACAATCTGGTAGCCGAAACTCTGTACCCACTATACTTCAATTTAACACAGGTGGGCAGACACAAACCCCACCTCTGCAACCGCAAGGGGCACAACCGGTAGTGATGGCCTCAAATAAACAGAAATTGCCCAAGTTCGCAGGCCAGGCGAAGGAGGATCCTATCCGCCATTGCCGAACTTATGAAACCATATGGACTGCTAACAGAGTCACAGATCGCGACAAATGGGTCAGATAGTTCCCTGCCACATTGAGGGAAGGAGCTATTTACTAGTACTCTGATGTGGATAAAACTGGTTTGACATCATGGGCAGCAGTGAAGGAGTTCCAAACAGAATTCAAGTTGTTAAGAGATGACAATGAGATCCTTGCCGAGATCTACAACCAGCGAAGAATGAGTCTGTTCAAGCCTACGGGCGACAACTAAAGGAACTAATTGGGAAAATGGAATCTGCCCTAGCCGACGAACTCAAGAAACGATGGTTCGTCAAAGGATTAAAAACTTCCCTCCAAAAGAAAATGAAGATCGTACCCCCAACATCATACGATAATGCATATAACCGTGCGATGGACTTGGAGAGCGAATGCAAGACATCCAAGAAAATCAAGTCCTCAGATGATGAGTCCGCGGAGGAAAGTAGTGAGGAGGAATCCAGTAAGAAAGTACATGCTTTACAAAAAGACCTCCTGAGGATGATGAAGGAAATCAAGGCAACCAAAGGAGGATCAAGCAAAACCGAGGAGGATGTGGTGTGGTGTACAGACTGCAAGGAAGTGGGGCACACCAAAGGTTCTTGTCCGAAGAAATCTTTTTGCAACATCTGCCAAATTGCGGGATATTCCACCAAAGAATGCCCCTACAATCTGAGGGCCAGGAATCAACAAGTGTTGTTTACACAAGAGCAACCCTCCACATTTGGAACCAGTGGTCAACAAAATAATACTGCATCATCCAACGGCTACAGAAACAACCGACGGGGAGGCAGAGGGAATAACGATAACAACAATAACCGCCCTTTGATCCAGTATGATGCAAAGGGGAGGCCAATAGACAATGCAGAAATTGCAACCAGTGGGGACATTTTGCCCGGGATTGCCAGAAGGAGACTTCTACTCCACAAAAGTTGTGTAGGTGGTGTGGACCGGGGGACCATGAGGAAGCCAATTGCCCGAAGCCCGGTTGCAACCTCCTTGACGTGGTAAGAGGGGGCAGAATGGAGATCTTGGAAATTACACGAGCACAAACAAAGAAGGCCACGTATCCTGACCCTCGTACGAAGAAACAAAGAGTACTTGAAGCGAAGCTGAGATTGCGAGGGAGTTGCAGGACCAAAGGGACCTAAAGGATACCTCTAGCACTTCTACTCGAGCCACAGCAAAACAAAACATCTTGAGGCAAATAATGCAATTGGAGATACCGGTGAAAGTCAAGGACCTACTCAAAACGATGTCGCATCTAAAAACAGCCCTATTTTTAAGTCAAACCATCCCAACGAGTACATTGGAACGTGTTGATGTGAGTTTTGTACCACTACATAACATATAGCAATTGAAATACTTGATACAGCGTACCAAACACTCAACCCTCTCTTGAAAAGTATATAAGATACTCCAAGGTTCCTTACACCTGTGGATACTAACTCAGTTAAAATGATGTGATTTGCTGGTAATCACTTCGGCGGGCTTACGTTGTTCACTTGGAAATATCTCAACTCTTACTATGATGATGATAAGACTTCTAGCTCTCGCAACCTTTTCAAATGATCTCTCAATTTATATCACTTTCAACTTTGCTCTTTTCAAACTCTCAAACTTCACTTTCCAACTTCTAATTCTCAACTTCAACTACTAAGTTACTGATTACCTCTACTCCTAAGGATGGAAAGATTGGCAAATGGACGGGGATCAACCTAATGAAAGCTTGCCAGCGGCTCTACCTCCACAGATGCAATGATTCTAAGGAAAGAAGACTAGATTACCACGCAAGGCTCCTTGACAAGCCGCCAAGATGCTAGTGGCCTAGTATAGGATCCCTATCAAACATCTACCAATATCACCATGCAATTAACCATCTATCACTACTCTTACTCTAACACTTGCTTGAAAATGAAAATGCTTTAACAACTTAATTGAAATGAAATCTATCTCTAACAATTGGAAGTAGAAACCATGCAATAACACCAAGTGTTCTTAATCACCATGCAAGACACAACAATGATAAGAGAAGCAATTTTGGTATTATATTAGCAACAATTTTCTTCAACCCTTTACAAATGATATCAAATGGCCTTATATAGAGGCTTGAAATTACAACGAATGGCCAAGATTAAGAGGCAAAACCAACGATCCAGATTTAATCCCAGAAACCCTAATTAGGGTTACCACCTCACCGGCCAATGAGAAGACGCCACCTCATCAATGGACCAATGAGAAAAAAGAAAAGTGGTAACCAATAAGAAGGCACCAAAATGGTAGCCAATTAGAATCAGACACCTATCCTACCCAAAGAGAAAGGAAAATTTGCCACTTGGGCTTACATCAAATGATCTTCTAATACAATTCTATTCTTTTCTTTCATCTTTTTAGCATAAGCAATGAACTTAGCTAACATGTTGTTGATTTCCTCCATGGGAGGGCAAGGTGTATGCCTCATCCTGCGCTCTGCTATGCTCACCATGTTCTCTGCTGCTCGCAGTGTCTTCTTATTCTCCTCTTCATCATCCTTTGCAAACTCGATCAAGGCCTTGAGAGAGGCAAGGAGGTCCAACTGTTTTTCTCTAATGACAACCTTCCCCAACTCATCCAATCTTGACCCAAATTCTGTCTCATTACAATCCTCTTCTTTGATGTCCTCAAAATCAAGTGCAATCCCCGCATCGCTCAACATGCTTGAAATGAGAGTGTCGATGCTTGGACTGTGTTGTGCAATTTCATCTTGTATTTCCTCAAGTAACCTCAATTTGTTAGTCATGGTAACATACCAAGACTCCATAATACTCCTTCCTCCTTCATTAATCAAATTGGCCTTCACCAAGGATCCCTCTGATAGCTCCAAAGCCGCATGTAATCGAGGAATGGCCAAGTCACGAATTGGAAGGAAATCCTTCCACATTCCTTCAAATGCTCTGAATTTGTCCCTGAGAGACACCAATGACCTAAAAGTAAAGATAAAGGCAGGCATGAATCTTCGCCCTTCTTGAATTGTACGACTGATCCAATTTCTAGTTCCTTGTTCTTGGACGGATATTACTTCTTGACTGTTCTCACTGCACTGTGGAAGAGCGGTCGGATGCACCTGTTGGATAGGCTGACTGTCTCTCCAATACTTGTTCTCAAACTCCAACTGTGCATTTCTTTCATTTGCTATTCTCAACCTCTCCCTTATCGAAGCAAGGCCCTCTTGAACCTCCACACACTCCATATCATCCGTGACTCTACCCATGTTGTGTTCCACTATCTCATAGTCCTGGGCCACAATTTCACCCATTGTATTGTTAACCTTTAGAACTGCAATTTGAACCCTTCGGTGACCATCACTGCCATCTCTGATTACCTTTGCCACTGTTCCTGCCATCTGTCTTTGTCCGACATCACCTTCCTTTTCCGCTAACCCTTGAATATCCTCAACTGTCTGGATGGCCATAACCTCACCCCTTGGCATCAGCATCTGTCTTAACCAACGTGGTGCAATGCATCTCCCCACATTTGGATTTGGTTCAGGTAACACACCTTCACCAACGGCCTTGGGCACCCGGTTGCCATCTTCATCTGATGGAGCCTCAATATCAATAGGCCTATCTCCCTCTTCACTAGTGGCTGCCATATCTTCATTAACTTGATTCTCTGAAAGAGGAGAGTACTCCGTACTATAACTATAACCACTTGACTCTGAACTAGAGCTCACCTCTACTGCCGCCCCTTGATTTCCTATATCCACCTCCTGGCCCCGAGCCCCAGCTACACTTTCTCTTGATCGCACTGTACTCTGCTTCTTTGTCTGAGGCTCAAGATGTTTCTTATTCTTTTCAACCTCCAAACTCCTCCTCTTATTCTTAACTACTTGCTGCTGTTTCTGACCACTATTACCACCTTGAGGTCCAACTGACCTTGTAGGAGTCTCCTCCTGTTGCTTCATCTTCTCATAGGTAAGGCGTACCTTCCGACTCTGCAACTGCCCAAGCTTCTTGTTATACCACCACTCAATATGTAGCTCAACTGTTCTGTTAATTGCCTCTAAAGATGGATCCTGATGATCATTCCAATTAACCGGGTCCAACTCTGCTCCTACTGTATTATAATCTTCTTTTAGCACATCTTCATCCTCTTCCAACTGATCCGGAATATTGAAATTCTTCCATTTGCACGCCCTCATCATGTCCACTGATAACCTCGAGAAAGCCAGCTTCCTCACATGAAAGTCATCCTGTGCATTGGCCCAAAAATCCTCCAAAGTAGGGATATGCCTGAATGTTGTTTACCAGCTGGGGTAAACTTAGTATTGCACAGACATAGTACCGGAAATATAATAAACACAGAATATATTAGAGAATAACAAATACTTTCATTAATCATTCCAAACTGGCAAGTACCTTTACATCGTAATGATCATACAATAATATCTCCCCTATCTCCATCCTCCGAGAGGGTATATAAAGTACCCGAAGGGCCACAACCGAAGCGTCGTGACATAACTGTCTAACCTCTCGGTCACTAACGACCGAGAGTAACATAATACTTTACTAACATAATAACCCGCACATACAATTATCCCGACAACATCATCCCCCCAAAAAAACAAAGTCGTCTCCGGCGACTCACAACAACAAGGAGATGAAATACACTACATAGAATAAGAAAATCATTGAAGAGAAGGGGCGGAGGGCGTCCCTGAAAAAGCTGAAGTGCCGCCCTCCCCATCAATGCTGCTTCGTAGTTCTTTTTCCATCACATCACATTCCTCCCGTGCCTGCACCAAACTTGTCTCCCAAACATACTTTTCAGCTGTAGTGTCAGCTAACACAATATTGTCTCTCCTGTCAATCTGACCTCAATAGCCACCCGTGCTGCCTTCTCTGCTTCTAACTCCTGGGTACGCTGAGCCAAGTGTCGCTCTACTGCCTCCAACTGGGTGGTCAGCTCCTCCCGAGCTCTCTGTGCATCCACCACGACAGTCTCCCGTCTAGCCAACACCTACTCCGAGTGCCTCAAAGCGTAATACCCCTCTCAAAAGGCTTGCTCCAGTGGTTTCTCCACCTTTGACATACAGATGCTCCATGCCTGCAGCAGCTCCTGGTCTCATCAACTAGTCACACTCTCCAGGGACTGATAACTAAACCGACTGGGGGTCTAGGGGGCAACGCCCCCAGCGGGGTCGAGGGGCAGCGCCCCCGCGGGGTTCTGGGGCAGAGCCCCAGACGCGCTCCCTGTCGCGGTACAGGGCGGGGTCGAGGGGCAGCGCCCCCGCCGCCAAGACCAATTTAGCACCTACAAAGTCTATGAAACACACCATTTTTGTGATTTTCTTCTAATCCCATGCTCTTTTTTGCAAACCGCTTATGTTTCCCTTACCACCTACTCATGCTCGTCCCTTCGGTACCATTCATTCTTCATTTTGAACTATTTTTATTTGTCGTCGTTTTTTTTTTTGTTTTTTTTTTTGAATCTTCCAATAGAAGCTGCCATACGCTTATCCTACACTCGTCCCGCTTACTGTACGGAAATCTTAATGAAACTATATGGCATCCTCGTCTTTATCTGCCTTTCGTGTCCTTTCCGTACGGTATGCTTCGTGTCCTTTCCGTACGGTATGCTCCCTAACCTTCCTGCACGAGCCATACGGCCACAGACTCATAAACAAGGAAACTCATGCTTTTCTTCCACCCGTACGGCAATGTACGGAATTTGAAACCCGCAGCAAGGTGGCCGTACGATCTAGTTGAATGCCTTCATTTATTGCCGTACGGTCACAATTTTCGACCCTCTACAATGTTCGGTCGTACCTCCTTTGCTATGTACGGTCACAGGTTTATGTCTCCGGCTTCAATTGCAAAAAAAGCCATACAGTCTTTTAAAAATCCATTGGTACATGTACCGTACGGTGCCAACATGCATGCCGTACGGTACCGTACGGACATGTTATTTTTTATTTTTATTTTTTTTTCTTTTTTTTTTTTTTCTGCTTTTTCATTTTTTTTCAATTTTTTTTTTCGCTTTTTCGAATTTTTTTTTTTTTTTTATTTTTTTTTTTTTTCCCTCCGCCGTATGGTCATGCATAGCCATACGGGTGTTTTTCAATTTCTTGTCCGAAGGCTTCTCTGGTCGCCCGTACGGATGGCTCTCGGGTCGCTTGCATGACCGCTCGAGTCATTTTCCATCCTCTCGGTTGCTCTGTCCTTCCTCTCTGGTCCATCCTCTCCAGGGAAGGTTTCAATTTGGTCCTGTTGATGGCGTCATGTATCCGTTCATCGAGAGTCCATAACTTGACAGCCCTATCGTGAGCAACTTCCCGAAATGTTCCTTGCTTAATCTCATTGTGCAACCGTTCCCTCAAGCTTTCCTTGTGGCCAAGTCCATTTTCAATGGCCATCCAAAGGCTTGGAACCATAAATTCTACAGGGACCACGGCCTCTTGCCCGTACATAAGAAGGAGAATCAAGATTTTGAAGACTGCGGTCCTCCACACAGGATTCCAGTTGTCTCCCATAAGGATGGGTTTCAGATTTCTCTCATCCCCAAGATTTATTTTTATTTTTTTCAACTTTTCTTCTTTGTACCAGACGGGTTCCTCCTTCCAAAACTCATGTGCTGGGCTCTCTTTCATCCGAACTTCCCCTTCTCGGTATATTGTATCTTCTGGAAGGAACTCACTTTGGGCTTCCTCAATCTTCAGTATGTTGCAGGATGGCGGAAATAATTCATAATCGCCCATCTGCCAGTGGAATAGACCGTCCATGGAATCTGTATCATCCTCCACTTTCAGTATCCCTTCGGCATTGGGCTCCATGGTTTCTTCCCCTCCGTCTATTCCATCATCTGATTCTGAATCGGAGGAGAATGCCATTTCTTCTCCAACCATCTGCGTTGCAAGGTCTATTACAAACTTCCTTCCCCCTTTCTCAATTGATAGGATGTTCTTTTTCCAGTTATGGTTGGCTCTGGCGGTCACCAGCCACCCCCTCCCTAGGATGGCATCATACCCCTTCTGCTTGAGGGGAATTACTACGAAGTCGAGGATGAATGGTTGGGTCCCGATGATTACCTGTTGTGCCATTAGAGTACCAAGGGGCTTGATGCCGTGCTGGTCGGCCCCAAGTAGGTTGAAGGTCGGCGGCCACAGTGTTGGCTTCCCGAGGCTTTTCCAAGTCTCTTCCGGTAGAACGTTCACCCCGGATCCACCGTCTACGATCGTGTTCGTGAGGATGGTACCCAAAATACCCATCTCCACCACTGCGGGAGTCCGCCCATTATTTATCGATAGCGTCATGGGGTCGGCTGCAGAGCCGCCCGGGATCTCCATTTGTTCAACCGTGCTTGCTGGAATGTTTTGCCCAAGGAATAGAGCCGTTTTGAGATGCGGCATCGTTTCCAATAGGTCCTTGACCTTTACTGGTACCTCTAATTGCATTATCTGCCTTAAAATATTTTGTTCGGCCATTGCTCGAGTAGAAATGCCGGCATCTGTGGAGTCCCTTCGGTCCTCCATACCCTTCGCGATCTCAGCCTTCGCCTCGAGCATCCTTTGTTTCTCTGTCGGAGGGTGAGGATATGTGGCCTTCTTTGTTTGCCCGCGTGTGATTGCCAGGACCTTCTCCGTGCCCCCTCGTTCCATGTCCAGGATGTTGCAGCCGGGCTTCGGACAATTAGCATCCTCATGGTTCCCCGGTCCGCACCACCGACACAGTTTTAGTGGAGCGGTAGCCGCATTCTGACAGTCACGGGCATAATGTCCCCATTGGTTACAACTTCTGCACTGTATCATGGGCCTCCCCTTCACGTCATACTGGACCCGCGGCTTGTTCTCATCATTGCCTCGGCCTCCCCGTCGGTTGTTTCCATACCCGCCGGATGATGGAGCATTTTGTTGTCCGCCGGTACCAGACGTGGAAGGTTGCTCCTGTGCATAGAGCACTTGTTGATTTCTCGCCCTCAGGTTGTAGGGACATTCTTTAGTGGAATGTCCTGCGATTTGGCAGATATCGCAAAAAGCCTTCTTCGAACAAGAACCTTTTGTGTGGCTTGCTTCCTTGCAGTCCGTGCACCACACCGTATCTTCTTCTATCTTACTGGTACTTCCCTTGGCGGCCTTGAGTTCTTTCATCATTCTTTCAAGGTCTTTTTGCAACGCGAGCACTTTCTTGCTCGACCCATCCTCACTGCTTTCAGTCTCCGAGTCATCGTCAGAAGATGACCTCGTCTTCTTGGAGGTCTTACACTCACTCTCTAAATCCATTGCTCGGTTGTATGCATTACTGTACGAAGTAGGCGGAACTATCTTCATTTTCTTTCGTAGGGAGGTTTTGAGTCCCTCTACGAACCACCTCTTCTTCAGTTCGTCCGCTGGGGCCGACTCCATCTTCCCGATGAGTTCTTTGAGTCGTCGTCCGTACGCACGGACGGACTCATTCTTTGCTTGCTTAGTGTTGTAGATTTCCGCTAATATCTCATTATCATCTCTTAACAATTGAAACTCTGTCTGGAAGGCCTTTTTGACCTGGTCCCATGTCGTCAGGCTCGTCTTGTCAACATCCGAGTACCAATCAATGGCACCTTCCCTCAGTGTTGCAGGGAACTGGCGGATCCATTCATTCTCGTCAGTTACCCCGTGCGCAGTCCATATAGTTTCGCACGTTCGGCAGTGCCGAACTGGATCTTCCTTCGATTGTCCCGTGAACTTTGGTAACTTCTGCTTGTTCACCGCCATGGTTGGCCGCGGTGGAGGCGGCGCGCCAGTACCCCTCGTACCCGTACTTCCCTGAGTGCTGTGAGTATTCTGGGCTGGTGGCACTTGCCCTTGCGGCAGTTGCGATGGGACCGTACTGTGCGGGGTTCTCAGTTCCAACGGAGGGTCTGCTGGTGCGCTCGTGCCACCCTTTACAGTATCACCCTCTCCGCCGGTTTGGTTCTCCGCGCCTGGTGTACAGAGACCCACCTCAAACCGTACTCTCTCCTCTTGGAGAAAGGCTCTTCTCGCCCGTGTCTCCTCAAGTAACTCTTCCCGACTCCGCACTCTCCGTTCCGGAGAAGTGAACTCCTCTTCGGCTTCTGCACCCTCCGTACCACTTCCGAGGTCCCCTTTGGGCAACCCTCCGGCAAGCTGGTCTTTGGCAAGTTGCCTTAGTCTATAGCGACGTTCACGCTGCTGTGCGGAGATCAGAGCCGTGTGTGCAACCTCCTCTTCGTCATTTCTTACTTGTTTATTCCTATCTTTATTTAAAACATTGGGCATAAATCCTTTTCTTACTTCTCTTCCCGAGTACGTCTAGGCAGCAGCGCCAGATGTTTACCAGCTGGGGTAAACTTAGTATTGCACAGACATAGTACCGGAAATATAATAAACACAGAATATATTAGAGAATAACAAATACTTTCATTAATCATTCCAAACTGGCAAGTACCTTTACATCGTAATGATCATACAATAATATCTCCCCTATCTCCATCCTCCGAGAGGGTATATAAAGTACCCGAAGGGCCACAACCGAAGCGTCGTGACATAACTGTCTAACCTCTCGGTCACTAACGACCGAGAGTAACATAATACTTTACTAACATAATAACCCGCACATACAATTATCCCGACAACAAATGTTTCTCCTCGAGCCATCTTGATTAGACCCTGGGGATCGAATCCTTGTCTTGCTTTATACCAAGCCAAGTGATATTGTTCTAATTCCTCTCCTGCAGCTGCAAAGGCGGTGGAATTGGGACAACTCTCATTGCCTATCATGAGTGAAAAGGTAACTCCTGTCTCACCCCTCTGTTTCATCATTTTATCATACTGCTCAAGTTGTCTAGCCAACTCCAACAAAACTATCTTATCGGGCGGGTAACTTGGAAGCCTCTTGGGACAAGTTGTACACCCAGCCACTCGAATATAAGTGAATTGAGGAAACTGAATGAACCAACTCCCAAACTTCTTGACTTTTGCTTCTGCTTCTGGTGAGAGCCTCCTGGCGGGTGCCCCTTGCAGTATCCTTACCATCCTCATGGCGAAGGCATCATAAAATATCTTGTAATCCTTGGTGTTGTGCAAATGAAGCTGTGGGTAGCACTCATGCACCAAATACTGTCCGGGTCCATTGCCAACTATCCCTCTAGCCTTAAGTCCAAGATGCTCATATAATCTTGCAATCAAATAAAAGAGGTAGGACCCCATGTGGAATCGCTTCTGAATCTGCGCCGTCCTGAGCTGCAACTCCAAATTTTCACTTATGATTTTTGCCCAATCAAACCTTTCTTTTCCCTTCTCAATGCCTTCGATAAAATAGTACATCCAAGTCTCAAAATGCACACCCTGGGCAGAGCCCATGATTCGATTGAGGAGGACGATGAGGTCTCCATATTCTGACTTAAAATCTGACCTGGTGAGTTTTGACGCCTTGGTAACTCCCTTCTTTCCTTCATGTAACCAATTTTGCTTGAGTAAAGCAAAGTAGGTATCTTGACTATCCTGAAAGAACCTGCTTGCTTGATTCATCAAAACTACTATCATTCCTTTCTGCTGGGGTATACCGAATGTCTCCTCAATCACTTGATTCCCAATGTTAGCCAACATTCTCTTACCCTCATCAAAGACGATGGACTTGGATGCAATATCAAATCAGGAAGCACACTCCATGATCAATTCTGGACAAGGCAAGGTAGGAGGGAAGGCGGCAACCTGCACAATTCCAGACTTGTATACCTTCTTCGCCATAGGGGATTGGCCTCTCTTCAACCTATCCCTCAATTGCATCATGTCAATGGTACCGATGTTAGTGTCTCGGACTCGTTTAAGTTTCGAGAAGAAGATGGTCTTGGGCATCATATCTTCCTTGTCAGCTATTTTGGTATTAGTCCCCATTGGATTCTTGCTTGTACTAGCATCCGCTATGGAGTGATTCATAGCAAGCAAAAAAAGGGAAAAATCCAATCACGACAATCGAGAAATCTGCTTAATGAACCAATCTTACAATCTCTCAACAAAACTTGTCTCCGTCACCCAAACAATCGCGTGACCAAAAGACAAAACAACTAAGGAAAATAGATTAAAAGACCAAATTACACTCTTAACTTCTCAATCCTAATCTGAGATCCTTTAGGAATTATCCAAGCCACAACACCTTGCTCCTAATCAAATCACCTCTAACAAATTAGGACCTCAAATCCTCGGAATAAATACAACTTCATCACCCAATTCTGAAATCATCTCACCAATTCACCCTTTTTCACTTCACAAATTTCACTATCTGATGCCTTACATCAGATCAGGTCTGCTGTCCCCTAAGGCCTGCTCTTGTTATGAATTCGGGAGCCCTCCACAAGGCTAGTTTCGGGCCTCTACAGGCCTGCCTGTTACTAATTTCGCCCCTGCTCCTAAATTCGGGACTGCTCCCTTTACAAGGCAATGTCGCTGGCCTCCTTGCTGCACTTAGACAATTTTCCTTGCCCTCCAGCTCGCACCTAGACTGCTCCCTGCTCCAGTTCGCACCTCTGCTCCTTTGGACTGCGGAAGTTATGAGTGTGGAGAGAGGAAGGGAGACCCCCCTCTATATAGGCGGCCTGGGGAAGCATTATAAGGGCCGACCCTTCACCAAACTGCCAAAAAAAACAGTAAAAACATTTAAACAAATGCCATTTAAGGGACGACCTTAATAGGAATTATTAAATGCAATGAAAAATAATAAATTCACTCCCTATTAAATTCGAAATTTGCAAGGATATTGATTTTTTAATTTAATTTATAAAGGCAACTGATTTCTTGTTTTCCAAATTAAATTCAAGCCCACAAATGATATAATCAAGTGTTTAAATTTCAATTTTTTAAATAAACAAGGCTATATTTTCTGTTTTTTTAATTTAAAAAATCGATATTAGGCTTAGAATTTAATTTATTTAATCCCAAATTTTATTTCTAATGCTAATTGAGGGATTATCTAAATTTATCCATTTTTTGATTGAAATTAAGACAATTTTAGCCCAAATTTAATGAATTGCCCAGATTTTCGAACTTGAGGGGGCCAATTTTATTTTCAAAGTAGATTTTAAATCGAAGCCCAATATTACTTCCTTGATGACCAAAGTTGTAATCGATTATAACCCAATTAAATGTTTTCCAAGCAATTTTCCAATTGACAGGCCTAGATTTTTTTGAAGATAAATAACAAAAATGCCAAGAAGTGATTAAATTGAATTGCACAAAATGGAAATTGTTAGCCCAAAATCGAAATTGAGGGTTAGAGATAAGTTTAGCTTAACATCCAATCATCGTTTAGCAAGTAAACTCTATTTCAAGCAATTCAATCCATCAACAACATTTATCCAAAATCTCACAAAAAACACTAAGGCTCGGACAATCGAAAACAGGAAGAAGGCCAAGTTGAAATCGAAAATGGGGGTCCCCAAAATTTGGGGCGACGATGTGAAAACCTCACAACAGAACGGATGGAGGTTCTTGGCGGTTTGGCAGCGGACCCCATGACACTGGCTATAAATAGTGGGCGAAACCTTGCAGTAGTAGAGATGGGTATCTTGGGTACCATTCTCACTAACACAATTGTCGACGGTAGATCAGGGGTGAACGTTCTACCCGAGGACACTTAGAAGAGTCTCGGAAAACCGACGTTGTGGCTGCCGACCTTAGAATTGGAGGATGATACAGACTCTATGGATGGCCTATTTCATTGGCAAATGAGTGACTATGAGCTATTCCCTCCATCTTGTAATGTGCTGGAGATTGAGGAAGAGTTGAACGAGTTCCCTCGGTAATACAAAGAAGGAGAAGCTCAAGTCGAGGAGAAACCTACCCATCAATTGTCCAAGGATGAACCAATCCGATACAAAGAAGAGAAGATGAAGGAGATAAACCTTGACGATGAACAGAACCCAAAAACCATCCCTGATGGGGGAGGAGTGGAACCCAGTATTAAAGACAGTGGCATTCAAACTCTTTACAGAATACAAGGATGTGTTCGCCTAGACTTACAAGGATCTGAAGGGTGTACCTCTAGAATTATGCGTGCACCGGATTCCTCTGGTTCCCGAAGCCCAACCTTGTGCAAAAGAGGTTGTACAGGATGAACAAGAATTATGCTGCAAGGGTGGAAGTTGAAATTGAACGGATGTTGGAAGCAGGTATCATCTTTCGGGTTGACACAAGTGAGTGGGTTTCCCCCATTGTGATCTCCTTAAAGAAGGAAGCCAATCAAATCCACATTTGCGTAGATTTATGATGCCTCAACATAGTGACAATTAAGGACTCGTTTCCCATTTCGTTCACTGATAGTATATTGGAGGAAGTAGCCGGCCACGAGATCTATTCATTCGTGGATGGGTTCTCCGGATATAACCAAATATCATTTGCGGAGGAAGGCAAATTGAAAACAACCTTCGTAGTGGAGGATGGTGTTTATGCATACAATAGAATGCCCTTTGGCCTTTGCAATGCATAGGCGAACTTCCAGTGGATTATCTTACATATCTTTGACAAAATGTCGACTAGAAACTTTAAAGCATTCTTGGATGATTGGTCCGTATTCATCGGGCAGGACAAGCACATTGCAGCTTTGGGGGAGTGCATGGAACAGTGTCGGCAAGCCCGTTTGGCACTTATCCCAAAGAAGTGTCAGTTTATGGTGCCACAAGGGAAGTTGCTCGGGCACATAGTATGTAAGGAGGGATTAAAAACGGACCCCAACAAGGTACAGGTAATAGTAGAGATGGAAGCTCCTACGAACGTGACTGGCGTCAAATCTTTCCTGGGCCATATCGAATACTACCGCCGATTCATTAAGAATTTCGCACGAATTTCATATCTGATGGATAGGCTCACAAGGAAGGTGGAGTCGTACGCTTGGACGAAGGAGCAAGAGGAAGCCTTCGAGGATTTGACAACAAGTTTGTTGGGTGCTCCTATTCTTGCATTTCCTAATTGGGAAAAAGAATTTCATGTGCGCGTGGACGCATCAAATTATGCCATCGAAGCCACCTTGGCTCAGGAAGGAGCACACAGACTGGATCACCCTATATATTTTGCAAGCAGGTTGTTGTCGACTGCTGAGAAGAATTACAGCACCACAAAAAGGGAGGCCCTTGGAATGGTCTATTATGTCCAAAAATTCAAGCACAATTTACTGGCAACGCCATTTACCTTTTATGTGGACCACCAGGCTCTCATGCACCTGGTCAACAAGCCTATTATGTCACGTATAGATCGCAATGAGACCAATCCTCCCAACGGTCCTAACTTGGTACCAGTACAGGGCGACCGGTGTTGACTCAAGGTTATGTCTCAGTTCATTAGCTAGCTTCACCGAGAATGCTTTGTGCTAGCGCTCCCTTGTTGAGTCGATGGCTCCTCTTACTTCAGGAGTTAACATTCAAGATTGTCGTATGGCCAAGACGTAGCCACATGATCGCCAACCAATTGTCACGAATCAAGTCTGGCGGGCCACATGTTGGAATAAATGATGACTTCCCTGACGCGCATTTGTTTCATATTGTCGTACTCCCAAAGTGGTACACAAGCATAGGGGAATATTTGTCCATCACCCGATTCCCTCAAGACATTCCTCCGGGAGAACGAAGGAAGTTGGTCCTCAGGGGCAGGACCTTCCAACTAATTAACGAATTGTTATATAAAATGGGTCTAGACCAAGTACTCAGGCAATACGTGATGGAGGAGGAAGTACCAAGGGTGCTGAGGGAAGCCCATGAAGGACTAGCCGAAGGACACATGGGTCCCGATACGACAAGGAAGGTGCTCTTAGCCGGCTTATGGTGGCCAACATTGTACAATGATACTAGAGAATGGGTAGTCGGATGTGATACTTGTCAACGGGCAGGGAAACCCCTCAAACGGGATTTTATGCCCCTTAATCCTTCCCATGCGCAGGAGCTATTCAAAAGATGGGGCTGGACTTCATCGGGCCTCTAAAGGCCAGTCGTGCTCGACGATGCCGATATATTGTGGTGGCCACTGAATATTTGACAAAATAGGTTGAAGCACGCGCATTAACAGATAACTCAGCATAAGCACTGCAAAGTATATCTACGAGCAAATAATAATGAGGTATGGCATTCCAATTGAATTGACAAGCAACAGAGGTGGTCATTTTGTCAATCATGTCATTAAGCTTCTAACCACTGAATTCAAAATTTTCCATACATTCTCTGTTAAGTACTTTACCTTTTGTATGCAAATAATCTCTGTCACCCCACGAGGGTAAACAATGTGGACGTTACTTGAAGGGTTGCAATCTGCATAAAGAAAAAAAAATAAAGATTAATTAAGAGAACCACATGGAAATGAAAGGATGCGATCTGCCTTAAGGAACGATACGTCTTGTAGAGACACAAACCATCAATGAAAAGAAAGATGTATAAAGATAAAAGATCAATCCAACAAGGAGGGCATTGAATCACAAGGCAACAATCACTGAAATCCAATACAATCAATCAGCATCTACACAGGGATTTAATAATCTACTCAGTGATTTGATAATGGATTCAGCGATCACACCATACAGTCAGCAATTACATACTACATGAAGAAGAGTTACGGAGAAACTAGGAGTTTCAATGGCGTCTAGGTAGAAATTGATGTAATGCAACATTCAGAGTTTAGAAAAGAACAGCTTGGGGTCATAATGGTCGAATCATAGGAAGACAAGAACTTCCACTGTGGGCATCAAACTTCAACAGTATTTGTGATTACAGCTAGATGAGATTTCATGTTAGGCATTGAAGGATACACGATATAGTAAGTCAACCAGACCATACTGCAATTCCTTCCAGAACAGGATTAAACATAGCATCCATCATAAAAACTCCTGTGCGTTGAAACACACATCTGTTCATGCCAAAGGTCCCATACCATTTTCATTAGCTTGTCCACACTTTACTGGAGGTCCAACCACTGCAATATGCCCAGTCAAAAAAACCACAAACATGAGGTCACCATACATTGATACAACTGTATACTGAAGTAAACTGAATTCAATTGTCACTGCCTGGGAGTTTGTTCTTGGCTGAGAATTCACCTTGATTACTGTCTCGGAGGAAATAGAGAACCTTATTTATCTGATATATATACTTCATTGGGAACATGATAAAATATTCAGGCTGGATAAAATATACATGTATGTGAGGAGTATATTAAAAAGAATAAAAACAGAACAATAGATTGCAAAGGTATAGGAAATTAGTAAAGGTAGGAACAGATTTACGGAAGAACAGGTCTAAAGAGAAGTGGTCTATGAGATTCAATGGCAAATTTGTAACATCATTCACAACAAGATTTAGGAGCAGGGTACATGCAGATTTAAAGGACAGATCGAAAGCAAATGGAAATGAATAAGATATATATAGAATAGAAGAATATCAATTATATCTAAGGAAGAAGTACTATATCATTATATCCAAATTAGAATGTTGTACAAATCAGATTAACAAGGAAGAGGAACAATAAAAGAGTATTATTCAGATGTTGAGAGCAGACTCAGTAGGAGAATTCCATTTGATAAAGGAGGTTGATCTAATAGATCAACTTGATATGAGAAATTCAGACTTCAGATATCTAAACAGCTTATCTCATCTTATTTGAGTAAGAATTACATCTCTAACTACATTTCTGTTCCTGTTTCATTTTGGATTTGTGAATTTAGAGCAAATTATAAGGTCCAGAAAGGAGACATTACAGTGCACATAATAATGGTTAGTAAACTTAATCTTCTAAAAAAATGCTGTGTTTGTGAAGAGCTAAGATGATTAAGATATTCAAATATGACTGACTTTTAAACATATTTGAAACTCTAAACATTGTTGGCATGTAAAGATGATTTAGAGACAATTCACATAAAGATATTAAGGGTAATATAGAAAATCAACTTCCTTACTACTAATATAGATTCCCAATTCCACTTTTTAATATTGAGCAAGCACCCTATAAACATATGTTGACCTCCATAGAAAATCAATTATATGAGTAGACAAATACTATGGGTAAATCATGCAGTGTGAAGACTTCAGTTTCTGGTAAATCATACTAGATTTTGATGAAGGAGTTCAAATTTAAGTTTTATGAGAACTTTCAAGATATTTTCAGGAATTTAAAACTTAAGAAGGAAATTGTCTGCAGTTATTAAAGCCATATGAAATACCTTTTTGAGACAGAGACGTCCCTGTTCAAGTCCCACACCATCACCAACCCAAAGAAAAATGAATGACGGAGTATCTGCAATTGCCTGCAATTTCGATAAGTTCAATAACTAGCCTCCAAACTTCAACAAAGAATTGGATAACAAGAAAAAAAGTGTAATCTAGATTATTTGCAATTATAACAGATTGAATTTATCAAAGAAGAGCAATTTGAAGAAAAAACTGTCCTTTAATGAACTAATGACAAATGCATTTTACAATGACAGTTGACTGAATCAGTGAACAGTGTTGCAAGGACAGCTATTGCAGAATTTGCAAAGCATCACATAACCAAATAACCAAATAGAACACTTGTACATTGTGAAAATAATGCTGAACACTGACTAGAACTGAAAATAAAGGGTGAACATGAAATAAGCTTGTTATGATTGCACCACTACTAATAACAAGGATATAATTTTGGTTGAAGTTCCTGAAAATAACACCTAGAGATAGAGGATCTTAAACACTATAAATTGAAGGCTTTGCTGGGCCCGCAATACTAAAATGTTTTAAAAACTACCTCTGCATAGATTGAACATCTCTATGTTAAAAAAGTCTGGTTTAAGCTCCTGAAAGTAATACCCATAGTTCAAAAACTCACGTGGAATTGCAAGGACTAGCGTGGACTCGTGAGTCCAATGGCCAGCCAAGTCGACACACCATGGACTCACGAGCCAAGTCCAGCCGAGTCTTGGCCCAATGACTTGCGTGTTTTTCCAATGACTCGCGCGAGTCTTTGAGATGGACTCACAAGTTTTTCTGATTGACTCGTGCAGCCTAGCCAAATGCCCAAACAGGAGATAAAAAAGGTTTTTTTCACTTTTTCTCTTATTTGGTCTTTGCTCTTGGTCATATCAGCAAAATACATCAATTATAGCTCTTATGTTCTTTAAATGCATTAATTTATTTTTGTTTTATGTAAAACTACGGTTTTTTCCATTTGCCGAGTCCTTTCTGTTAATGTTTTATAGCTAGTTTCGGATTCTAGCTAAATATTTAATTAGTATTTTAATTTATATCTTTAATTTAAATTAAATATTAAAGTTCGTTTAAGGGCTGGACCCTTTAATATGCTCAAACGTCTATATAGACGTTAGTATAGGCCCTGCCCTATATTCGGTTACTCTCCCTATTGGTGCCAAAACATGAAACGTATGGTCAAGATTCTGGGCCGACTCAGGGATATAATATCATATATATTTATGACACCCTTGTGTCATTTGAACATATACTATGCACAAGACAACTTGCGAAAATTATCTCTGCTACTCCCAGCGAATTTTCTTAGCAATCCAATCTGCTATCAACAGCAAATTATTGAGGTCCTGATCCACAGGGAATTCATGGTGAAATTATCTTGAATCAAGCAAGCAGATCTGACTGCTCCACATGCAAATTTACTAGCAGAGACACATGTGAATTTTCTACAGATATTCATGACTGCTGGGAAACTATTGAAGCTATTTATGACTGCTGGAAAATGTTCTGGTTCTTATCAACAGTATCTGATCGAGTTCTTCATTAGATCTGCTCCTGCTCGCTTCAGCAGCAATACACACATTCGGCCTTCCATTCAGAAGGCAGAGATTCTATTGGGAAGTCAAATCTGGGCCATTATTGTGCATCTGTCCTTCATGGTTAATTTGCTTCGTGGATTAGGGATCCTCAGCAAATTCACAGCGATATTGTTGTAAGTTAATTGAAGAAGCAATAACTATTTGGATCTGAATGCTGGGTTTTTTCCTCCTAGAGGTTTCCCAGGGTAAATTGTGTTGTGTCTCTTATTCTGAATTATTTTCACTGTTCTGATTTAGTTTAGATCTGATTACTTAAACTTAACCTGGTATCAGAGCTTGGTTCGATTTAGGAAAGATCAGATCTAACCCCTTTTATATCTTTAGACCTTGTCTTCTTTCTTGCTGGTTTGTTTAGTGACAGGTCCCAGGGTTAAATTCTGGCTGGAAAAGACTTGTGTTCAAGCTTCTGCTCTTTCAGATCTGGATGATCACTTGGGAATATTAGAAGGCCTTCCTCTGAGTATTGTCATATCTTGACCCTGTGAGCTTGAGTGATTACAGCATAGATCCAAATCTTATTTCACTTCCTCTCCATTCAGAAATCAGAAGATTCAAGTTGAGGAAAGAACTTTCTTCTCCTGCAAAGATCACTCTTTGTGTTGCTGTTAATGGCAGTTCTCCTCAGGATCAATATAGACTTGATCTATTCAGCTCTTTCTTTCACTTATCATAATGTTTTGTGCTATGGGTTCATTTTGAACTAATGTTGCAGCTAGAGATTGGAAGGATGCAGATAGATGGCCTCAGACAGACCGCTCGAGCTTGGTATACAAGGGTTATATAAGTATTCGATTTAGTAGAATTCAAGTTTTTAATATAAATGAATATATATATGAAAGTATTCTCATTAACTATTGTTTTTGCTATGGTAACTTAGAACTATATTGGTACTAACAATCTTGATGATGTAGTTCCTATACACTTGTGTTATTGATCTCAGTATCGTAATGATTTGATTGGGACTAGGAATGTCAAACTGTTGAAATAATGATTTGGGCTCATCTTGTATAGTAGTCATCTATAGATTTAGAACATGAGCTTGTATTTTTTGTCTTGGTAGAGGTGGTTCTGTATTGGGCTTGATACTTCATTATCCTCTTACCTAAATGGCCTTATGTATTCTTGTGATGAATGATTGCATGCATTCTAAGTGAGTTGCTATGTTTGTTTGAATGATGATATTAATTATCTCCATTGACTTGGATGACTTCAACCTGACATAAATGTTGTATGGAAATGTGGATAGTCATGATTAAGTGCAGGCTTATCATTGAAGGGTTTGAATCTCCTAGAATGCAAATCACTCACAAGGGCGTGAGGATCCAATGATTGACTATCTCAGAATTATTGATCTATGATGGAGATAAGCATTCTTTATATTTGCTCATGCATTGTTGTTTCCCTCGTTATGATTTTTGATTCTATACATCATTACTAATCTACCTGATATGCGTCTTTGATCAGGATGGATTGAGTAACATATGGGTGATGCGTATTCGAATCTAGAAAGATCCTAATGCATCCTAAAGGAATCTTTGGTTGAGGCTGCTTTGAGGACGATTCTAAAGTATGACTCATTCGAGAATCCGTCATAACTTCCTGTGGCTTCTTCTATTCTCTCTCTTCAGATGTCAGGATAGCACCTTGTGATGTTAGTTCTCAGGTGTCTTGGATGTGTTAAATGGGCATATTGTAAGTGGGATGGGTCCTACGACAAGGACCGGTTACATTCCACGTGGCTCATATGGTTGTAACTAAGTGTGTGAGTTCTATGAATACTTCTTGTACAATTGAAAGGAAGTTGATCCTTCAATTCTTGGTTTATTGGTTCAAAGGGAGTGAACCATGATTTCATGTCTTGTAACAGATATCATGTGGATATCTCATGTTGTACTTATGTATTGCTCATGATGATGAGATCATCGATGTTGTCATGATAGTTTCACTATCTTGGTTGAGAGGGAGTCTCAACCTTCTTGATGTGCTTTTGTATTGTAACCACCCTTTGCGAGAAATGCAAGGTGGAATTGTAATTTTTGACCATCCTCTGCGGGAAATGCAAGATGGTGTTGTAATAATTCTTATAAGTCCACCCTTTGCAGGCAATGTAAGGTGGCAAAGTTCCTCACCACCCTCTACGGGCAATGTAAGGTGGTGTATTGAAGTCCACCCTCTGCGGGCAATGTATGGTGGCAATCACCCTTTGCGGGCAATGCAAGGTGATCTTTTGAGGCTTGTCCTCTCCCACCCTCTGCGGGCAATGTATGGTGGGTCCATCCTCTGCAAGTAGGCATGATGGATATGGTTGATTTATTTTTGCAGGTATGGATCCATCCTCTGCGAGTAGGCATGATGGAGATCGTGGAAGGAGTCCATGACATTGGCTAGAATCCTCCCTAGCTAAGAGGGAGTGTTAATGTTTTATAGCTAGTTTCAAATTCTAGCTAAATATTTAATTAGTATTTTAATTTATATCTTTAATTTAAATTAAATATTAAAGTTCGTTTAAGGGCTGGACCCTTTAATATGCTCAAACGTCTATATAGACGTTAGTATAGGCCCTGCCCTATATTCGGGTACTCTCCCTATTGGCACCAAAACATGAAACGTATGGTCAAGATTCTGGGCCGACTCAGGGATATAATATCATATATATTTATGACACCCTTGTGTCATTTGAACATATACTATGCACAAGACAACTTGCGAATATTATCTCTGCTACTCCCAGCGAATTTTCTTAGCAATCCGATCTGCTATCAACAGCAAATTATTGAGGTCCTAATCCACAGGGAATTCATGGTGAAATTATCTTGAATCAAGCAAGCAGATCTGACTGCTCCACATGCAAATTTACTAGCAGAGACACATGTGAATTTTCTACAGATATTCATGACTGCTGGGAAACCATTGAAGCTATTTATGACTGCTGGGAAATGTTCTGGTTCTTATCAACAGTATCTGATCGAGTTCTTCATTAGATCTGCTCCTGCTCGCTTCAGCAGCAACACACACATTCGGCCTTCCATTCAGAAGGCAGAGATTCTATTGGAGTCAAATCTGGGCCATTATTGTGCATCTGTCCTTCATGGTTAATTTGCTTCGTGGATTGGGGATCCTCAGCAGATTCACAGCGATATTGTTGTAAGTTAATTGAAGAAGCAATAACTATTTGGATCTGAATGCTGGGTTTTTCCTCCTAGAGGTTTCCCAGGGTAAATTGTGCTGTCTCTTATTCTGAATTATTTTCACTGTTCTGATTTAGTTTAGATCTGATTACTTAAACTTAACACTTTCACAAGTCCAAGTTCAAGTCCAATTTTTTGGTTTGTTGAGCCCGTGGTGAGTCTGAGTCTGAGTCAAATTATATCTTCAGGTAGATTGACTGTCTGTATTTTATGAGTAGACCAGACGCCTTGGCCAGAGTATATATCCACCATGCACTTCAAATGCAAAGTGTCAGTAGGTGCTTCAAGCCTGTTTCAGAATGTATTACATACAATCAATATATAAGTGTTTCTTAATGAATGAGAAAAACGGAGTTGCAAATCATACCTCTATCTTAATATTCTGAATTTCTTCAAATGTCCAGTACTCCATATGATCCCCAACACCAGGAGCCCTATGTACATATTCCTCCCAGGGTGGATCAACGAGGATGACATCAAACTTTGTTCCAAAGAGCTCAGGAGAAAGCACGGTTTCATGCAAATCACATTTCAGATACATGGGAGGGCAAGCACTTTTTGCAACAATTTCATCTTTCTTCTGGATTAGCTCCCTCAGTTTAGGATAGTCTTCAACCACATTTGTAAGTTCTAGTTCTCTGATAAAATTCTGGGGTCGCATGCCTGTATCAACAAAATTTTGTGAATAATCATTTTGCTCACCTCTCGAAGGTGCTTTACCTGGCGGCCCTGTAATCCGTGGGGGAACTCTTCCCACATTTGCCTTTTCATTAACAATACCTCGACCCATTGGATTAACACTCCCGTACCCTGCCCCTGACATATTTGGAGAGGCACCTCTGACAGGCCCAGGCGGATTAAAGTATGCACCTTGATTTGGACCAGGTCCCATATTTGACACAAATCTTGGACCAGAAGGGCCTGGTGGAGGGACTGGAGATAAACCGGGAGGAACAGCTAAGATGTTCATCTCACTACCACCACGACCCCCACCCCAGACCATGTGACCTGCCGCATATGGAGGAGGCAGAAAACCACCAGGACCCATGGGAAGACCGGGAGCAGGACCCATACCAGGGCCCATTGCTTGTATGACCCCCGGGGGCAGTCCAAGAGGACCAAATGGAGGGCCCATGGCAGGAGCACCGGGTCCAGGGCCTGGACCCATCATAGGCAATGGAATCCCACCCCGCTGTGTATCCCTTCCTTGAACCCTGCCCCGTCCTCTACCACCCCGTCCACCCTTCCCTCCTTGCTGCATCATCCGTGAGAAGGAACCAGACCCTTGGTTGCTTCCAAAAGAAGACTGTCCTCCATTGCCCATTTGCCCTGCTCCACGACCACGGTTATTCAGGGATCCCTTATGTCCTCTGCCTCTTCCACCATGCATGTTTGAGCCATCTGGAGTAATCCTTCCTGGGTTCATGCCAAAATTTTGATCAAGGCCTGGAGGAGCATCATCATCATACCGTTCACGTGAATCAATGCCAGCAGCATAAGCGTCACCCATCCTTCCTCTATCATCAGGAGGAAACCCCCAATCACCCTCTCCCATTAAATCGGAAGGACCTCCTACATCATTTCTTCTACTTGAACCAAATGCAGATCCAGAGTCACCTCTTCCATAATCAAGAGAACCAGCTCTTCTATCCAAAGCATCATTGCTACTACCAAAACTTGTTACGCTTTTAACGCCTTCCAGCCTCCCCCTGTCCTTTCTATCTGTGACTACCCTTTGTACTTTATCTCTTTCCAATCTCTCTCTTTCACGTCCATGAAATTCCCAGTCCCTCTCAAAATCATAATCCCCTTCTTCACCCTTTAAATCCTTATCATGTCTATCATAATATCGATTTTTCCTGTGATCTTTGGAACCTTCCCAATCTCTTGATCTTTCCATCCAATCAGAATCCTTGTCTCTAGGCCTATCCTCTCGATAGGCATCTCGATCTCTGTCCTTTCCTTTCAAACTGATGCTTCTTTCTGTATCCGAATCACCTCTGTCATCATTAAACTCTCTATCAAACTCCTCAGAATCTTGGCGAGCTCTTTTTCTACCTTCAGGGCTCCAAGACCTTTTCATGTGCCTTACTCCCCTTCCACTCCGACCCCGACCAGATCTGCCTCTATCTTCTATGTCTTCCCAACCCATGTCCCTTTTTTCCTTCATTTTTCCTCTCTCAACATGCTCATCCTCATTATCTTGTATATCCCAGTTTTCCACCTCGTCCCATCTACCATGTCCGTACTCCCTGAAGTTCTTATGCCTTCCACTTTTCTCTTCCTGCACCTTGAAGGATTGCCTTTGACCTCCAGACTTTTCCCAGCTCTCAAAATCTTCAGCCATGCTGTCAAATGTATCTCGAATTCTATGCTGCTGCTTATCATCCAACTTATCCATATTGATTGCCTTATTTGCATCCCCATCATCTGCGTGCATTTCTAACCTACCCTTTCCCTTAGGCCTCCTTTCAGCTTCTTCTGTCCTCCTTTCATCCCGGTCACTTGCTCTTGCAGGTTTCCCTTCATTGTGGAATGTCAATGCTTCTCCAAATCTGCTCTTGCTTTTCGAAGGAAAATCACTTGTTTCATTGTCCCTCTCCCTCCCACCTCCAAGTTTATCCCTACCCCTACCCACCCTCCTGTCACCTTTATCTAAATCCGGCTCTTCATTAACAACCTTTGGGGTGGACCTAGAGCAATCTGCTTCATCCCACCTCCTTCCGTTGTCATCCTTTTCATATTTGCTGCTGCCTTTGCCTCCTTGACCCTTCTCTTTTCCACTTCCTTTCTTTTCTGTATACCTTGCATTATCATCTGAATCTTGTCTAGCAATCCCCCTTTCTTGTGGTGCATTATCAACATCACTTTCCCTGTAGAAATCACCAGTTTTGCCCCTGTTTCTGCTTTGAGATGCCTCATACCCACATGCTGCTTTAACTGCAGTGGTTTCTGTTTTCCCGGCTCTGATAGTTCCAGTGGTCTTCCTTGCCAGATTTCTGTCATGATCAGTAAAAGAGTGCTGTCTAGATTTAGCATCCTCTGGTTTGGCTCCAGCATTCTCTTCTTTCATTTTTCTTGTTGCATCCTGGTAAACAGCACTAGATTTCTTGTCCAATTTATCCCTGTCACGTTTAGTATCTGCATTACTGCCCCTGGTCCCGTAATCATCTGATCTTGGGCCAATCACACCTTTGTCATCATACTCATCCTCCTCGCCACTCCCAGCCCTCCCTGAGCTGGCTGTAACCGATTTCTTTTTGCCACTGCCACTCTTCCTCCTACTTCCTGTCTGCTGCCAATCCTCAGAATATTCATCAGGATTGCCCCGTTTCCTAGACTTGCTTGACCGATGCCTGTCCCTTCGGCGCTCAGAAACATCCCAGTCCTCATCCTCTCCATCCCTTGGTGACTCTGGGCTCTCCACAGTAGGGCGCCTCTTTTCATAATGGCGGGTGTTGGACTCAGAGATGTCCATCGCACCAAAGTCCCATGGAAAAAGATTAGAATACAGTACCTATCAAATACTTCCAGTCTCCTTATATTTGCAGATTCAATAAAGAATTTCAACAAATTTACTTTTAGTGTACCTAGAAACTTTAAACAACATTTAGAGCAAATTTAAGTTGCGAAAATAGATAAAATTTCTCCAAAATTATGCATTCATAATGGATTCGCGGATTTAACCACGACGATAGAAGGATGGAAGTCGTGAGATTTTTTCAATTATTAAAACTGTACAGAAAATTCCAGATTTTAGAAATGAATAAAACAAAGTCTATTCCCTCCGAATTGATCTCAAAATAAGGACTTTAGCCCTACAAAAGAAAATAATAGGCAGTCTCCAGAATTTGCACGTTATGGAAATTCAAATAATCAAACAAATACATTTTCCTGTAAAATGGATAGCAAAATCAGGGTTTCATTAAACAAACGGTGACTTGATTTTTGCTGTTCCAAGCGATAAAATAAACAAGTTTACTGCCCTGAAGATCAGAAAAATGAGGATTTCCACTAAGATTTTCAGTAAACGAAACTATCAGATTCAGATTTTTGCACAGGCTTCTCAAACTAAGCAAGGAAAATATATACGAGAGTTTCCATTGATTCAAACAATACGTGTATACACTGACCTAAGGATTTTGACGGTGTTCCGCCGGCGATTCCATGCCTGCTGTAAGATTTAGTGGAGATAGAAAATTTACGTGTTTCTTTGCGCAGCTCAGGAGGACGAGAACTAATCGGATTTTCCAAAACTTGTAACGCCTGCGCTTCTTCCATACGACCAACGCAATGGTGTTTTTTGTTTTAAGTAAATAAAAATTATTCCATGCATTTATATAAATTTAGATGTTTATAGAGAAGTGCATATTCTATATTTTTATTTTTTATTTTTTTATTAGTACTTGTCTACAGGTTAGCAAGTACTATTTCACTTTTTGCATTTTTTTTATTAAGTAGCAATTAAAATCAATTTTTTGCACCAATTATAATTTAATATTTTTTTATTTTGTTAAAAATAACACATATTTTATAGTTTAAATGTTAATTTTTTAAGTTTATAATTTGATTGGCTAATACATTTGAGCTATTATTCGTGCATTCAAATAATACAATCTAATTTATATATACCTATTAAGAGATTGATAAGTTTTTCCTTATATTAAAATAATATTTCTATTTTTGTTGTATTATAAAATATTAAATTTTTGGATTTAGTTTAATATATATTATATAAATCTAGATTTAATAGAATAACATTATAATATTGTTGAAAAAAAGTTATTTGGACTAAATAATTAATAGTAAAATTAATTATAAGTAGAACTATTTTACAATTTAAATTAATTATAAATGATATTTTATAATTATTTATAAAATTTGGTTTATGGTTTACAATTTTTTAGATACCTATTAAGAGATTGATAAGTTTTTTCTTATATTAAAATAATACTTCTATTTTTGTTGTATTATAAAATATTAAATTTTTTGGATTTATTTTAATATATATTATATAAATTTAGATTTAATAGAATAACATTATAATATTGTTGAAAAAGAGTTATTTGGACTAAATAATTAATATTAAAATTAATTATAAGTAGAACTATTTTACAATTTAAATTAATTATAAATGATATTTTATAATTATTTATAAAATAAAAAATATTATTATAATTAAATAATTACTTTACATATAAATTAAAATTAAAATTAAACGTAGTGATAAATTATTATAATTAAAAATTCACTTTACATATAAATCAAAATTAAAATAAAATTTATTTATAAAACTAAAGGCAAGTACTTGGCCACTACATGGCACTTGTTATATTGGTTTTTGTTTTTATTTTGGGGGTAATGTGCTATTTTAAAGCTTAATCTAGTATAGCAAAGCAATAATTGAAGCAGATTTTTATATGTGAAGTGATTTTTTAATTATAGATAATTATAAAATTATTATAAATATAGGCATAATAATTTATTTTATTTTTTTTATAAATAATTATAAAATATAAATTATAATTAATTTAAATTATAAAATAATAATACTTATAATTAATGTTAATTATATAGGTCAAATAACTATTTTTTCATTATTTTAATATTATTATATTAAATTTATATTTGTAATCATCTAAAAATGGACAAAGATCAAATCAAGTCAAATCAAAGCAAATCAAGGACATAATTGAATCAATTGAATCACAATGCATAATTGGCCAATCAAAATTAAAATCAAGTCTTAATTCAAGATCAAAATTGAGAGTATTTTAATCAAATGCAATCAAATCAAAATACAATTAAATCAATTAATTGTATAGTCTTAGATTAAATTAAATTCAACCCATTCAAGGGGTACATGGCTAAAATAAATCAATTAAATCAATTAATAAATCTCAATTACTCTCAACAACCCAAAAAGAGAGGAAATTCGGACAATCAATGAGATTTAAGGAAATGAATTCACATGGATCAAGCCAAATTCAATCTCAATCACTCAAAGTGAAAGAGAATCTTGTCAATTGATCTTGTCTACTTGTCCCAAGCTTTGAAGACACAAACTTTGCATTGTCTTCAAATGGTGGAACCAAAGACTCAACTAAGGTTTAATCATGATCAAATACAACTACACCCCCTACCATTGGAAAATCTATAAAAGGAAGGCCTAAATCTTTCATAATTATCAACTACACATCTAAGAATTGCATTGAACCTCTTGCAATTTGAGTTTAGAAAGGCATTTGAGAGCTTAATTAGTATTTACTTTGATATAATTGTTAGTTTTAACTTGTTTATCTTATCATTCTCATTCTAAGACTGTCATTAATGGAAGCTTGTTGAGAGCTTTGCATTAACAATCTTAGTTAGAGAGTCATAGGATGCTCAATTGATCATTAATTTGCTAAATAGTTGCTCTATTGCTTTGTGGTTTATTTAGTTACTATTTCATTTATTGATTAACCTTAATTCTATGAAGATATTTTCCTTAATATACAAAATGGTGCCCACCGTGGGGCTCTAAGCCTCATTTTATCATTTTCATCATATTTTGTATGCTTGTATTTTCACTTTTCCATGAATTTTCTACAGAAAATGGGTGAAGTCACGCATACAAAGCATTCGGTCATGCCTACAATCATTCTGATGATGCTTAAGATCATTGTTCTGATGCCTAATAGCTGATAACTCACGCCCAGTTGATCACTTCTCTTATGTCTTAAATTCTTTATAGTTGCCTGTGAGATAGATGCTCATGCATGTGAGATAAAGTGTTCAGCCTTTGCTCGTAAAGTCACGCCTGTGACTTAAGAAGTGTCGCAGATCTATAATTTGTTATCGCTTGTGACAGACCTTTGCTACACACTTTACAGAGACGGTCACACCTAGTATCTGCTAATTCACGCTTAGTATTTGATAAATTGTCGCTTTAAGTAAATCATTTTACGTAATTTTTAATACTATTTATGCTTAGTAATAAATTGTTTATGCTTGATTAACTTTCAATGTTGCATGTGTCACTGGAAAGTGACATTTGCTATCATTAAAGTTATGCTTGCTAACAATTTGATCACGTGTATTAGCTGGACAATGTCGCTTACTATCTGTTGTCTTAATTTGCTGTCAGATTGATCAATTCAATTATCTAACTCTTTGTCTGTATGTTTTTGCTGTAATGAGCAGGCACAAAAAGGTCCAAAAACCAGAGAGCAAATTTAATCAAGAAGGCAAAGCTTTGGCTAAAAAGATCAAGAGGGAGAACTTTGAGCATATTAAAGTGGTTCTTGAAGAATCACAACAAGAAGAAAACTAGGTATATCAAAATTATCTTAAGGTTGTAGACGCTTACAAGACAAAATTTGTATCTCTCAATTGAATTTTTACTCCTTAGTTCAAGTTTTTCCTTAAAAATTTGCAAATGAGGTGCTTAAGGTTCAATACATAATTCTTTGCTTCTTCAATTTTGATTTGGTTTCCCTCATTGTGATTGGTTGTGTTGACTAACTTGCTGGTGGAAAAACACATTTGGAAGGAGCTATTGCCAAGGTAATGATAAAAATAATGAAATCACTAAAAAATGCCGCTAACTTTGGTTAGCTACTAGGAAAAGGTAAGCCTTAACTAGTCAATAGTTTCCCTTAAATTGTGGCATTGGTGCATTTCAAAATCTAGTAATTACGAAACCTCTCTTTGTTTGGAAAGTTTAGCATTTAGGCCTATGCTCTTCACTTCTTCTAGTGAATCAAAATGCCAAAGGTGTTGAACTTTTTGATTAATAAGAAAGGTTAAGAAATCAAGCACATAAAATCAAAGCCCATTGTTTGTGGAAGAGAGTAGAAATACTCAAATCCATATAGTTAGTGGGTGAAATCAATTGAACAACATTGTCTATTGTGTTTGGGAACTAAAGGAAAAGTTAGGGATATGCTCTTCACCTTTTTGGTGAACCAAATTCTCAAAAGCTTGACCTTAACTCTATTTTCCTTGCTTTGAATGAACATGCTAGAGAATTAGTGGGCTCACCTCCTGAGTTTGCCTTAACAAGGTTGGTGAGAGGGATAGCCCAAAGTGGGATACGCTCGCTTTTGTTGTGGGAATCCAACCCACTCTAAAACAAAATGCATGCATCCTTAATGGGGTGTGTGACAAACGGATTTTAAATTTTTCAAATTTCCTCTAGTAGTCCTCACGGATTGCGCCAAATCGTACTTTTGTGCGTGTAGGAAGCCCCTTAACATACTTGGGGGATGAAAGTTTAAAGTCTATTTGAAAGGAATCAATATTAAATCCTTGATAAAATAGCAAGACCACCTTTTAGAGCCATGTTTATGAACCAAATCTTGTGCTAGGTAGGTGCTTGAAGTGTCTTTTTGTGCAAAACCTGTGACAACGTTCTTCAAATCAAACATTTTGTGTTAAGTGGGTAAAAAGAGACAAGTGAATGAGTGATTTTTGTGTTTGAAATACATAAACAAGTGAGAGAGATATCCATTGAAAACTCATCTTATATTTTTAAATCTCTTTAATATAAAATCAACAATTCTCGAATCAAGAACCATTCCCAATCAAACCCTTGTTGGATGTTGGTTTCCATGTGATCCCACACATATAGGGTATCATTACAAGGAGATAGAACTCTTGTTGCAAACCAAGGGCAAGAAGTTGAATAACAAAGTCTTTTCAAAGGTCCTAATCAAGAAGAAATTTTTCCAAACCTATTTGAACAAGGACTTGGAGGGATGGATAGAAATTCGGCATATCATAATCACAATACCAACAATGCCAATCATAATTCCAAAGAAACACTTGAAGAAAGGGTTGAGAGAGCTACCCAAGACCTAGACTTCCTAGAGGTTATGGAGAAATTGATAGATAAAGATAAGGAGAACTTTTTCTTAAACCTAGCCCAAAAGGGAGTAAAGTTGCCTTATGATTTTGATATTGACCAACTCAAGAAAGACCAACACCAAGATGACCCCATGACTATTATGACTAGGCAGATAAAGGCCTTCCAAGAACAAATTGATACCATGAAGAAGGCAGCTGAACCTAAAGCCTTTTCTATAGAATCTTTGTGTCCTTTCCCTTTCGACAAAAGCTTAGCTATGGTATCTTTTCCTTTCAATACCATTTTTCCTAACTACGATAAGTACATGGGTAAAACAGACCCACAGAATCATCTAAGAGAGTTTTGCGCCCTAAGCATAGAGTTTATGCACAATGATAGGTATCTAATGAGACTCTTTCCTAGAAGCTTAGGAGGTCCCATAATGGAGTGGTTCTCAAAACTACCCCCAGGAATAAAGTCCTTTGAGGAGTTAGCCTCCAAGTTCGTAACCCATTACTCTTATAACATTGAGCACAAAATCACAATGCTCAAGTTCTGTGATACCAAATAGAAAGATGGAGAGTCCTTTTTAGGATTCCTACAAAGGTGGAGGACCATTTTCGCAAGGTATCCATGAAGTATCCCCGAGAAAGAGAAGATGGAAATCTTCACCAACAATTTGACCTCGAAAATGAATTATAGATTACAACTTCAATGTCCCCCAACATTTCAAAAACTCATCGAAAATGGGATCAAGATTGAAGATGTTTTCGTCAAGAGAGGTGAAATCAAATTATTTAAAGATAACAAATCCAACAACAACAACAACAATAATAATAGCAATAACAATAATTATGTGCCTAAGTATTTCAATAATCAAGTGTCCAACAAAAACAATGATAAATATAAATCATGGACAAAGAATAATAACAAAAACCTTGTGAATGATGGAGTCGTGGAGGCCCACAACTTGAAGTCAACCCCTTTTATCCTACCATATGGAGCTAATTCTTCAAATAATGTTAAACAATCAAATAAAACTCCATATAATTCCAATAATTCCAATAACAATTCCAACACTTCCAACAATAATGCTAATGGGGACAAATCAAAATCCTCCTACTCCAATTATAATAAAAAGAAATTCACCTACTTAGGTGAACCTTTGGAGAATTTATTAAGGACCTTGGTTACCAATAATGTCATCACATTACCTGATATGAAAGATTACGAACTTGAAGTTAAACCTTATTGGTGGAATGAGGCCCATCACTGTGAATATCATCGAAATAAAGGTCACCCAACAAATGAATGCATGAGGTTAAAACACTTGGTGCAAGATTTAATTGACAAGGGAACCGTTCAAATTGAAGGACCTCAAAATAATGGAGATCATACGGCCTTTAAGAACCCCTTTTTGAATCATGAAAAGGGTGAGTCATCTAATGCTAATCAAAATTTAAAAATAAGGGGCAATGAGAAATTGAACTTTGCTCATACTTATGATAACATGATAAATACTCTAAGAGAAGAGGATCAAACTATAAATGTTATCATAGTGAAAGATAAATCAAGAGAAGTATCATCAAATGTTGTCACTGGGGGGCAAGCATAAAAAATTATCCTACCTACCAATGCTCCAAAGATTGTGTTATCAAACCAAGCTACAACATCATCATCGAAACAATATAACTTGGTTGATCAATTACAAAGAACTCCCACTCAAATCTCTATTCTTGAGCTGCTCAAATTATCACCAATTCATAAGGATATCTTGGAGAAGGCCTTATTGGAAACAAATATGCCTCTAAATTTGGAGGTAGACAAATTACAAAATATGGTAGGGCACCTCATTGCACCCCATTGCCTATCATTTTCCAAACAAGATGACATGTCCCTTAATCATCCTCAAAATCTGCCCTTACATATAGAAGTGTTGATCCATAAGCATAGGGTAAAAAGAGTCCTTATAGATGTAGGAGCCGACCTAAACATTTGTACCCTTAACTTGGTGAAAGCCCTAGGATTTTTTGAGGAGGCTATTGACCCTAAGAAAAACATAACCATAAAAGCCTACGATGATAAAGAAAGAGCCTCAAAAGGAATCATAGTATTACCCATAAGAGTTGGTCCCATACAAAAAGAGACCATATGTCAAGTGTTGGACTTAAAGTTGACTTACAATATCTTGTTAGGAAGGCCATGGATCCACGAAATGCAAGTCGTTCCTTCAACTTATCATCAATGCCTAAAATTCCCATATCTAGGGCAAGAGATAATGGTAAGTGGGGATTTGAACCCATTTCAATATTGTAATAATGTCAAGCCTATCAATGACTCCTTATTCCCACACAATGTTGAAGGGTCTATACCTAATCAAATGGAGCAAGGTCAAAGTTCTAAGGAAATCCCTTTGTTGAAAGGAAAAGAAAAGATGGAAAAATAAGTTGTTATTGAAGATACACCAAAACTCATTAACCTAACTACATCGACTAAAGGAAAAGAGAAGGTTAATGAGGATAACATTGTTGAAGAACCAAAAGAAGATCATGCTAAAGCTATCCAAGTGTCCACCAAAGAGGCCCATTATCAAAAGATGGACCAAATGATGAAGAATTTTGATAAGCAATGTAAGATCAAGCAAAAAGGAGTAGGCGAATACTCCTTATCTATGATGGACCTACCTTTATCACCCAAGTCCTTTGGAAAACCTTCAAATCTCCCTCATAAATATAATGATCATTTTGTAAGGTCAAGTACATCATCTACCATGGATGAAGAAGACAATGAAATCCTAAATTGGTTATATAAAGATGAAGAATCAAGTGCCCACGTCAAGCATATCCAAAATATAACCATTCTCACACATCAATATGGGAAAGGGTTTTCAATCATGCAAAAGATGGGGTACAAAGGTCAAGGACCTTTGGGCATGAAGAATGAAGGGCTCATTGAACCCATAGAATCAACATGGTGAGATTCCAAAGAGAAAGCAGGATTAGGGTATCTTGAAGAAGGATACACCCAAAAACATTATCCCAAACTTTATGATCAAATATTACAATTAGAATCTCATAGTGATGAGGATTATAATGAATGGGAATGGGAGACCCTATTAGATGAGTCATGCCAAGATAAGGGTGTTGATGCCATTCATACCTATGCTTCTACCAAAGATAAAGGACCAATAATAGAATCAAGGTCAAATCAAGCATCTAGTTCTAGTCAAGTGATCCTAAATGATGTGCCAAACATAGAAATAGAGATCAATCAATGGGTAGGCAAACCATACATTCCTTCATGGAGACCTACTATGGAAGAATCAAACGTTAGTTTTAATCCACATGATTTTTATCCAACAGAAACCCTAGAGGAGTCTAGTGAGGAGGACTTTGATCCTTCTTCTTTAGAACATTTAGAGGAAGCCCATGTTTAAGATTTTCAAGATACAATGTATGAACCCTCCAATAATGAGATATACACCCTAAATCCAATTGAAACAAACCCTAGTGTTGACCCATTAACTCTCATCCGTCCGGACTTAATTGAATGGAATGCCATTGAACCCACTACCTTGCCAATTTTCTTAAATGACAATGTGGTGTCCCAATACCTCAATGTGGTTGAACCTTCTTCTATCAGAGAATATCAAGAAGAAATGATCAAAGGGAGCATCCAAACTTGCAATTTGAGAAAAAATGAAAAAAATGAAAAAAATAGAAAAAGAAAAGAATTGAGTGTTGAAAACCACATTGTGGCAACATTAGATCAAGGAAAAAATAAAGAAATAAAGGAGGTTTCCAAAGGTGAAAACCCAACTGAGGCACCTAAGGAAGGGAGTTTGGATGCTCTACCAGAACATTATGAAGAAAGATCTTTGATCTTAATTGAGCCAACAGAAAAGATAAATATTGGATCAGAAACAAAGCCAAAGATCATCCACCTAGCAACATCCCTATCTAGCGAAGAAAGAACATAATTCATCAAGTTCTTTAAGGAAAAGAAAGTTAACTTCACATGGTCTTATGAGGATATGCCTGGTTTAGACCCAAATCTGATAATGCACCATCTAAATATCAAAGAAGGAGCCAAACTTGTTAAACAAAAGCTAAGGAAGATGCATCCTCATATAGCACTACTTGTCAAAGTGGAGTTAGAAAAACTATTGAAGGTGGGATTTATAAGGGCCATTGATTATGCACAATGGATCTCAAATATAGTGTCTATATCAAAAGTAGACAAATCCATCAAAATTTGCACGGACTTTAGAGACTTAAACTTGGCATGTCATAAGGACAATTTCCCACTTCCGAGCATTGATGTCATTGTGGACTTAACAACATGACACTCCATGTTCTCACTCATGGATGGATTTAGCAGATATAACCAGATAAAGATAGCACCGGAAGACCAAGATAAGACCACTTTTACATGTGCATGGGGTACTTTTTGTTGGAATGTCATGCCATTTGGGTTAAAGAATGCAGGAGCGACCTATCAAAGAGCAATGACCACAATATTTCATGATATGATGCATAAGTTCATGGAGGACTATGTGGATGATATATTAGCTAAATCACACTCAAGAAAAGAGCACCTTCCAATTTTGGCAAATTTTTTTGAAAGGCTAGAAGAATTCAAAGTAAGACTTAACCCAAAGAAATGTGCATTTGGAGTCCAATCTGGCATGCTACTAGGTTATATTGTATCTGCAAAAGGGATAGAGGTGGATCCTGCTAAAGTAAAGGCTATTATGGAAATGGAAGCACCTAAAAACATTAGTCAGATGAGATCTTTTCAAGGAAGGATCCAATCCATTAGGAGATTTATCTCCCAATTAGCAGAAAAATGTCATAATTTCACCCAACTTTTGCATAAAGACACAATTTTCAAATGGGATGACAAGTGTGAAGAAGCCTTTAATCTATTAAAGAAATATCTCATGAATCCACCAATCTTGATGCCACCTATCAGAGGCAAGCCCTTGATCCTATACATTTTGGCAATGGAAAATTCATTGGGGGCACTTTTAGCAGAAGAGGATGAAACAGGAAAAGAAAAGGCAATTTACTACATGAGTAGAACCTTAGTCAAATACGAGCTGAATTATACATTTATGGAAAGGGCCTGCTTGGCTGTGATTTTTTCTTCCCAAAAATTACACCATTATATGCTAGCCCACAAGATAAGGCTCATTGCCAAAATTGACCCATTGAAGTATCTACTTAGTAAAACAACATTGAATGGAAGGCTAGCAAAGTGGGTGATTGATCTGATTTATGAAAACCAGATTACAATACCTGGTGTGATACCTGCAGTATTGTAGAATTCAACACGAAAATTGAGAACAAGATTGCAAACCAAAAACTGATCCATTCTATTCAAATATTTGAGTTTATACAAGTCTGATGGATCCCAAGGGTCATCAAAATCTCTTGGAAATGAAATGAAGAGCCATAATAATATTTATTACAAATAAACTATTCAAACTATAAAAAATTATCAAAAAACTATATATAAAAATTAGGTCCACTTGGAGAAGGCATAACTTTCTAGTCCTAGCTCCGAATTGCGAACTGTTTGATGCATTGGAAAGGTATTCAAATTATCTAGAACCAAATTTTGGAAGGAGGAGTCTCCAAGCCCATAAATGCACTGAAGACCCTAAAAAATGTAGTTTACTAAAACATAGTAAAATTTGAAAAATTAGATTTCAGTTTTTTTTCCAAATTTAATCTTAAGCAGTGATGGTGCTAAGCAAGTTTGACATAGAATATGTTGATAGAAAATCAATCAAAGGACAAGTCATTGTTGACCAGTTAGCAGAAGCACCACTTCAAGATGATCATCCTATACAAGTGGAATTCTCGGATTCAAAAATTGTGAATGTTGAGGCAAAAACATGGCAACTTTATTTTGATGGTTCCTACACTCATCATGGATTAGGAGCAAGCATACTTCTAATCACTCCTCAAGGCTCTACTATCCCAAAGTCTTACAAATTTCTATTCCCATGCACCAATAATATAGCAGAATATGAAGCCTTGGTTATTGGAATCAAGCTGGCATTAGAGTGGAAAGTGACAGAACTAAAGGTTTATGGAGATTCACAATTAGTCATTAATCAAGTCAATGAAGAATATCAAACGAAAGATGACAAATTGGTACCCTACAAAAACATGGTGGACAATCTTAAGAAGTATTTCATACTTATTACATTTGAACAAGTGCCGAGAGAAAAGAACAAAGCAGCGGATGCAATGGCAACTTTGGCTTCATTGTTACAAATGCCTAATCAAAGTGCCAGATATGAGTTCTTGGTAGAAGAAGTGATTCAACCCGCATTTGACCCTACCCACCCTTACACCATTTGCTTATTAACTACAAATGAATCACCTTGGTATGGACCAATTTACACATACTTGAAAGATCAAATCCTTCCCATAAACCAAACCAGGAATCAAAAGAAAAGCTTCATTCGCCAAGCCACCCGATATACGATAGTTTATGAAACATTGTATCGAAAAAGTCTAGATGGAATGCTCCTTAGATATTTAGAAGAGGAAGAATCAAATGTAGCCTTACGAGAAATCCATGAAGGCATTTGTGGATCACACTCAAACGGATTAACCCTAGCTAAGAAACTTCTTAGGATAGGATATTTTTCGCCTACGATGGAGAAAGACGCTTGTAACTTTGCCAAAACTTGTAGAAAGTGTCAATTCCATGGAAACTTGATACATGTGCCCGCACAAGAGCTTCATCTGATGACAATACCTTGGTCATTCTATCAATGGGGTCTAGACCTAATAGGCATGATTTATCCACCATCCTCGAATGGTCACAAATTCATCATCACAGCAACTGAGTACTTTACTAAGTGGGTGGAAGTTGTACCCCTATCAACTGCAATAGGAAAGCAGATTTCTTTGTTTATCCTCAATCATATTATTTGTAGATATGGCATACCTCATGCTATCATAACAGATAATGCAAAGCATTTTAAGAACAAAGACTTAAAGGAATTATGTACCAATTTTCACATGATTCATCATTCTTATTCAATCTATTACCCTCGAGATAATGGACAAGCCGAAGCAACAAATAAAAACATCTTGAAAATTTTGAAGAGAACGGTAGACAACTCAGGGAGAGATTGGCACATTAAAATAAACCTGACTTTGTGGGCTTATAAAACAAGCATAAGAACGCCAATAGGGGCTACACCTTTTTCCTTAGTCTTTGGAACAAAAGCAGTTTTGCCTTTAGAGGTAGAAATTCCATCTTTGAGGATATCTATGCATGGTTTGATAAATGAGGAAGATTATAGGGTTTCTAGGCTGCAAGAACTATAACTTTTGGATGAAAAATAGAAGCAAGCATTTGACTATTTGAAGGTGTACCAAAATAGGATGTCAAGGGCTTACAATAAACACATCAAGCCAAGAACATTTCAAATAGGTGACCTAGTTTTGTGAGAAAATCCCAAGAACCAAGCAGAAAGGGAAAAGAAAGGAAAATGGGAAGCAAACTGGTTAGGACCATTTCTCATTGTTGAAAATTTTGGGACCGACACCTATAAACTAGCAGATTGTGATGGTGAAGAACTGCAAGAGCCTATTGATAGCATACATCTCAAGAAGTAATACATGAGGTAGATGAAAGAGTATAAAGAGTATTAGATGAGGAGCATCATATTTATTGTACATAGTGAAAAGAGATCCTGAAAATACCAAAAACATTTGAAAAGCATAAAAGATAAAAAACAGTAGAAAATTGAGCATGAAGAAAGCAAAAACATTCATATATGATCCTCAAAAAGATGTTGCCTTGGTGAAAACCTAGAAAATAGGTGCCTCGATGATGTGAAAAAAAAAATTGAAAAAAGGAAAATACAAAAAAAGAAAAAAAAAGAAAGAAGAAAAGTGCCTTGGTGAAAACCTAGCAAATAGGCACCTTGGTAGCAAAAAAAGAGAAAAAGCTTTAAAAATAGAAAAAAAGAGCTAGATCCATTCAATCAGTGAAAACTTGGTAAACAAGTGTCATTGAAAGTCCAAGTCAGTCGCATACCTAGAAGGTCACCTTGTAAATATTGCATTCACTAGCATTTGTATATATTGCATAATAAAACCCCACAGTTGCATTTGTGAGTACCTCAAGATTTTGGTCACCTAATCGACAAATCGTCCTAAGTCCCACAAATGAAATCAATATCAAATTGGGGGCAATCTACTCAAGAGGAGAAAGGATTTATCAAAGCAAGCTTTATTCAATTAGAGAATCAATTCATCACACTCGAAAGAGGAACACTTAATCAAATCTACATCCCAATCCAATTTGAGCCTAAAATGAAAAATTTGATCCAAGAACTGAAATGACCTTACCTTTATCAGGATTAAAAGTATGAAATGGATGAAACTACACTTGACATATGGATTTGAAAAATATTGCAAAATATTTCTAAGTGTTAACTCAATTGATGAAATCATTTCTTTCTAGCGAATCGATGAAAGTTTTAGACTAGACAAGCTATGATGAAAGGATGATATTTTTCTTGATTTCTAAATGACTGTATTAAAATCAAAGTTTTAAATCATGTATTATTTGTCTAAGGATGTGATCATCAAAGAATCATCGAGGACTTGTACATAGGATAAACCTGAGATTTCTGCTTGTTTACGCAAATAGATACCTTGGCTATTTTGATCTGCAATATCATAATACCAAAATCCACTTGCAACATAGAATCTGACAAAATCAGTATTCGCACTCTCATGATTGGTTTCAATCAGTGATAGTCATACCGAAGAGAGATGGGAAACCAAACAAAGAGGCGCAAAAAGTATTCATATCATCATAGTTGAACTAGTGATGGTTGTACTAAAACGGGATTCCAAAAATGCTCAATGATGATTATAAGCTCCAAATTTTGAATAATGACAGTTAACCGCATACATCTTAGATTAAGTGCATTGTATATATTGTTTTGCCTTTCTTAGCTTAATTTGCAAGGGGGTACATTAATAATCTTGGTTAATCAAAGCATTAAAGAAATAGGGGGTTCAATTCAAATGTCTTATCCTTGATTTCAATCAAAAACATGTGAGATTATCTTTTGCATTCATGCATAGCATTAATCATTAATCATTATCCATATATCAGGAAAAAAAAGAGAAAAAGAATCATTACTCATACATCATTTGCATACATGTAATTAAAGATAGAACTGCATACATCTGAAAACCCAAAAACATAGGGGCGTTCACATTCATATCTCCATAAAACATTTTGCATCCATACATTGAAAAATAGAGAAAAGCATGTCATAAATCCATACATCAATGCATTCATCTATATATATCATAAAATAAGATACGTTGCATCCATAGCATAATCACAAGTAAATGCATCATAAACACCATATAGCTACATATAAAGATAATCTTGTAACAAAATACATCAAGAGAATCATGGAAGTATATCATCATATAAGTGTTCATCAAATGATCCAGTACATCAGTATATCAAGATACAAATGTCATGAAAATGATACATTAAGTGTTCCGATAAAAAATAACATGAAACATGACATAAGTGACATCAACAAAGAGTAACTCTATCAAGTCACCAAGATACATCCCCAACACCCGATCCATTTGGACCTCTATCATCATGTCTATCCTATGAGGGAGGAGCTTGAGAAGTGCTCACTACGCTAGGTCGCTGAGTCACGTGAGTCATAAAATGCTGCATCAAAAGAGATACCTGATCCAGTCTACCCACAACAGTAGATATATCTGTCCTCATCGACTGAACATCTCGTGATAGGTTATCAATGCTAGGAGCAGCCTGTGAACTCTATCCCATATCCTGTGACTATTGCACCTATGGAGGTACATGCTAAACTTGTGGAGGCACCTGCTGTGCTCGAACCTCATCCTATTGTGCTAAAGCAACCCATGTAACTGAACTAAGGGATCCTGTCCACCAAGAATCTATCAAGTAGCATCTATATGTACCTGTCTCTGGATTCGATGAGCTTTGTGTTGTATATTCACTACTGCTCTAGGGCATACCTCACCTACATCATCCTATCCTCTAGCTCTAGCCCTATCCCGGACATGCCCACCTCTCACTCTTGGTCCATCTCCTACTCTACCAATAACCTAAGGCTATCTCTATCCTCGCTGTCTCTGATGTCTCCTACCACCGCCATCACCACCATCATCACCACCGCCACCATAATCTCTCTCATCCCGGTCTAGGATATGCTCTGCTAGATCAATAAATTGAGGAAACCTATTACGAGCCCATTAGTCCTAATACTCACATGACATCCTAGCATCAACAACACCTGCAAGCATCTCCCATCTGCAATATGCCAAATCAGCAATCTGATCACATGTGAACTGATAATCAATCAGAGGACCCCACATCAATCATTTTGCTTGTACACGAGCATATAACGCTACACCCTGTGGCATATCCTGTACTATACTATACTTCTGAGACACTCGACCAAAGTAGAAATGCTTAATAACAGAAGTAGCGCTGCCAATCATCCATCGAGGAGCAAACATATAGGGAAGCTCATCATCATCCTCCCACCAGTGCTCACAACCTATATATGGTCGCCACTGAACCTGATCAAGATCATCAATCTGTCAGCTCCAATACTCAAGTTTGCCCAGATGATGCTGGACAACCATGCCACTATATAGAAAAGCATACGGGAATCCTCGACCATGAATCCTGTTAGAAATAGGCCTAGTAATGGGAAGATGCTCCCATACCCACAACTATAGAATCACTGCACCTGCAGACAAGGAAGCACTCTCTATGTAGGCAACCTCATGTAAATCATGATACAATTGAGCAAGAACATAGGAACCCCAATCAAATCACTGAGATAGAGCAAGTAAATCCTCGAGGATCCTACCCCATCCAACTGAGAAACCATGACCTCGCTGGTCGGGAAGCAGGAATCCACCGATAAGAGCACCAAGAACCGCTGGAAATATCAAAAAAGAAGCAAACTATGGCCAAGTAATAGTATCATCATCTATAGTGTTGTCTCCAAACACTCGTCTGGAGATTGTGCTATCATAAATAGAATCATATTATACTAACTCTCCTCGGCAAGGAGTGTGTAATAATCTATACACATCCTCTAGAGTAATAGTCATCTCTCCAAAGGGAAGGTGGAAAGTATTGTGGTTGGAGTGCCATCTCTCCGCCACAGCAGTCAGAAGACCACGGTTCAGCTAGAACCGCGACATGTCAAGAAGAAAATTGAGGCCATACATCTCAACAACATGATACTCTGTTGGAGTCAGAGCCTAACCAAGATCAATAACCCATGATGCAACAGACCGTATGTAAAGAACATGGAAGTGTGCCTATTTGGCAAAACAAAGGAATCATATCAGCATACAATATCAAGGAATCATCTAAAGTCAATCAAATTTATCAAAAGTATCAAGCAATCACACCCAGTACTATTTGTTCATGTCTCTACATCCTGAGAACAAAGTATCAGTATCAATCGTATCAGTTTTCACACTGATTGATTTATCTTATTAGATTGACAAATCATATTCATTGGTACCATTATCTTGATATCCTAATCAATTATTTTGTTTAAATGCAACATACCTAATCTTATCATTGGAATTGATCATCTAGAATTATCAAATTTTTCATTAGGAAAAATCAAGTACAACTGAAAAATTTTCAAAAAAACTTTTAGGCATGATTTTATGCATACCAGGTGACATTTCATCTCACATGATACAGAAAAGATGTCAGGTGACACTTTATCTATCATAGGCGGTAAATCAGGTTTCAAGCGACACTTTAGAATGCTAGGCAACATCTAATAAAGCCTAGGCGACAACAAAAATCTAAGGTTTAACACATGGTAAAACATATGCAGATTGGCATTAAAATCCTAAGGCTACGCGGAATCAAATTCTTCTCAGGTGAGAATGAAAAATTGCTAGGCAACAATTTACTACATGGAGGCATTAGTAAAAAGCGTAGATGCAACACTTTAAAGGCTAATGCAACATTCAAACTATCCTATGCGTGAAATTGCAAAATTAAAACAACAACGATATGAAAAAGATGCAATAAATGTAATAAATGAGCAATACATGCAACGAGGAAGTTAAAAATGACTCACTGGAGGTCCGTAGTCAATGGTCTCCGATACCGTCGACATCTCTTGAACCGATGCTCTCTGATAGGAACAACCATCTCGAAAGTCAAAAGAGAACCAGAGGAAAATCTCACAAGTCAAAAGTGAAAATGAATAGTAAATCAAGGTTTTTCAACCTATTTAAGCTAATTTGACCTAATTTAGAGGTGAAATTTTGACTTTGACCTATATTAACCTATCAGTTCAAACTGGGGCAAATTGTGAATCATGGCATATCATCAATTTTTTTTTAGAAATGAAAACATATGGATCAATGAATCAATCAAAATTTTCAAATCAAGCATCAATATATTTTATTTCTGAGGGGGCATACCATTGGATAATCAGATCAACAACAACAGTAACATCATAAAAAATCAAGAGACTGATCATCAAATCAAAGCGAAAGATTTTATCAAGAATTTTTTTTAATTAAACGAATGGGGCATCACATCAAAATCAATCATCAAAGTAGGTATCATATCAGGGATTAATCATTAGAACGACCATCATATCAGAATGATCATCAGAACCATATCAATTAAGAGTTTCATATCGATCATATCTACATCAATCTCGTATCAAAAATCAAGGATTGACCATCGAAAAACATCAAACGAACATCAAAGATCAACCATCAATGAATCAGGACCTATCATCAAGCAAGATCAGAGTATTCTTTGAATCGACATGCTTCGCACGTCAACTCAAAGAGGGGCATTTGTAATCACCTAAAAATGGACAAAGATCAAATCAAAGCAAATCAAGGACATAATTGAATCAATTGAATCACAATGCATAATTGGCCAGTCAAAATTAAAATCAAGTCTTAATTCAAGATCAATCAAAATTGAGAGCATTTTAATCAAATGCAATTAAATCAAAATACAATTAAATCAATTAATTGTATAGTCTTGGATTAAATTAAATTCAACCCATTCAAGGGGTACATGGCTAAAATAAATCAATTAAATCAATTAATAAATCTCAATTACTCTCAACAACCCAAAAGGAGAGGAAATCCGGGCACCCAATGAGATTTGAGGAAAGACATTCACATGGATCAAGTCAAATTCAATCTCAATCACTCAAAGTGAAAGAGAATCTTGTCCATTGATCTTGTCTACTTGTCCCAAGCTTTGAGGACACAAACTTTGCATTGTCTTCAACCAGTGGAACCAAAGACTCAACTAAGGTTTAATCATGATCAAATACAACTACAACCCCTACCATTGGAAAATCTATAAAAGGAAGGCCTAAATCCTTCATAATTATCGACCACACATTTGAGAATTGCATTGAACAAACAGAACAAACAATTCTATGGAGGAATATTGATTTTTTGAAAGTTCAAAATATAAATGGAAGTATTAGAAGTAAAATGTAGATTGAAATACAAGGATTTTTATAAAATATTTATTTTATTTTTTTATAAAAATAGAAAAGAAAAATAAAATATCATAATTAAGTTGATCACACTCTCCAATTGTTGAACCTTTGTTGAAAACCTATCTCATGTAGACACCTGGGTTTTCTTTTGCAACAAAAGTGAGATGACCCAAGTTTCAAGAGAAAGGGACAACACACAAATCATACGGTCCTTGCAATTACAACATTTATAGTATTTGGTTGTTGGATAAATAAGTATGATTCTTTTAGAGTAGTCATGAAAGAGGGATAAATATTTTTTTTGTTCATCTCTTTTCTCCTATTCCTAGTGCACACTAGAGAAATTGACAATTATGGAAATGTTGAGCAAGCGTGTGGAAAAGGTGTATCAAATGCAAATGTCATGACATATTGGAAGGAGGTCATTTTGAGGATGGGAAATGAGATTCTTTTGCATCTCCAGTATGTTTTCATACCCAAATATAAGAGGCGAGAGGCTTCGGGTACAAATCGCACTACTCTTGTTCTTGTTTTATTTTTCTTTGAACATTTTTTTCTCATATTCTCATTTAATTTTATTATTTTAAGACCTTGATTTAGAGTTCTTGTGAGAATATTTGAGACATTTAATTTATTGTGCTTTGATAATAGAGAAAGAAGATTTGTAAAATATGAGTGTAAGTTTTAAAGATTTGTAGTTGACGCTGACGTAATTCTAGAAAATATAGAAATGATTTGAAATGATATATGTGTTGGAATAACTAATGTAGTGATGGTAAGTGCTTTATGGTATTGTCATGTTACAAATTTGATTGCATGACAATCAGTTACTGGGTCGTCATTGATTTCAAATATTGATCTAGTGTTCCTAGTATGTTGCTAAGTACAAGCATGATGATCAAGGTGTTGCATTAAGTTTTAGTTGTAGCGATTATTATGAGAGACTTGGGAATGTCTCTAAATGTCAAATGCATGACTGCTACTATTGATGTAGATGGATAATAAAGTTATGATCAGATGAAGGTTGACAGTGCAACTACTAGAATAGTTAGTAATAAGCAATAGCTGATTTTATTGGATTATCAAATCTGTGTTGCATCTTGTGGTGGAGTCATAGGATATGGTAGAAAACAATGTGTAGAAGCTATGGTTGCAATCACAACTAATTTGAGTGACCCGTGTAAAGGATAGGTGACTGGTGAGTAGAGATAGAGTTGTTAGAGGTTTAAGTGTTTGTGTTCTTGAGTGATAGTTAATGAATCTTCATGGATAGACGATCGGTGTAGAGGTTGCGGTAAATTCAGTTGAGTTAGTCATGATCTAGTGATGTGTCTTCATGATTAGAGGTGATGATATGGCATCATATTATTTGATGCTAGCGTGTGGAGAAGATTCTATAGGAATCTCGTGTTTGCTCAAATGTTTTTAACTCCATGACATAAAATTCTATGTAAATTATTGTATTGGTTGACGCAGTCTTGGAAAATTGTTTTGTACATTGAATTTTGTTGTGTGGCTTGTTGGATTTGAGTGGAAAGTTTGAAAGTTAAATTGTATGCCCTTTAAGGTAATCCTAAGTTGGTGGAAGACTCCATGACATGATGAACAATATTTATGTGTTAAAGTTGAGATTGTTTAGTGTTGATCGTGTATTGGGTAGGTGTAGTGTAAAGTGTGAGTTGTGATCAATCCAGGAAAGAGTTAAGTGTGTTGAGAAGAGATCATGTGCTTTAGTAGATATGATCAAGAAGAGGTAGTTTTTTTCTACAAATTATTCTTTGTGTTGTTACCTAATAGTTACAATAGTCAAAACCCCTTAATCGAGTGGATCCTAACAAGTCGTTATTGTAAATCCTTTAACAGGGTGCACATTATCTTGTGTTTAAATTCCTCTAATAAGGCTACTCCTAACAAAGTAAAGGTTCTAACAAGCCTAATATAAATCCCTTAATAGGGTAGCACCTAATAGTGCTTTTGTAAACTCCTAACAGGGTTAACCTCCTCATAGGGCATAATTCAGAAGAGTACATCATTTAGTGGGAACTAATTCTAATTGTTATTTTTTTCTTATTTGGATTTCCATGAGATAAATCTCTGTGTCAAGTGTTTCATTGTTATGTGGATGTTCTTATGATTATGTTTTTTATTTGCTACTATTAAAGATAATCTTGTGAATGATGTTGTAAAGATTAAGAGGTTAAAAAGTTATACAATTGGTAGATTAATGATTCACACCCCTCTCATTAATCTACTCTTAGGACTAACAATCGATATCATAGCTTTGGTCCTCTATTGTGGTGAAGCTTAACAACTTGAGATAAATATCTAAAGATGATGAGAAAGGAAGGTCCTAAATTCACAAGAGAGAACTAATCAGTATTGTGCAACCGGATGAAGCTCTATCTTAAAGGAATGGGTGATCAATATTGGGATCATGTGATTTTTAAGTATATTGTCCCTTTGGGAACCCTACATAGAGACCAATTGAAGATCATACAAAAACATACTGCTCCTATGGAAGCTATTGCTAGTACTCTTTTTGATGTAGAATTAATTGATGTCAAAGACTTGGATACTTCTCATGAGATGTGGGAGAAGTTGAAGACTGTCTATGGTGGAGATCCACATGTGTAGAAGGAAAATTTTGACAGCTTGAGAGGAAATCTTGATGACGTGAGGATGCAAGAAAATGAGAACATTAAGCAATATAGTCAGAGATTCGAAGAGTTTATTGCTACTATTCAAGGTGTTGGTGGTAATCTTCTTAAGGAGGATGTGGTAAGACACGTGTTGAGAACTTTATTACCTCAGCATGCTATTAGGGTTTCACCTATACAAGAGCTCAAATCTTGAGGAACTTTGAATATTACTCTTGATGCATTAATAGGGAAATTAACTGCATTTGAGTTAAGTAATTATGACAATAGTATGCCAAAAGTTGAAGCTTCTTTCAAGTCATCATTGACTCTTGCACCATCTAGGAGAGGAAAGGAGATATATAATAGATCTTTAGCATGTGATTTTAATGATTATGAATATGTCTTGTCTAAGGAAAGAGAACAAGAAGAATTGGAAGCTTCATTTTCTAAAAAGCTACCTGGAGGGAAAGGGAAATATAAGGGTAAGTTTCCTTTGAAATGCTTTGCATGCAATAAGATTGGACATATTACCTCTAGATGTCCTAACAATGACATGAAGGAGAAGCTAAGGAGATTCAAGGATAAGAGAAAGAAGGTATGTTATCTAGTTGAACAAGGTGTTACCAATGAAGAATATGATGGAAGAGATGAAGAAGAAATTGTGTTTGTTGCAGTAAAGGAAGAATCCTTAGAAGAAGGTGAGAAAGCTTTAGTTTCTAACATGAATCATAATTGTGACTAGATTATTGATAGTGGGTGCACTCATCACATGACTGGTGATAAAAGAAAATTTATTAAGATGGAGGAATGTGATGGAGGTTTGGTAAGATTTGGGAATGATGCTCCCTATTTGGTAAAAGGTAAATGATTTATTGCTTTAAATGATAAAACAAATTGTGATGATGTTTACTGGGTTGATGGTCTGAAATACAAATTGTTAAGTGTTTCTCAATTGAATAACAAAGGATATAGATTGGATTTCAATGAAGGCATATGCAAGATTATTGGAAAAGTAGGAGAATAATTGCTACCGGTGAACAAACTAAAGGTAACTTATTCCATCTGAATTCTACAATTAAGAGTTGTCTGATTGCTAAGGAAGAAGATTATTGGTTATGGCATAAGAGGTTTTGTCATGAAAATTTTGATAACCTGATCAAAGTAAGAAAGATGAAGATAGTGATAGGTTTTCCCAACCTAGTGAAGCCAAACAATGTAATGTGTAAAGAATGTCAGCTTGGGAAGTTAACTAGTTCTAGTTTTATCTGTAAAAATTACTCTTTTGGAAGTATTCTAGATCTGGTTCATACCAATCTGTGTGGTCCAATGAGAACTCAAAGTTACTATGGTGATAGATATTTCATGTTTCTTGTTGATGATTATTTTAGAATGATGTGGGTCGTGTTTCTAAAAGACAAATCAAAATCTTTTTACATGTTTAAGATCTACAAAGCCAAAGTGGAGAAGGAGACCGGTAAGACCCCAAATGTCTTAGATCTAACAAAGGAGGGTGAGTTCACTTCACATGAGTTTATTTTATATTATGAGGAACAAGGAATCAAAAAGCAAATGTCAGCTCCCAGCACACCTTAGTAGATTGGTATTACTAAAAGAAGAAACTAGTATATCATTGATTGTGCTAAGACATTAATGATTCATAAAGGTGTTGCACAGACATTTTGGAGAGAAATGGTGAGCACCGTTGCTTACACATTGAATAGAGTTTAGTTGAATAAACCTTATGAGTTGTGGCATGGTCGATCTCCTAGTGTAAGTTATTTCAAAGTTTTTGGAAGTAGATGTTACATAAAAAGAGATGAAAATTTAGGAAAGTTTGACCCAAGAAGTGATGAGGGAATATTCTTAGGATATTCTACAAAGAGAAAAGCCTACAAGTTCTTGAACAAAAGAAAAAATAAGATAGTGGAAAGTGCTAATGTAAGAGTAGATGAATTTTATGAGCATAATGATGAATCCATCAAGAAGGAACCTAAATACTATCATTAGTTTGTATATGCACAATCGGTGGAGTAGGACACTATAGCAGAACTGATGGAGAGATAGGTCAATGAACAGGAACCAATACAAGTGATTGAAGGTACTCCTAGAAGTAAACTGGTATTACCAGGGTATGTGAACCTAAATAATTCCCCCAATAAAATTATTGGTGATAGAAATGTTGGTGTTCTAACAAGAAGAAAGGCAAGAGAAAGTACATGTTTTGTATTTGAACTTGAAACTAAAACTGTGAAAGATGCATTAAATATGATGATTGGTTGAAGGCTATGGAAGAAGAATTGGATCAGATTGAAAATAATAAAACTTGGACACTAGTACCCATACCGATGGACAAGAATGTAATTAGTACTAAGTGGATTTTTAGGAACAAGATGAATGAGAAAGGTGAAGTGGTAAGAAACAAGGCAAGATTGATGTGTAAAGGATATGCATAGGAGGAATGCTTGGACTATGGTGAAACATTTGTACCCTTGGCTAGACTTGAAGGTGTAAGGATATTACTTGCATATACTTCTTAAAAAGGATTCAAGGTATATCAAATGGATGTTAAGTCAAATTTTCTTAATGGTGTATTGGAAGAAGAGGTATACATTGAACAACCTAAAGGATTTGTCAAATTTAGAAGGTAGGAACTTGGTGTGAAAATTATAGAAAGATTTATATAGGTTGAAACAAGCACCTAGAGTATGGTATGAGAGATTCCACCCATATATGATTCATATTGATTTCCTAAGGACAAGTGAAAATAGTAATGTATATTTGAAGATTGAGAAATATGATCGGTTATTGGTTGCAGAAATATTTGTAGATGATATCATTTTTTGTGGCAATGAAGAGATGAGTAGATCATTTGAAAATGAGATGAGGAAAGAACTTGAGATGTCTATGATTAGTGATATTAAATACTTCATTGGATTGTAGGTTCATCATATGAAAGATGGTATCTAGATTAGCTAGTCCAAATATGTGAAAGATATATTAAAGTCATTTGGGTTAGAAGACTCAAAACCAGTTGGTACCCCTATGGTAACCGATTGCAAATTGTCAAAAGAAGATGATTCTAAAGAGGTGGATGAGACTCTTTATCAGTCCATGATCGGTAAGCTATAGTATGTGGTGCATAGTAAATGGGAAATTGTATAGGCAGTTGGATTAATGGCTAGATTTTCTTCTAATCCTAATGAATCACATTTGATTATGGTGAAGAGAATCTTTAGATATCTTAAGGGGACTTAAGAGTATGGTCTCTGGTATGGACATAAAGGTAATTTCTCTTTGAGTGTGTTTACTAATGCTGAATAGGTAGAAAATGTTGATGATTAGAAGAGAAAAAGTGGAGGTGCATTCTTTCTTGGTGACAGGCTTGTCTCTTGGACAAGCAAAATGTAGAATTGTATATCACAATCAATAGTTAAAGCTGAATATGTTGTTGCTGCAATTAATTGCACACATGTAGTGTGGATTAAGAAGATTATAAAAAGAATTTAGGAGAAGGTAAGTGAACCAGTGGCTATCTATTTTAATAATACAAGTTCCATTAACATATCTAAAAACCCAGTGATGCATTCTAAGACTAAGCATATAGCTAACAAAAATCATTTTCTTAGAGAATAGGTATAGGAAAAGGAAGTAAGGTTTGAGTATGTGCCAACTAAGGAGTAGGTTGTTGATATTTTCACTAAGCCATTACCTAAGGATACATTTGAGTGTCTAAGAGGTAGGTTAGGGGTCATTCCCCTATCTGACTTGAATTTAAAGATGATGTAGTTTCATCAATCTGGGTGTATCCAATGAATATCTTTATGTTTGGATTGATGTTGTGGGGCTACTCCTTAGGGGGAGCAGTCTATGAAGTAATGTGTTGTGGTTAGTCAGGTACAACAAAGAAGATATCATGTGTATTTAGTGCCTTTGGAATTGTTTTCAAATGGGGAGATCAATTGTTGGGGAGAGAAAGTAAAGAAAATGTAGAATGCATATGAGAAAAGTTAAGTGAAAGGGAGAGTAATTATAGAGCAGGTGAAAGACAAAAGTGGGAACATTTTTTTGTTCCTAGTGTTGCATAATTTATCATGTTGGAGAGAGGAAGTGAATGTTGAAAAGAGTGTTTCCATCAATGCCAAAGGGGGAGATTGTTGACATAACTGATGCAGTGATGGTTGTAATCACCCAATTTTGGTCTAGTAAACTATAAGCCCCTTGTGTGCCCACCCATTGTTAATTTTTCAGTTATTTTTGCCAAACTCTTTTAGGCCACTTTTTATGTGTGCGTTAATTATTTCAGCGATATTTGGATTATTAATTTGATTAAATATGAACCTTTGGATAATGTGTTATATCACGTGTTTTCAACTAGATGAATATGGTTATTCTCTGATAGATTACAACTAATTGAATACTTCAAAGGAAGAGATTGAAAGACTACAAATGATTGATTACTTGGAGAAAAAAATGTGAAGATGATCATTGAACTATAAAGGTATATGTGAGACATTAAATTAGTTATTATATTGTCATTGATGTCAACTAGTTTTGACTGTACTTATCATGATAGTTGGAAATATCTGAAGAAGGTAATAATGATGAAGGAATGAGATATTAACATGAAGATGAGATGTATGAGAAATATGACCAAAGCATAAGGAGATATAGAGATCTACAAATGATATTTTAAATAAGAGGGAAAGGTCTACTCAAAATAGAGATTTGGGCATATACCATCAAAATCACCCAAATTTCATGAGCCACAGAGTCACCAGGTGCTTGAAACATGCCTCTTCAAGGCTAACAATACTAGAGAATACACCAAATTTGTAGATGTCAAATCTATTTCCCACCAAGTGTGTCAGAAAAATGTTGATCCCTAATAGGCTCACATCTAAATAAGGGTAGTTAAGAAGCTTCATAGGAGTGGGACAAATTGTGCCCTGTGAATCAACCTTAAGGATTTTAGAAGTCAGATCTTCATTTTAGTGTTTTTGGGAAAGGGGAATAAAGATCAAACACAAAAATGAAGTTGATGCACCAACAATTTTGACACCCTTTGAATTTCCCTTTAGAGATAATAGGAACATAAGACCCCATAAATGAGCACACAATGTCATAGACTCTTCATTATTGGAAAGAGAACATGATAACAAGATCCTAGACATAGGTCAAAACATTCATATATTCCCATGAGAAGCACTCGCTAAGGCTTGCAGGAAATGTTCCTATCATATTGCTAAAATAGCTATTCAATGAGAATTTCATTCACCAAAATGGCATAGTATAACCCCAAATTACAAACATTGAAAGAGTAACCAAACATGGTTTAATAATTTTCAATTCTATGATGAATTATAAAAGCCTAAAATAACAAATGATAGCTACATTCATCTAGATTTGACACCCAACTTTAAATTCATCCACAAAACAAAATAAAATACATAGCAGAGGCAAACTAGGCAAAATATAATATGCTTCCTTCCATTGATTATATAAAAATACAAGGCTAGGGTTTGGAAAATGAAAAAGAAACTATTTCTAAGTGTTCTTCTATGTAGTGAACAAAAAACTCCAAAACAACCATCCTATATTTCGTTACAATGTGCATGTAGGCTTATATAGAAAGCATTCCTTGAACTAAATATAAAAAATGAAATTGAGAATGGCTCTGCAAATGTGCGATGTGGAAGAATCAACATAGCGATTGTTACAACTATCTTAACATGCTAATCTCTACATCATTATTCTCTTTCCATGTGTGCAACATGGACGCCATATGTGCCTTTTCAAACTTCCTTGTCATCATGAGGGAATAAGTTCCCAAGTCCATTAGTTGTGATTCCTCCTTTTTCGCACATGGAGGTGATCTCTTTTCCAAATCAAATCTACCTAGGGATCAATGTTGGATTGAAAAGTGACATCTTTCCTTCAAGGATGCGGGCCCCATTGGTCTTATTACTATTATGACTGCAACTTGAACATGTGGCACGTTGGCAAGATTTCATGAGTGTTTGCCTCCCCTTTAGCCTTTAAAAATAATACGGTGCAGACACATGGCTCTCTCTAAAACGAGTGCACTTTGGAAAGTGAAAGAATTTTAAGGAAAAGAGCTCATAAACATGGTAAAAATTGTGCCATTTTGACATTTTTCTACCCCAACTTCACAGGGTCATAACTTTCTACTTGTTGCTCGAAATTTGGAATAGAATAAACCATTGGAAAGGTCTTCAAGAGATCTAAAATAAGTCCCTTAGCACCATGCCTTTGGTACACTATGCTAAGGGACGAACAATAGTTTTAGCCCCAAATTTTTCTCTAAAGACCTCCAAAAATGCACTTTTCTAAGACATAAAAATGCCTAAAAATATTTTTTTGATTTTTCTCATCTCTTCTCAATCTATCACTTCTACACTGCCTCAAGAATGCCTAAATTTCCCTTAGAATGCTCCAAAAGAAGGTTGTAGTAGATAACATCTACATGGACATTTGAGGAGAGTTTCCCTGGTGTAAGGATAGAGAATTAATCTTGTTCCTATTAAGTCGGTTTCATGATGAAACCCCTAGTGTTGGACAAACCATATGTGGTATCGAAAGAGGTAATTGAAGCAATTACTAGATTATGCAGCATTGGTGAGTTGTCTGGGAAGAATTCAATCAACTATCAAGAGGTAGAAGTTGTTACTGAGATTGGTCGAGATCAACACACATTTCTAATCAATACTCTTGAAGATCCAATAGCAAGGTATGTCGCTTATGGTGTTCTCTATAAGATTAAATTTCAGAATCATGATGGTTCAACTTTTGCATTAGCTATGTATAATTCATGTAATATTGTAAAAGAGATTGTGAAAATGGTTTTATGTAAAATATTGTTAGATAATTTTCTTGAGAATGTAAAGATGATAGTCGAAGGTGGTTATGATTTCAAAATTGGGTCACTGGTTATGTGTTTGGTCTTTTACTTCATGAGGTCATTACATGGAAAAGAAAATGTTGAATGGAGGACTGGTGTTCCTACTGGTAAGAAGAGTTTTAGGTATTTGGATATGTTGGAGAACATGGAAGATGCTTGTAAGGCATATTTCTTGTCTTTACTGGAGAGTTTTGGGTTTGGATTGGCTATTTTTGGTGCTATACTAGAAAGTCATGGTGAGGAGGGCTCCTCCTCTGGTCACAAGAGTGTGAAAGAAGATGTTAATGGTTCATCTCTTGAATTGAAGAAGAGAAAGATAGGTGATAAAGGAAAATAAATAGTTACCATTTAAAACGATGATGAAGAATAAGTTGAGGAAGAGAGTGTGGCAGAAGACATGGAAGTTATAGAAGAGGAAGAGGATGTGGAGAAAACTATGCTTTCTCCAACAAAATCTAAGTGTATGCATTCTAATATGGTGAAATTTCTTGGAGGATGATTAGTATGAAAGAATTGGTAATTTGTAGACCGTTTGTTCATTGGTGGACAAGAAATTGGTGATGGGATTTCTAACTAATCACTTGATCAATAAAAGGATCACAATTGTGACGCCACACCCTGACCCATCATAGTACTATTTTATATTTTTGATGGACATAGCTTTTGATACTCTATTTTTGATGCACTTACATGATTACATTGCATGACAGGGATTTGGACCATGTTTTGATTATGATGTTTTTGCTTATGTTATGTTTTTGCACTCATGTTTATGATGTATTTGGATTATTTGACTCATGATCCCTATCAGTGGATTTGATGGACCTTGTTCAATGTTTATAAATTTTACGATGGAGGTTTATGTACATTTTAATGATACATTAGGATAGAATAATCTATATTACTATTCTATTAAAAATTGAATTATAGATTTATGATTGAACCTTATGGACATGTAAATTTTATGATGCTTCAATTCTACATGTGCCTTATGAGTAAATGTGTTTAGGAAGAAATAGGATTTGTGATTGTTGATTGATTAATGGTTAATTATGTGATTTTAATTATGGAAAAAAAAGTGTATGCATAAACTTCATTATTTATATGTATGGTTTTCATGGACTATTGATATTTGAATTTAGCTATGCAAGAAAATTGGCCATGGAAACAAATCGGAGAATCAAGGTTAGGCCCATGTGAAAATCAGTGAAAGATAAGGTTGCATCTAATGAAGAGACAGAAACCTCGCTGTATCATATTTTATTCATATACATGGTATTGCATGATTGATTTCTATTTAATTGTAACTGTGTTTATCCTGTTTCCATGCCATGTGTACATGTGAGGTGTACACTTTGAAGTTTCATTTGACACTTGTGTATGTGATGTGTTGGCATGACAAGACCTTAAAGGTTAGGTTAGAATGTGACTCTTACCTCTAGGGTTAGGTGGTGGGTGCTCCCATGTAAACCCTTGTTGGGAAGCCTTAATTTGAGTCAAACCATGTTGAAACCGAATGCAAACTTCAAGTGAGCTTTAAGAGGGTTAAATGAGCCCCTAGGGTGTATTTATCATCATTTTTAGATACCCCACTTAATGTACCTTGGGTTGGGGTTGAATTCTGGTCAATATTGAGCCCACAACTCATATATGACCCTTCAAAAAAAAACCCTAAAGTCAAGTTTCGAAATTGGGGGTTTGGAAAATGAGGACAAACCCATTCCCCTTCCACATTCTTGGTATCAATCTCATTTAT